>OY735203.1:75483047-75568047 GCA_963457665.1 Thysanoteuthis rhombus | reverse complement strand
CTCGCCAGTTCTTGACTTTTAGCCGAAAAAAATCAAATTTGACTTGGCAACACAGCGTTGCCTGCCTCGGGCCATTGACTGAAAAATATTCAATTATTGGATCGACGACATTTTCAAATCAAAAGTACGTTCAAGTGTTCAAGTCCATTGTTTCTACAACTAGTGAATGACTCACCCAAGGGCAAATGGAATTATTCATGGGGATGAATGGAACTAGAGGAGGAAAAAAAAAGAGTGGATAAAACATGAAGGTGCAAAAACCTAATCTACTCAGATATTCATTGTCAAACTCCTTACTATTGAGTTTTGCCTTTATTTTCGTATGTAATAACAATGACGAATGACAATGACCAAACTTATAACCTGTAGTGTCGTGCACGAATAACTGTGACAAAGAGACGTGGAAAATTCACGATGATGAATTCACCCCTCACTTCTAAAGCCCAAATTAGTTCAACTTGTTTTGCTGAAGCTTGCAAATAGCATTTACAGCAACTACGAATAAAGGAGTTGATATGGGACGCGTAGTTTTGGAATGATATTTTAGGGTGAAACGAAATTTATTTTTTAGCTTTTAGAAGCAAGGGAATTTGACTCTGATGCATCCAAGCTCGTGTTTTTCTATTCTTAAAAAAAGAAATTTGGGTCCAATAAGAGAACATTAGTTCTAAAAATCCAATTCTAAATGCGTAGACCGTCGTTTGCTAAATTTACATAAAGTAAATAAATTCTAATATTTTCTTGATTTCATTTTTTTGTCACCCTTATTTAAAAATAGTTATAGATTTCTGATATTCAAAAAACGCTCTGGCTTAATTGGTTAACTTAGTTAATTGAGCTATGGTATGTGCCATGTGGAGTAAACTAGGTCTTTATGGTGTAGTGTTACATTCCGAAGAGGGGGCAGATTAAATGCATTCGCGTTTTGTGAACAACTTAAGAATTTGGACATGTTACAGTTATTTCAGCCTTCGTCTCAACGGCTGGCTGTTCAGCTCAATGGTGAGGGTGACGCTACGTTAAAGCAGCTTCATATAAGTTGCAGGTTCGGTTACTGCAGCAGCTCATTTTCCTTAGTTGTTTATTCTGGTTTACGCTGCCTGGGCCAAATTATAAATTCACTGTGTATTAACGGGAGGTCATTTTGAAGTAATATAACGCGTTTATAATTATTTCTTTCAGATTATATCCCAATACACACACACACACACACACACACACACATATATATATATATATATATATATATATATATATATGTATATATATATATATATTATTCAAAGTAACTATTTACAACAACAACAAAAGAACAAGCTAATCATTTCACATTATAGGAGCGCCAACAACTCGCTACGAGAAGAGAACAAAAAATAACGAAGCGTACATATTCGAAATTCCAAGGGGATGAAACGTTTAAAAAACAAAAACAACCTAAAATCATTTTACCCAATCGAGAAGTGTCGTTTATTGAACTCTGATCTGAACAGAAATCCAAACATGTAAACTATCAAGGTTTTTACAGAGTCCACTTCAGAGTTGATTCCTCGAAGAGACCTCTGTTGCTGGAATCTCGTTTCCAGCGTGATTCTACTTCGGATTGCTGAATCACTCTAAGCCCCGACCCCAGGGTTACACCACCATCTGGCCATGGAGGTTAAATGTAGCCCCACTATGGGGACAAAAAGACTGCAACACACCACTGGAACTAGTTTGATCCCGATCAAAATCGCAACTCCAATCCCAGAAGACAGCCCTGATCCCATCGAAAGAGCCAACCCGGAAGGCATCCAAGAGGCCTCTGAGGTCAGTATGTGGCCAGACACACCCAACGACAGCTTCGACTTCATGAAACCACAGTGTATCATATTGGATGAGAAAGCAGTCCGACGAGTATCCTGTCCAACTGGTTGATATGGTTACTGTGGGTACCACTAGTTCAGGAAAGGCGAGTCTTCCCGGAAGCAGCTCAAACCCTGCATGGATATTTCTGCAGCACCAAAAACGGCCAAGGACTACCGAATGGCCTCTGACACAAAGTATCGGGAGCACATTGAAGGAAATGAACTGATTACGGCACCGAAGGCCCGGGAATGATTAGAATCTCGAACAATATCCCTTGTGACGTAGGACTTGGGAAGCTGGAGACTTGTGAGTGTCAGGAGGGAGAAAAACAAACGGTATCCAAACACAATACATATTCAGGAGGAGATTTGTGACGTGGGCCATTTTGCTTTCTACTCAAAAGGATGAAGGAAAAAGTTGATGGGTAGACAACTCAGACCTAAGACTGCATCTATAACCCGAGTTCTTGGCCAATTTGGGCATCGGGTTCAAACTTGTTCCATCAACTCCTCAACTGTGTTTGCAGCAGCAGCAATTCCCCCAAATCTCCTTTGTTGCCGCCCTCAAGTCTCCGGGGGTCCTCGGCGAGGAGAGATGGGGCCAGGTGGGGAGAAGAGGCCGGAAGGGCGTGGCCAAGACCACTGTAAACATTGGTCCTCCTCAAACCAGGAAACAACAACAACAACTACAACAGAACCAGCAGCAACAACAACCGCAGAGACAACAACAACAACAACAACAACAACAACAACAGAAATCACGGAAGCAGCTGCAAAAACCCAAAATGCAGGTACAAATCAAGTGGTGAACCCCTTCCGTACCCGAGCAAGAGGAGTAACAACAACTAAAAGATCAACAGCAGAGAGAAGAAGAACTCATGTCACGCCCCCTTGAACAAGGGAGGGTAACAACAAAACAACAGTAACAACTTAATAAAGAGAAAGGGGAAATAAACAGCGAATAGTCAACGATCATGACAACAACCCATTACCCGTCACCGACACAATGAAAGGTTGGCATTCCTCAACAGAAGAGCTTGTGTGGAAGTGGGAGATTAGGAGGGCCTTTCAAAATCTCCACCTTGCTCCTGGGGTCGAGGGCAAGACACAGAGGACAAGCGCAGTTACTTAGTGAGTGTCGTGAGGTGTTGAACAAACTTCCTCAGTTCAGAGACTTTTCACGGCCTAGAACGATAATTTATCAGGATTTAGTGGTTGGACTATTTTGGATACTCTCGGAGAACGATTCGGCAAATCGGAAGGGGAACTCCTCTCTCGGTGGTATTGGGTACCGGATGCAGATTACCTCTGTAACACTGAGCTTTCTTTCACTTGGAAATTAGTTCAAAATGCGTGGGCTTTCAGAGTGAGCTGAACAGACTTGCCAAATTGTCTCTGTTCTTACAGTGACATAAAGAAAACGGCTTGACACACCTTCTTCCACTGTGACACGGCCCGTCCACTCTGGAGCTACGTCAATGAGGTGATAGCTCGCTTCCACCCTTATCTGAAGATCCTACTGGACGTCTCGTACGTGTGTGATAATATATCATCCCCGTGACCTGGGGTGAGACGAATGATGTTTCTTACACGGCTGACCGTGGCAGAATTGGTGATATGGATGACGTAACAGAAAGAGATCTATGAGAACGAATGTTTTTCTCATCAGAATCTGATTGATTCTTCATCCATCAGTTGAAGGTGAAAATTAGATGTGATAAGAAGAGATTACATTGCATAGATTTCAACAAAAGATGGGTACGTGCATAAGCTTGGTTTAGCTGAAAGGGGCCGGATGGGATTTCATTTTCCCACATTGTGCATGCAGTTCGGGAACCCACCATCAGTTAAGGTACCCTTAAGCACTCTAAGCTAGAGGAATGAATGCTACATACGGCCCCAGTTTGCTCCTCTTTTTAAGAATTAATGGGTCACAAAAGGATTTCGTTAAAGGTAAGATTTTCAATAGAAGACCAAAAACTTCCCTCTGCCATTTCCTAAACGACCTCTGTACCGACGTTTTTCTATTAAAACTAAATAAAATCCAATTGAGAAGTACATTGAAAGTACGAAACAAATTTGTTTTGGGAAAACTTCACATATTTCTTTTATATATACCAATATCTATCTATCTATCTATCTCTCTCTCTCTCTCTCTCTCTCTCTCTCTCTCTCTCTCTCTCTCTCTCTCTCTCTCTCTATATATATATATATATATATATATATATAGTTATGGATTCCTCACGAAAACTTTGTTTCACGCGTGTCTGCGATCTTTAAGTGAGTTTTGTTAAAAAAAACATTGCGTGATCTTATATAATACCAGCTTTTGTATATTAATTTTTGTTCTGCGTTTGAATTTGAAAAAATGTTTTTTTGTATCACGTTTCGCATTCTGGATTTGAAATTATTTGCGTTACGTTTGTTAATAGCTTATGGAGAAAACACTGGTGGCATCCAATCTTATTATTTGTCAAGTTCATCGCAATATGGTTAGAGATTTATCAATATTTTTAGTCTACAGATTGCTATGTATGTAAGTACATGCATATCCAGCAGGACCAACTTGAGAACTGAACTTCTGGTGACAGATTTGGTTGACGGTGTTTTTAAAGAACAGACTATGGGAAGACACGTTTGGTGCTTGGTCCTGTTATTCAGGGCAGGTTTTCACAGGCGTGTCTTGGTCTAGGAAAATGTTTTAAAAAAATCTTCTCTAAAATCCTCCCAAATAAGTTCTTATTGTGTGAGTTGAGGGGGGGGGCTCTCATAATGAAAATTAATACTAAATTGGTCTAAATTTTGTCCAGTAGTGTTCACTCTTGCTTTTTTGGAAATTTCGACTTTTTTCTTAGCAATCACTGTCCAACGAAAGGCGAAAGAACGAACTTATTCATTCATTATTTATCGATCACCTGTTTTTCGATTTCTTTTTGATTGATCATCCCCAACACAAAAGACTGCCAAAAGACGCTCGTCATGTGATGGTTTCTATCGTTCGACTTGACCTGCTTCTACTGCCTCCTGTTTTCGCTTTCGCCTCTTGAAAGATTCTGGTGGTGGGCGTCAGTTTTGGAATGCAATGCAGTTCAATTTCAGATTTATTGATAAGATGAAATCCCCGGTGTCGATAAGTCAATCCGAACCTCTCCCCAAACGGAGGAGCCAGGTAGGTCACTTTATGCTTTCGGCTATAAATCATGATTAGTGGTCGCAATTGCTGGTGTTCGTATCTGGAGTCATTGCTTGTTTTAATGGAAAATTATTATTGGAAACTGTCAACCGAAACTGTCAACATTTCAGCGTTACTTCAGTTTTTATATTATTATTATTATTATTATTATTATTATTATTATTATTATTATTATTATCATCATCATCATCATCATCATCATCATCATCATCATCATCATTATTATTATTATTATTATTATTATTATTATTATTATTATTATTATTATTATTATTATTATTATTATTATTATTATTATTTCTAGTAGTATTCATTGCAGACTGAGTTCCAGCTAGGAACTTATGGAAGCCAACAATGTTATGACTTTTTAGGCACTGGCAGTTTAAAAAAATGTAAATACAAAGGAGGCGTCAATATAAGAAGCTATACAAGAAACAGTACGTAGTTGTATAAAAGACAAAATATTTACGTAGTGCTTTGCAAAAGATATATCATCGCCATTTTCTTGTCCACTCAAAAAGATCTAAATTAATTTCTGAGATTCTGTAGAGGAATGGCAATTATGCAATGAGATGACTGATTAAATTTCAGATTGGATCCATGCACAATTATCTCCCTTACGTTAACTATACATCCATGTTTATCCACATGATATCTCCAATATGAGAGAGCAGACTAGATTTGAGGATGGATCCATGCACAATTATAACTCTCCTTTGAAACGGCGTTGCTAGAACTATACGCTCTCTGAGTGCCTTTTTTGATATTATTATTCTTATATCTATATATATATATTCTTATCGTTGTACTTTCTTCTTGCCTATCAAGCAAGGACCCTAGTCATGCAGTACTTTTCTCTGTACGCATGTTGTACCGACTGACCCCTCCCCACAATCTTTCCGGTTCAACTTTTAGCTCAGGACACTTGTCGACCTTTTAGATTTCTTACATTGCTATTTTGTGGTCAGCTGGGAATGCCATAACGATTATTAAGCAATAAGCATTAGTGTCTGGCCTATGCTACTTGAACATTCGGTCTGTCAGGAAAATTTTGTTTTTATTTATCATAATTATAATATTATTGTTGGTTTTGATTTCAGTTTATGTGAGTCACCAGCCGAGTCTCAATCATAGACCTAAGGCTGGCAGTCTTGTAAGTTATGACATTCCACGCTTTGAATATATATATATATATATATATATATATATATATAGAGAGAGAGAGAGAGAGAGAGAAAGGAGGCTTTTACATATACAGACAACTAAACACTTTCCCACACATTCCTCTACGTATAAAGTGATGTATTCTGAGAGTAGTACATGCATTTTCATTGATATCTTTTTTTAATAATATGTGCTGCCGTGGTAAGAACTATTTTCTATGTTTTAATATATACTGGGCTTCCCAGGGATGTGCTTACTCGCTCTCCCAACAGGGCGAGATACAGCACAACGTTTTATCCACTGAAACAGTCATATCTTATTAGAGACACGTTTTTCTGTTAAAGCCTTTCACTATACAACCCGTTCTTTCAATATGTATAGCGGAATGTCATAATGTGGTCACGTCTTTTGCTTCTGTGACTGGTTCAGGCCGGTGTTCCTACCAGTTTTTAGCAATGGGGTGTTATAATATTGGCAGATGTGCCAGAGTTGATGCTGCCCTATTCCATCATGTCTCATCTTATATTCATTTGCTGCAAGGACCGAGAACCCAGCTTCTACGTGGTCATTTGTTTTAGTCTTATCCTCGCATAGCCTACAATTAGGATCAGTACCATTTCTTAGTATGTTAGCCTGGTAGTTCCTTGCTGTTGTTGTTGCTGTTGTTGTTGTTGTTGTTGCTGTAGTTCTTCTTCTTCTTCTTCTTCTTCTTCTTCTTCTTCTTATTCTTCTTCTTCTTCTTCTTCGTGTTATTCTCCGACTTGTTCTTGTTCTTGTTATAATTATTATTATCATTATTATCATTGGTATTAGTATGTCCCTTTAATGCTGTTATTTGATCACCAACAGCGTCAAAATTCCGCTAGTACTTGAAAGAAGAGAATGCAACCAACTCATCCTCTCAAATAATCTCCTATGGAACTGAAACATGGAACTTAACCAAAAGACTGACCAATAAACAGAGAACCATTCAACACGCACAAGAGAGAATCATGCTCAACATCATATGGAGAAATCACAAGACAGCACAGTATATTAGAGGGAAAGACAGGAGTCCGAGATATCATAGAGAATCTGTAAGAAAACTTGAATGGCAATGGGTTGATCATGTTGCAAGAATGTCAGACAACCACTCAACATAACGACTCACAATGTGAATCCCCAGAGATCGTATGCGAAAATATAAGATGGCACGAGGAACAAGATCAGTTTAGAACGTACTGGCTCCGTGACACCCACGATAGAGAGGTCTGGAGGATCTATGTCCAACGACGGACAATAAAAGGCTGCTACTGCTGCTGACGATCGATGGACGCATCATGAGTTTCAACAGCACAGACATTATCAATTCAACATATAATCATCTCTTTATTTCCTTATCATTACTGTTATTACTATCTCTCTTTCAAACTTCATCATCACTACCATCATAATCATCAACACAAACATCACAGCTGTACCCACTACCACCATCATCAATATAACCACGAGTGCTACCAGTATAATCACCATGGCCACTACCAAGACTATTTTATTCACCATCACCCCACAGCCATGAAACCAAAAGCACCACCATTATAACCACCTCCACCATAACCACCGCTAAAACACCATCACCGTAATCTCTATCACAACCACCGCCTCCATCAAAACCATCACCCAACTAATCACCACCAGCACGATGTTCACAACGGTCAATATTAGTTGTATAATTATCTGCTATGCTGAAACGCCCGTGTAGTTGGACTTTAATAGTTAAACTAATAGACACAATTATTTTTGGAAGCTCAATTTTGTTTTCTTTTTAGTATTCCGAGAAATTCGTATTTCCTTGTGGTATTGACAGTGAATAAATACTAAAAAGAAAGAAAGAAACAATCTATTTCTTTCATTGACAGGGAATATAGAAATACAGCTTGTGTATATTTGGTAAAAAGATTGCCGAAAATTATTTCAATTATGAAAAATCTAAAAGTTGTCTTTTTTTCTATTAAGAGCTTTCGATGTTATTAGCTTGTCAGCCCCCAAAACTAACTTCTGCTTCTTGTTCTTATTCAGTTCCCAGTTCCAAAAATAATGTTGATAGACTGTATATGATGCCAGCACAGGGGACAAGGGAAGACAACTCATCAACATTAAAGACTGTGTTGACCCGACTATCATAGAACTGAAAGCTGAAAGTGTCACGCTTCTCAGAAATGACTACTGATATTACTTATGGCTATGATCACAAACCTGAAACTATCCATACTAAAAAAGGCAAAATAGTACTGGACTTTGAAATTCAAACCAATCTCTTGTTGTATAACCACTTGGAACACGTGTTTGCATCGTAGCATTCAAACTGGGCGGAAAGCATCACAAGAATAGTCCCGAAAAATAAGGAAGGAAAATAGCATGTTAAAACAAAAGACGGACAAAGATTTGACGAGAGAAAAATGAGGAGTTTAAACTTGATAGAAGTAGAAAAAACGTTGAAAGGAGAATTTCTCTTCAACCTAATTCCTACGTATCGGTTATTGGACCAGTAGTATACAACCACAAATAACAAATAACCGGATCTAGTTATAATGGTTAGAACAGTCCTAAGAACCTTCTACAGGGGTCGGAAGTAGTGTAACGAACCGGCCTATATTTCAACGCATTGTCCTGTATCTTATATTAACGTGGAAGTGTCCTATACTTCGATAACTTGTCCTGTATTGACTTGTAAATGTAGTACTATATTATGATAAAATACTTATATAATATTTTTCAATTCTTTTTGTGTCACGCAGTCCTCCAATCAACAGAGTTCTTTGTTCAAAAATAGAAATTTTTCATATATGTTCGCATTACTCATAATCATTTAAGCATTCTCTTGAATTTCTTTGAAAAAAAAAACTCCAAACAATCCAGGAAGGGCAAAATTATAAGCACTTTAAAGCCATCATGCAGATCCACAAGAACACCGGAGCGCTTCGTGACCTCCCTCCCCCAGTCCTATATTTCTATTTCCAAAAGTTGGTGACCTTAGAGGAACCCATCATTACTGAAAGTCAGGGTGGTGCCCTACTGACGAGATATGCTGTCACTTGATCTACTGCGAAAATCATCCGATACTACTTGTGTCAAAAATCAAATGCGTATGAATAACAGGTCTTTTGAGTCATTATATAGAAAGTGTCATGTGAATAATGCATTTCGGTAGCATGCCATGTTGGGGGTGATCAATCGGAAAATTGGACGAAAGGGGTGACCAAATAATAAGTTACTTCTATCGTCTTTTGTTGGGCAGTGAGCACTGAAAAAGGTCTTATCTAAAAAAACATGAATGCCACCAGTCACAAATAAATAGGCCGATTTAGCATAAAAGTACATCGCAAATTGACCTCCGCACTGAAAACCAATACGTGGGGTGATTTTCAAAATTAAAAGAGACCATTTTTCTTGACATAACTAAAACTGAATGTTTAAATTTTCGGTCCTCTAACTCCATTAATTCGGTCTGTATGCGTGATGTATACATGCACTGTCAGCCAGCCAGACCTATTCAAAAACTGAGGAAACCTATGTTGACAGCTTTGCCGACAGTTTTGATTGACGATATATCGATAAACGAAACGAAGATCACTTCGGAGACGACACTAGACAAGGAAAATATCACAGAAGTCATAGACCCATTGCAAAAGAAACGGAATCCTTCATCATAGCAACACAAAACTTATGCACCAAGACCAAACATCAAGGTGAAGATTGACAAAACACAGAAGAACAACAAATGTCGCCTCTGTTGAGAAAGGAATGAGACTGTTAATCACATAACCAGGGATTGCGGTAAAACTAGACGAAAAAAGTGCAAGAAGAAGCATAAAAGGATAACAACTGTTATATACTGGGAACTATGCAAACATCTGGAATTCGACCATTTAGACAAATTTTACCCGGATAAACCAGAGACTGTCCCGGAAAGTAGCACCCACAAATTACTCCAGTAGTTATGGACAAAAGAAAGGGAGCCTGCCAAATAAAAGACGTGCATGAGCATAAGCACAAACACGATAGATTAGCAACGACGATACATTGGGAACTGGGTAAATGAATGGGATTCAACCATGCGGAAAAATGGTATCAGCACAAACCAGAGGCAGCCCTGTAGAATGGAAATAACAAATTACTCTGGGACTTTGATATCCAAACTGACCACCTCATCCAGGCAAGAAGACCAGACTTGGTAATCGTAGACAAAAAGAGGAGAACCTACCAAATAATAGACGTGGCTGTGTCTGCAGACCATACAGTAAAGAGGAAGGCGATTGAAAAACTGGAAAAATACCAAGATCCAGCAAGAGAATTGAAGACGATGTGGAACATGGAAGTCAGGGTAGTACCAGTAATGATAGGCACACTAGGCACTGTCCCAAAGACACTGAGGGTGAGACTGGAGGAGCTCAGGATAAAAGGAGGCATTGAGACTGCACAGAACACAGCACTGCTAGGAACCGCACGGATACTGAGGAAAGTGCTAGAAATATATGGTCTGCCACACTATATGTTAGCAGTGGCCTAGCTGAGGAAAGAAAATGGAAGTGGAGATGTGAACCACAGCACTGGCATGATAGGTGAAGACCTGAGGAGACTTGTTGTCACTCAGCCTTCAGCAATGACCACCAGTCAACTGGCGTGAAACTGTGAAACAAAGTATTAGTGTGGTCTATGAGAGTGTGGAGAGGAGGGCTGGAGACTTGAGGAGACTTGCTGTCACTCAACCTTCAGCAGTAACCACGAGGCAACATAATAATAATAATAATAATAATAATAATCATAATAAGAATAATATCCATACCTCACAATGATGAATCATCGTAGCCATGTATGTACCAGTACTGATCATCTAAAAAATATCCAAAATTATCTGATAAAAATAGAACTTTTATCTAAAGTAATCTAAAACAAATTGACCTTTTATCTGAAATTATCTAAAAAAATACAAGCACAAGATTTGGGTATCGCTGGTCCAAAATGACCACAGGGACACCAGAGAACACTGTTTAAAGAAAGCACAAAACATTTTAGGTGGTATGCAGTGGTGTACTCATACAAATTTTCAAGATTGCAGCCCCCCCCCCAAATCTGACCAGGAGCACCCAGAGCCTCACAGACGAGTAAAGAGAGAAGAATCTGTTGCCCACTTGAGTGATCGGTCGGGGAGGCTATTTGTAGGGCTACAGCGATTCTATTTTATTTCCCTTCAGCTGTTTAGCTCTATTTTGATACTTAACTCATCTGGCCGAGTCACATTCATCTCGACTGTTTTCGTCTCTGAATAAAGATTATAATCTGAAGAAGGCATTTGTAATCTGGAAAAAAAAGAAAGAAAAAGATTGCTATCTAAGCAGAAGTATTTGACACGAGTCGGAGAGAAAGGTGAGCAAAGATATGAAGGTAGGAGTGATACTGGCATTCCAAAAAGTATTAGGCCGTAAGAATCTCATTTATCTGCTTCGTTAAACCTCTGTAGATCGTAAATGTCAAGTCAATAGTTGAAACAGAACTGCCGTAGGGACATATTGATTGTAGCGATAGAGGGATAATCAAATTCATAAAAAATTCGAAGCGAGAAGCGAAATGTCATTGAAATCGATGGAAACAACAAATGAACAAAACAACTGGAATCAGGAAATTGAAACAGTGATATTAAGAACCTAAAGTTTTGCAATTGAAAGTATAAAATTGATAGAATGTAAGGCTTTCCAGATCTGAATTCCTGAAAATAAAGAGATAGAGGGACTAAATGAAACGAATGTTTAATGAAAGTAAAAACCGTAAAGCAAAACAGGCACCAAAACTGTCAACACAGATTTCTTCAGTCTTTGGATGAGTCTGTCTGGCTATGTATGTATCTGTGTGTATCCCTGACTGGGCCAAAGAAAGCCATACCCGTTCTAGGCATGGTTGAGTGATTATCTTTAGTCATATGTAATGACTATAATCGAAATCGAGGTGAAAGACATCATGTATGAAAGCATGTATCACGCGTGCAGGCCGCACCAATGGAGCTAGGGGCTGAAAATCTCAACTTTTGCACCTTACTGTGTCAACGAATTCCCCATCTAAACGACTTTTTAGAGGGGTATATTTGCAATGTAAGTTTATGCTAAACTGACCTCTGTATTAGTGTGATGCTTATTTAAATAAATGAGATCAAATTGCAAGAGTAGTAACCTATTCACTGATCATCCCTTTTTCCAATTTATCAATTAATCATCCCTTTCATGGCATGCAGCCCAAAGTCGTGGTCACATGACAGTTTCTTTTGATTGACTAACCAGACCTGTTTTTTACCAATTGATACAGTTTCCAGTGAAACGCTTTTTAATACATGGAGTTTAATACATGATTTTAATGGTTTCAATAATAGTATCACTGCTTGTATTCAATAAAGAAAATGCAATAATAGGAGAAATACCCAATAACTGCAAAGTCGCTCCACGACCTCACAGTTGGAGATAGACAGACCTGCAAACAGAGAAGCATGCAATGCGTGCATGAGGAAAACATGCTCAGCCTCACATGGAGAGATCACAAGACGGCACAGTATATTAGGAAGAAAGTAGGAGTCGGAGACATCATAGAAATCTATTAGAAAACTTAAATGGCAATGGACAGGTCATATTGCAAGAATGGATGACAACCGATGGACATCACGTCTTACAACATGGATTCCCAGAGACCACATGAGAAACCGAGGCCGTCAGATGGAGAGTTGAACTAAACAAATTCAGAAAATACTGGCTCAGCCACGCCCATTGATAGAGAAATGCGGCAGATCATGGGAAAGGTCTTTGTGCAACGACAGTCGATAAAAGACTGATGATTATAATCATCATCAACACCATCACCATGATCAACACCATCACCAGTCTTTTAGCATCCATCATCGGACATGGACCTTCCCCGAGATTCGCCAGACCCCTTTATCATGGGCGTCCCGGAGCCAGTACTCTCTGAACTCGCCTAGTTTGTTACGCCATATTATTTTCACAGTTAGCGCATGATCTCTGGCGATCCATTTTATGAGTTGTGAAGTCCAGTCCAGCGCTTGTCTGCCATTCTTGCAACATGACCAGTCCATCATCATTTTAGTTTTTTAATGGATTAAATGATACCTCTCGTGTTTTTTTCTCAAATATACTATGTTGTCTTGTAATCTCTCCATGTGATATTGAGCATGATTTTCTCAGGTGCATTTTGCATGGTTCTCAGTTTGAGGATCGATCTTTTGCTTAGGTTCCATGTTTCAGCTCCATAGGTGACCACCAGGAGAATGCATTGGTTGTAGACCCTTTTATTCAGGACTAGTGGGATTTTTTTGTTCTTAAAGGTTGTTCTCGCTCTACCGGAAGCTAGCCAGCCTAGACAGATTTTTAGCTTGATATCTTTATTCGAGGGTTTCATGGAGATTCGTTGCCCTAAGATAACGTAGCGATTCACTTTTTTCCAGCGTTTTCAATTTTGACAGGATTTATTTGACAATATTAACAATATTCGGATGATTCACTAAAAATGCTGCATAAGGTATAATTTGTCTGTACTATCCTTCCATATCTCTAAAATGAAGGAAGATAAACAAGTTTCAGCTAAATATCCACCCAGCGATTAATAGGGAGGAACAGAAAATTAAAAAAAAATGGGTTAAATGATAAATTTGAAATGGTTATATTTATATGTCTTCAAAAGGTAACGAGACTGGCTCTTCAGGGCCAATCTTTACTCTTAACGCAACTATTTCAGCCAATTGACCGAAGTCTAAAAAAAAACGTTTTCCCCACTGACTAAGAGTGTGTGTGGGCGAAATTTTAAGTTTCTACCATGAACTGTTTGGGGGAGATGAGTAGAGAAGAGAGGAACATAAAAATAATTATAGTAAAGATGAAAAAGAAAGAAAAAAATTATAAATAACCAATTAAAAGAATCTCTGTAGCGACACGAGATAATTCTATTTAGCGTCAATAGCTTTTTATTCCCCCTTTCTCTCTCTCTCTCTCTCTCTCTTTTTCTTCTTTTCTTTCTTTATCCATTCATGTCTCACTTTCTTTCTTTCTTCCCTCTTTCTTTCTCTTTTAACCTTTTCGTTCTTTCTTCCTTTTTTTCGTTGATTGATGACTTAGGAATATCCCTCTCTCCACCTCTTTCGTTTCTCATTTTATCCATAATTTAAATTTCAATTCAATAGTCTTAACTCATTGTCTTGACCGGTAATCTGAACTTGTTATTGTTGTTAGGATAGGAAAACTAAGTCAACTCTTCAGGTGTTTGACTATTGAGTAACATTACGAATAATCAATCCTTGACTTTCTTCTGATTAGTAGCCTTAGTTAGTCAAGCTTATGGCAAAAGTAGCCCCAAAAGTCAAAAGTGGCGATATACAGAATTTAGTAGCGTTTAACTATCAAAAGTAATTCAGTTAGTTATACGCAGTCAAATCTGGTAATCCCGACGGAAGTCAATAATACCGTTTGGTTGGTTAAGGCGATAACCTCTAAATGCAATGGTTAGCAAATCACCTTTCAAACCTATTCGCTAGCTGGTATATAATTGATCAAGATGTGGACGTAAATAATTTAGTTAATAGGGGTTCCGTGAATTATAAATTGAGAATTTATTAACTTTTATGCGGGTCCGTTCGAAGAGCGACACTCTAATAAGCTGGGTATCGTGCACTAAATTAGCAATCATGTTTACTTAATTATCGGTGCACTACACATCCTGTCACCCCCTACCCTATCCCCCGGAAGAGAGAGAGAGAGAGAGAGAGAGAGAGAGAGAGAGAGAGAGAGAGAGAGAGAGAGAGAGAGAGAGAAGAAGGGGACGGAAAATAAAGTGACAGGAAGAGAGAAAAAGAGAGAGAGAGAGAGAGAGAGACAGAGAGAGAGACAGAGAGACAGAGAGAGAGAGAGAGAGAGAGAGAGAGAGAGAGAGAGAGAGAGAGAGAGAGAGAGAGGAAACGCAGAGAAAGAGACAAAAATGATGAGATAGAAAGAGGAAAAGAAAGAGAAAGTGACAGCCAGAGGGAGATGAAAATGACAGAGATGGAGAGAGAAGAAGAGGGGGAAAGCAAGAGATGGGAAGAAGATAAAGAGGGGGAGAAAGATAGGGGATCAGGGGAAAAACAGAATAAAAGAAGGAAAATAAGATAAAAAGAGATAGAGGAAAAGCAAGATTTAAAAAGAGGGAGAGGTGAAGAAAACTTTGAAACAGAGACAGAGCTATAAAGTAACAGACAGATAGATACACAAAGAAGATTGTGTAGAGCAGAGGTTTCGAAATTTTGAAAACTCTGGGACCTCTTTTATAAATGAAGTGCTCAGGCAAACCTATATTTTCAGCATTTAGTTTTTAGACAATTTAATGAGCAACAATAAAGTACCATTTTTGACTTTTAAATATCACATTTATTTGGAATGGATCATTTTATTCCAATTATAATACATCGTACAGGTCTGTGTCAAATAATTATGTTTTTTGATATCAATCTGATAAATGACAATGTTTTTCTGTCACAATGTCAGGTTTAGAGGGAACGCAGCTCTCGTTGTCTGCCGACGCAAGTTTCGAGACCACTGGTCTAGAAGTAATTTAATTGACATTTATCTTATTCCCCGATTGTCAATTTTGAAAGAGAGGCTTATGGGATTTTACCTATTTGTACTTTGTCTTATATTTCTTTTTCTCTCTCTCAACATTTTAAAATCCATATTGAACTTACCATGATGACTCAATCAATTTTAGTCTTTTGAAATTGTCCCATTCCTTTTCTTTTTTAAATCTCAGAAATCATTTCGACTCTTTTATTGCTTTTCGAGTCATTTTTAGTCTTCATCCCCAATTTCATCTAACTCCTACTGACATAATTTTCCTAATCTAAAAGCAATGACAAGTTCATACTTTCGGTTAAGACAAGAAATTCAGACTACTGGTGAAGACTGAAATGTGAAAAAGTTATAAAATCTGAATAAGAGTGTGTGTGTGTATGTCTGAGAGAGAGAGAGAGAGAGAGAGAGAGAGAGAGAGAGAGAGAGAGAGAGAGAGAGAGAGAGACAGAGACAGAGAAGGAAAGCAAAAATGGAAAGCTATGGATGATAGATAGAATTATCTGGTGTCACTAAACAGATTCTTTCAATAAGATTTTATTAGTTTTTCCCTATTTCAATTTTTTTCACAAAAATTCTTTCTCTTCAGCCCTCACCGTCCATGGTAAGAACTTGAAATTTTGCACACACACTCCCCTCATGATTCATTTATGTTGATTTATTCTTAGACTATTCAATGAACTACAATGAAAAGCAATTTTTGACTTTTAAAAACCATTTTTATTCTAAATTGATTTCGTTTATTCAGATTCCATGCTATTTTGACATTTAAAAAGGATATTCTCCCCTTTTCACTAACCCGTCGATGTGAAATGTGTCCAAAAGAACCCCTTACTTTACCAAAAGTAAGCCCCCCGCCCTGAAATGTTGTATATCTATTGCTCCCGGTGTGAATCTGTGTGCACCTGTTCATGAAAATCCTTTCACAATGGGGGACACATAGATCTGTCTATCCATCTTTCTTTCAGTTTGTCTGTTCGTCCATACCATACGATATCTCCAAAAGTTCTCAATAAATTTCAATGGAAGTTTTTTGAGTAGGTGGATGACTAATGTCTCACGGAGGAAGTGAGTAAGTCTTAAGGTAGATCCATGAAAATCTCCTAGGTAAATGTCCACACGTCATCTCCAAAAGTTCTCAATGAATTCTGATGATCTTTTCCGGAAGAATGGGCCATCAGATGAGAAATGAGGAATAATCGGTTAAATTTTTTTTTTGGGGGGGGGGTCTAGGATTTTCTTCCACTTGAGAGACGTGTTTCCATACATTTATGAATACATTTATATTTGTAAAAAATAGACCTAACAAAAAAATTCCAATGACATTTTGTCGGAAGGTTGGCTACGCACTAAGGAGAAAATACGGTTGAGGTGGATCCAGAAATCTTTACAGTTACTTCCCCTGCGTCGTAATTATTTATGAACTAGTTTCAATTCAGTTTTTAGTGACAATGGGATTGGCAGAGGTAAAAGCTCTAGTACTTTCTATTCGGTCGGTGCAAAAGTAATTGCGGTTTTTCACTATCAACTTTGAGGCAGTATGTCTCAGCTTGGAATGACACTTATTAATCGGAAGAAGAACTTTCAGAATCTACACATTCTGCCAATTAGAAACAAGTCAATTTATTCCGGAAGCATAGGATTCTGGAAGCCTAGAATCAATGAATTCTCCGAAGGCATTTTGTGCAGCTGTTTGGTTATTGGAGACCTTCGGTTGCCGGACAAAATGTTTGTAAAAGAGGCAGTCGGTCGGTGAGAGATGTAGTGAGTAAGCTGGGTGAGTTAAAGTTTCGTAGCCTGGTTTGTTCAATTTCTAAAAGGTCATACGCGCAACATGCAAGCTTCTTGGCTTTCCTGATTTGGTGAGAATGTCGGACAGCAGTTGTATGGTCAGCGTTCAGTTCCTCTTCATCCCCATGAGTTGTTAAGCGTGGGCACGCCTTAATAATAGATTTCAATTGGATGTTGTCAATCACAGAAAGATTTCGGAGTGTTCAAGGCCTTTTTTTTTCAACCAATGTTGAGCTGAACATTTGTTTATAGTCCCCTGGTCAAATACTTGGTTGATACTACGATAATTTTCCGCTGATTTACCTATTTCATTGAACTTATACAACAAAATTGCTCCAACTTGCGTTTTCCATCTTTGATTTGACAGCCTCAAATAAACCAGAATAAATAGATTAAAGGGAAAGTTCAGCTTGAATAAACAGAGCCATGATTCAAAATGGTATATTCCCTGAAAATAATTGGATGAGACTTTATTCCAGAATGAGCGTCAAAGTTTGAAATAACAATAAATACAATTATGTTTGCACCAATCTATAGCTTGTGATTGTAATGGCGTTAGTGAAGGCAAGCATTTGAAAGGTGGAATACCCTACATTTGTATCGGTACAATTAAGAAACTGTGCTCCCATGCATACGGATTGATCTCATGAGTGCATCTGGTGGACATCCAGTCAATTGGGCACCGGTCAATAGGTTATCGGCAAATTTGTCACTATATTAACATTTCTGCGACACGGCTTTGCTAAGCATTGCCCAACTGCAGGCAGCCTCATATGAGAGTAATTACAACGGACTCCCGTTATAACAGCACTTTTGTGAATTCAACAGTGACGTTCTAACAAATTTGTCATCATAACGGGTGGATTTCATACGATATGTGTTGATAATGATAAATCAAAAAGATCAGACAGAGATTACTTTCTATGACCCTATAACAGCATGATACCGCATATGCAGGTTACGGGTTTGCAAGTGAAAAGTAAGAGCCAGAAAAGAAAAATAACGTATCAAAATCTTCAAGTGTTGTAGCTGAAATCTAATATCCAACAGTTGTATACATTAGTCATAAACACTGTTCAGTCTGCTTTTTCTCTTTCCTTCTTTCTTTCTTTCTTCCTTTCTTGTATTATACCTTTTAAATCGAAAATTGTAAAAAAATATTTTCTTCTTTCTTTCTTTCTTTCTTTCTTTCTTTCTTTCTTTCTTTCTTTCTTTCAGTATTCTCCCTCTCATTAAGATAACGAATTTCCTTTTTTGTTAGGCAGTCCGTCTATCCCTCTTTAACCACTATCTATTCGGGCACTTGATTCTCTCAACCTACTCAAATCTGGTCTTAACATAAAATTCTGCCGTTCTTAGAATTGTCAACTAATTATTGGAAATAAGCCTGCCGTTAGAACGCATGTACAATTAAATAGCAGCTTTAGAAAGTGTCGTGTGTCGTTAAGACGAGAGTTTACTATATATGATTGAATAGACTATGCTTATGCGAATTGGTGTATGCGAGTCGATTTGACCATGCATGTATATTTGTGTGTACTTCTAGATGAGTGCACACCTGTGTGCATGAATTAACACCATGGCATAGTGTATGGTCTTGCATATTCAATGCATGCTCATGTGTTTCTGACTACGAATTTGCGTGTCCGTTCGTATTTATGTCGAGGTCTGGCTTATCTGCCTGAACTATGAAGAACTATTAAACGTGGGTTTCCGCAACATCTTAATATAATTGAAAGGTCAGTTGAGCCAATAGATTCGGTGATCCCATCCATAGATAATCTGACCGCTCGGCTGCCTCATTGCCATCCGTCAATGTCAACGATGACGTCAAATCATACCCTCACCTTCTTGCTAAGTTCACGCACTGTGTGATCCAAGATCGCTGCAAACCAATGAGAGTTCTTCAAATTTGAATCTTGGGTTAGTCTCTTATGGTCTCCAGTATCGCTAGGTCAGTACTTTAGCCGGTAAGCAGAATTGCAGACATAAATATCAAACTCTTTTTCAGTTTGCTCGTTTGTCTATTTTCCCGTTTGCCTCTCTATCTTTTTTCTTTTCTTTTTTCTCCTTTTCTTCCTTTCTGTCTTTTCTCTCTTTCTCCTTTCTGTTTTCTTTTATTCCTTTAATTCTTTCTTTATTTCTTCCTACATTTTTTTCTCTATTTCTATCTGTCTTTTTTCCCTTTTTATGTCTTTTAAAGAACCGACAACCAAAATTGTCAACATAAGTTTTTTTCCAGTTTTCGAATTGGCTTGAATGGCTCTGAAAACTTCAACAATTACTCTTTATTATGTCCACCGATAACTTCTTTTTCCTTTTTTCTTCTTAAAAAAAAATCTTCCCACTTTTTTTAATTGGGAAGATCAATTTGCGTGGTACATTAACGCTAGATGGATCCCTTATTTTGGGTCTGCATACTTTTTGGAAATACAGACTTTTTTTAGTGATCACTGTCTAACAAAAAGTGAGAAATGTAAATTAGCCATTTATCACCCTTTTTTCGAATTTTCTAATTTCTTTTTTCATCTTTCTTTCTTTTTTTCTCCTTTTTCTGTCTTTCATTTCTTTTCTTTCTTTTCTTGCTTTTTATCCTTTGTTTTTCTTTTTCTTTCTTTCTTTCTTTCTTTCTTTCTTTCTTTCTTTCTTTCTATTTGTCTCTTTTTTTCTGTCTGTCTGTCTTTCTGCCTTTCTCTCTTTTCTTTCTTTCTTTCTTTCTTTCTTTTCACCCTTTCCTTCTCTTTTCTGTCTTTCTTTTCATTGCGTTTTTTTCTTTCTCTGTGTTTCTTTCCTATTAAAAACCATTTACAAAAACTGTCAACATTGGCTTCTTCAGTTTTCAAGTCAGTCTGGCTGGCTGTGTATGCATCACGCGAACCAGCAGCATCGAAGCTATTCCTTACTATGCCCACAAAACCGATTCTTTTGTCTTTTGACCCTATCCATGGGTTTCTAGTGGGAGTTCAATATTCAATCTAAGTTTATGCTAAATTGGTCCCTTAGTTTGTCTCCGGCAGAACTCACGCTTTTTCTGAAAAATTAGGACATTTAAATGATCATTGCCCAACAAAATGCGAATGAAAGAACTTATTCATTCCTTTCTTCAATTTTTTTATTGATCACTCCTAACATGGCAGATTACAGAAAGACATAGTGCACACGATGGTTACTACTGAGCGACTAACCAGACCTGTCTCTTTTTTTTGTTTTCCTTCCTTTCTATATTTTTCTGTTTACCTGTCGTTCTATCAGACTTTATTGTCTTCAAAGCCCTTTTAAGCCCTTGAGACTAAAACACTTTTGCGTGACATTCAAAAAATGAAAATGTCATGTGCAATAGACATGATAAGGTCAAGGTCACAACGATCAAAAGTGAAAATGCTTATCGGAAGAAAGCAAACCACTACATCCATATGGGACATCGAATCTTCATGAAATCCTCTAAAGAAAAAGAAATCAGGCAAAGAGTTTCTCTGCGTTGGCAAGCTCTCGGTTAAACCAGCCGATCCTTCAAGAACAAGAAAATCGCATTAGACTTGAAAAAGAGGGTAATCAACCAATGAATCCTTCCAATACTTACCTATGGAGTCGAACCGAAAGATTTAAACTCAAACTGAGAACCATGCAACGTGCACAGAAGAGAATCATGCTTAATATCACATGTAGAGATTACAAGACGGCGTAGTATATTGGAGAGAAAAAGCAGGAGTCAGAGATATCATACAATCTCTTACAAAACTAAAATAGCTATCGGATGGACGCGTTATAAAAATGTCAGACAAATACTGGACATCATGAACCATAAAGTGGATCCGAAGATATCACATGCAGAACTGTGTCCGACAGAAAATAAAATGACGAAGTAGACACGTTCAGAAAGTACAGACCCTACAACGCCCATGATAGAAAAGTAGTCTGACAGATCTTAAGGAAGGTCTATGTCCAACCTCAGATGCTAAAAGCTGATGCTGATGTTGATTATATGAGCGAAATATATTATCAGCAACTCCGGGACAATCATTGTTTTCACTACTTTAATCACCGACTACGAATTGTCTTCCAACACTATCTGGTTCACTACCAGATTAGGAAGACTGAACACAAAGAAACTTCTAGCAAGATATCCCTCTAGAACAATTATTGCTTTCACTGTCTTCATCACCGATAAAGAATTGTCTTGAATCACTATACGATTCACCCCTTGAGTAAGAAGAACTCGAACAAAGAGATATTTTACGAATTATCCCATCAGTCGCTCCAGGACAATCATTGCCTTTATTGCCATCATCAACATTCACGGGTTGTTTTGTATCAATATTCGATTCACAGCCTGAACAAAAAGACCCAGAACAAAGGAATTTCTTGAAAGATATCTCACCAGCAGACCCCATATCGTTGACAGATTATTTAAGAAGATATTTCTAGCTTTCATAGATATGGTCATGCTGAAGGTATAGCATTGATCTCAATAAAATGATATCCTGGTTGGCCGATGCCTAGGTTTAAAATGTTGTCCCGATACACTCTTGTGGTACCTACAGATACAAAAACAAAGAAACAAGCAGAAATAGTCACACCGTTCTTTATATAGATAAATTATATGCATAAATTTTCATTTAAAAGAATACCTTAAATAGTGCACTTCTGTTTAGTGTGGGTTTTGATGTATTTTGGTCAAGATATCGGTGTACAAAATAACGTAACCAAGTTTGAGCTATGATAATGTAAGGCATAATGAGGTGGTTAACTATTGTTCCGTGGTTTTCCTTCATTGGTTCGGTATTTTCACTAATCCAACCCACATCAGGTCCCAATCATGTCGGATTAGAGAAAATCTATTGAATCTCCAAAAGTATCGTCGATGATTTGCCATGGAAATGATATGTAATACAAATAAACGTAAAACAGAAGACGGGCTTTGAAACAGGTTTGGATTACAGTTACGACTGTGAATGTTGAACGGAAAGGATCTAACATTATCTGTACTCTGTTCTATCAATAGTTGATTGTTGAGATCATTTCAGACTGGGATAATTTTGTGTGAGGTGATATTGGCGTGATAGTCACCAGTGGACAATCTTTGCTTTTGCTGTTTTCATCACCATCGACCAATTGCCTTGGGTTTCCATCCGATTAGGGTATTGCTGTACGAATTAATGTAACCAAGTATAAGCTGAAAAAGAAGAGATATCTTCTCTATCACTTCCCAACTGATTAAAACATCTTTGATTTCGTCTGTGCTTTTTTCATAACAATTTGCGTTTAAATGCATTTTTGTACATCCTATGCCCATGGACAGCGATAATTGTGGCTCACTGGTAAGATGCTCACCACTGGTTCGGTAAACCGCGGTTCAATCCACTCCTGAGTCATACAAAAGATTTTAAAAATGGTACTCAATCCTTCTCCGCCTTGCAAGCACTCAGTGTAATGACTTGGATAGGGGAATCTCTCCCCGAGGCCAAGGGATTACGGCCAAACGACGTTGGATTCACAGATTCAGGCAAGGTCACCGAAGTCAAGCAATGTCCAACATGGTCAGTACCTAGATGGGTGACCATCGGTGGATACCACGTGCCGTAAGTAGAACGAAGCTTCGATAAGCCTGGCAAGAGGTAGTTTTTACTAACAACTGTCTGCGTGTACCTAACCCCACGAGACCCTCGATAAAAGTATAAGCGGAGAGCGATGATTTACAAATATGTAGACGGAAATTACCCAAAGGCTTCGACCAGGTAATAAATATTGACCGTTTTCTGCTATCCAGCTTTCCAGTCTACGTGCAAATGAGGGAACAATACTAACCGTTGGTACGTGCACCGTAGAGCTTTCTTAGAAATAGATGAAGTAATAGACGTCTTGAAATTCAAACTGATCACCCTATCTAGGCCAAGAGACTTGATCTAGTCATCGTTGATAGAGAGAAAATCTGTCAGATACTGGACGTCAGTGTTCCTATTGACAACAATGAAACTGAATGAAACTGAATACCCAGAAAGACAAGCTGGGCTGCTGCAGGGTCAAACTTCCACTTCTATTCCGACTGAACAGGATTACAACAACTTTCATATTTTTGTACATAATAAATTAAAAGATATAAAAAATACAATTTTTTTGTTTGAATGTATCTATCAGAATGAAATTAGCCGTTGCTTATCTGTAAGGGACATTTTCGTTGACATGTAAGGCTTGTCAGTATGGCCCAGTCAGTAAGAGGTTCGTCTACCAATCACTTGATCAAGATTTCTAATCACGGGAAGGGAATTCTATCTTATTGGTGCACTTATTTATCAAAATGAAATAAGCCCTAAATTATTTCTATTATGAATGTCTGTAGATATGTAAGACTTGTCTAGCTCAATCAGCAAGGGAGACAACTAATAAACTATCAAAATCGACAAGTCAAAGATGAAGAAAGATTGATCACTGAATCTACCTAAAACAATGAATCTCCACGAAAGAACAAGGAATCAAGCGAAGAATCAGACCAAGTTTGAAATCTCTTGACAATTCCATTAGTTTTAAAAAGAAGGGTCTGCAACCAATGCATCCTCCCTATAGTCACCGATGGAGCTGAAACATGGAATCTAACCCAAACATTGAAGCTCAAACTGAGAACCATGCAACATGCGCAGAAGAGAATCATGCTCATCCTCACATGGAGAGATCACAAGACAGTACAGCATATTAGAGAGAAAAAGCAGGAGTCAGGGATATCATAGAATCCATTACAAAACTAAAATAGCTATTGGATGGACATGCTCTAAGAATATCAGACCGCTGGACATCATGGACCACAACGCGGATCCGAAGATATCATATTTGGAGCTGTGTCCAGCAGAAAATAAAATGGCGCTACAAACTAGACAGGTTCAGAAAGTACTGATCCCACGACGTCCATGATAGAGGAGTAGTCTAGCGAATTTTAAGGAAGGTCTATGTCCAACCTCAGATACTAAAAGCTGATGCTGATATTGATTATATGAGCAAAATCTCAGCAACTCCGGGACAATCATTGTTTTCACTACTTTAATCACCGACTACGAATTGTCTTCCAACACTATCTGGTTCACTACCAGATTAGGAAGACTGAACACAAAGAAACTTCTAGCGAGATATCCCTCTAGAACAATTATTGCTTTCACTGTCTTCATCACCGATAAAGAATTGTCTTGAATCACTATACGATTCACCCCTTTGAGTAAGAAGAACTCGAACAAAGAAATATTTTGCGAATTATCCCATCAGTCGCTCCAGGACAATCATTGCTTTTATTGCCATCATCAACATTTGTTATCTTGTATCAATATATGATTAACAGCCTAAAGATAAAAGACCCAGAAAAAAGAACTTCTTGCGAGATATCTCGTCACTAAGCCCCATATTGTTAACGGAATATTTGAAAAAAATTTTTTTTAATATATCTATTATATATTTTATTTGGTCATACTAAAAAGATATCATTGACTCCAGTAAAATAGTATCCTGGGTAGCTGGTGTCTTGGATCAAAATATTGTATTGACGCGTCCTGCAAAGCGAAGGAACAAGCAGAAAAACACACACGGTTTACTGTTGAAAAGTGCAGTTTTAAACAGTAGAGATCAATCGTGTTTATCGATGTAGATACAAGACAAATAAATTTCTCCCGACGGTTTCTATTGAGTGTCTAACTAGATCTACTTATTATGTACACTCAATTTAGTAAAAACCACAATTTTGGTAAGGTAAGGTAAATGACCGACCGTAGTCTGAGGCGACCCGAAGTCTCCTCTTCCATTTGCTACGATCCTCTCGGAAAGGGATTGGTGTGACTCCAATCCCTGATTCATTCCTCCACCCTAATCACTTAGCCTTGGGAGTACACGAGGGAATGTATCATAATTAAGAGTTTTCCACACTCTTCATTCATACCAAGAATCGAACTTGGAATCCTCTGCGAGAGACAGATGTGTTAACCATTACACCATCTGAGCCTAAACTACCGTTGATTCCCATAAATGAGTCGCAGAATTTCACCCAAACAATTTACATGAAAAAATGAATGCGACATCTATCGAATCTTGCTTACTATACACGAGTCTAATGCTCGGGCATGAATATTAGAGTATATACGGTAAATGTTTTTAAGATGAACGACTAAATAGACATGACTGGGTGATCCATGTTTGTTTGTTTATTGTATGGTAGTATCAACAGTAGAAGTTGCAATAGCTTCAAGTTGTTTGAATTCTGTGATACGTTTATTTATTTTCATTTAATTCTGTATTTTTTAAAATTTTCATTTTATTTTAAAACTATTTTCGATTTTCTCCGTTCTTTTGAATTTTGAAGATTTTTTTCTAATTTTTATTTTTATCTAAAAAATATATGGGGGGGGGCTAATAATAGAAACTGTCAATCTAAACTGTCACCAAAACTGTGAACATAGATTTTTTTCAGTTTTCAGGCTGGCTGGCTGGTTAGCTATGTGTGTATCACACGTGCAGACCGCACCGATGGGGTCAGAAGGATAAAAATTCACACCTTATTATATCTGAATTTAAAAAAAAATTCCACCTGAAAAGTTTTTTCTTGGTGTGTGTGTGTGGGGGGGGGAGGTCAATATATGATGTAGGTTTATAATAAATTGGTCCCTTAGTTTGCGTCCGACAGCATTCACACTTGATTTTTTTTCCTTTTAATTCAGAATATTTAATTGATCGCTGTCGGACAAAAAGCAATAGATATAACTTGTTCATTGATACCTCTTTTTTTCAATTTTTTAATTGATCACCCCAAGAAGGCATGTTACCAAAAGATATCAGTCGTGTGATGGTTCTGCTGAATGACTAACCAAACCTATTCATCTTATTTTCACTTTTTATCACAACGTTTTGGTTTGATATATCCCCTGATGATTACAGGAAACAGAATAAATGTTTATTCAAACAACTTCTAACTGCAGCAGCTACAACTGCCATAGGGTAGATTAACAAACAATAAAAACTAAGGAACTGAGAGGAAAAAGTCGCAATATAACTTGATTTGAAGCCGACATAACTGTAGAGTTTAGCACAAAACTAATCAAAGCGTAGTCCATGTAAGACGAGTTTCAATGTTATCGAAAGCACATTAGAATTTCACATGACTTATCAAAAAATCTACTTACTGTGCTCATATCTGGGTAGTCTCCTCTCCCCGAACACTCGATAAAGTACAGAAACAAATGAATGGACGAGGAGATGATGAGCTTTTTTGCCACATCCCAAACATTGTCTCATCGTCGAAAATGTTGTAAGTTTGGTACTTTTCTTCTCTTACTTCAATGGAAAGTGTTCAGGTGAACCACATTCTATAGTCCCTCCAGTCCGGGAAATTTCAATCAAAACTCGGTCTACAATTAAGTCACATCCATACTTTCGAGATTTATCGAGAACTCATCTCACGTTCCACGCAAATAGTTTCTTTTCAAAAACATCTGCAACGAGGAATATATTCCCTTCTGGTTGTTTGGCCGATGAGTGCAATCTCAATTTTTCAACTTTACAATTTTGATTCTAATAAACTCTTTTAACATTTTTTTGCTATTCTTAAGTCTGTGGCATAAATAAGTCCCTTCGTACAAACTCATTGATGTGAAAATTGGCCGAAAAACCTTGCCTAAAAAAAGCAGTGGTGGACTCAGCTAACGAAAATGCTAAACTGATAAACCACTAAAAATTTAGCGCTAACTGCTTTTTTTTATTTCAGAAATTTAGATTCAGCTCGTTTTTCTTTGTTCGGAAACCCTTAAAACAGATCTAGAGAACTGAAATTTTAATATGTTTTATTTTAGACATAGAGCTTTGGATGAATTGTATGTTGAATGCTAAGTAAAGTTTTATTTCATTTGTTCATTTAATCATTTAGGTAAACCTTGATCAGCATCTGGTATTCGAATGCCATACCTTCTGGGAAACAAACCGGAGTTAAACTCCAATAACAAATCGGTTATCGGTTATTTTTGTTTCCTCTAGATTTTTAGTGGTTTATCTGTAAGTGTTTTCGTTAACTATGGCCTCCAATGACTTGAAGTAAAAAAAAAGAGAGTAGGTCATTGAAGAGTGCTGGATTAAATGTTAGGATATGGTGGTGAAAATAAGTCAAAAATTGATTATGAAAATAGTTCAGAATTCAAACAACTTAAATTTTACGAATAACAATCATAAACAGTATCAAACGGTTATATCCAAAGAGTAGACATATTTTGGGGCATGTAGACTTCGGTAGAGCAAAGTCAAACTTCAAACAAAAGAAAATCCCGTGAGACCTTAAAAGAATGCATCCTCCCGATTGTCACCGGTAGAACTGGAACATCGTACCTAACCAAAAAATTGTCCCTCAAACCATGCACCGAACACAGGAGAGAATCATACTGAACATCACAAGAGAGATCACTAGGCAGCACAGTATATCAGAGAAAGAACAGGAGTTAGAGATATTAAAGAATCCATTAGAAAACTCAAATGGCAATGGGCTGGTCATGTAGCATATCATACAACCACTGGAAATCACGACTCACAATGTTGATCCCCAGAAATAATATGCGAAACTGTAGCCTACAAAAAGTAAGATGTCGTGACGAACTTCAAATTTAGAAAGTACTGGCTCCGCGAGGCTCATGATAGAGGAGAGGTTAGGCGAATTTTGGGGAAAATTTATATCCGAGGATGGACGCTAAAAGGCTACTGATAATGATGCTGATGACGATGAAGACGATGATTGTCAGAGCATTTATTAGTGATAAAAACCAGGTTTTGCATACCAGGCTTCCATTACATTAGTTACCATTTTCGTTCAGGGATAACGCCCCTGGGAGGCGAAATCCCCAACGGAGGATGCCACAGAAATGTTTGGCTTTCCAAATATGCTAAAATTCTCAGAACCCAAACGAGATACTCTCCAGTCATCATCTGGTAAACTATGGAATTGGTTGTGAAATATCAATATTAGAATCGATTGAATATGCAAATGATCTGCCTGCACCACATATTCCGTTCATCTCAAACTGGTGTGATTCTCTTAAAAGGGCAGATGAGCATAAACCATACGCTCTTATATCATGGCAGCTGTAATTGTTTATCTCAGATGATCATCTGTCTGGCCGCCATTTTCTTTCTCTCTTCAAGAACCAAATACAGAAGATCTTCACTATCCTACACAATTGGGACCTGAGGAGAGTAGGATTAGTTACAATACCGAATCACAGGAAGATTAACCCTAAACAATGGTCGACCATCTTTTCAAACTTTTAAAACCTGCGAATCAGTACAACTTAGATAAAAGAGCTGAAACAATTATTGAAAAGCGAGTGAAAATTTAATGAAGTAATTTACTAGATAGTGCTCTCCGATGTGCTACAGAGAGGGTAATAGGTGGTATATCTCTATAGATCTCTGATTGTGTTCCATGTTCCCGCCAACCGAAGTTTTTAACTCTCATAAGAAGCTGGATATAGGTATCGTCAAACCGAATCTACCGGGATCTCTTCATGGAATATGTCTCAGATCCATGTAAAAAGTATATTCTCTATACAAGCTCTAAAGAATGTTAGTTTGGAGGATCTTGAGATATTGGACTTCCAAATATTCTGCAATTTGCCACAAGCGCTTCAAGTATGACTCTTACGTGACATGAAGTCTTTCTTGGAGTCTGCTACAGACCCTGAGTATTTTAAGTCATTGACTCTATTTAATGTCGGGCCGTCCATGGAACAAATAGGTGGAAGGGAGAGGCTTCCACATTTACTGTCATGTACTTTGTTTTATTGGTATTTAGACACAAACCAACTTTAGCTTTGCTGGCCACAATGTTCGTGACAAAGAGCAAATTATTTCTAACGTAGTCTGCCTTAGACTACTTTGCCAAGCCAGAGGACGGAGACTAATGAATTGCATCGACTGTGTAACCAGGGATTTCCATCACGATATAGCTGACATGCGGACGCTGGTGATGGAAAGAGAATAATTGCGCTGAATTGTAGACTTTGTTTCAAATGTGTCGGCTGAATAGTTGCAGTAGTAGTACTGTATAGTAGTAATGGGCCAGTGGTAATTTTGAGGGAATTTTTATTTAAGTTTGAAACTATACATTTTTGGAAAGTTTGTCTCATGTACACAGAAAAATTGACTTTTTAAAAAAAATTCCATCTTGTGTATTTTTTCTGAGCAGATTCGTTTTATCTCATAAATATTCCCATTTCGACAATTTCAGATGAATATTGATGTATCAAATTGTTAGCTTACTGTTTTTATAGGACCAGGAAGTTTTCTGAAGTCTGCATTTTTGTATTAAAACATCGTTAAAATCGCCAAAATATGACTAAAGATGTTAAGTGGTAGAAAATTCGCTTGCCAGAATGGCCCAGATGATCAAAACATAAAAATAGCCAAGCATTCTCACAGAGAGGTTCCAAATCTTCTTGCTTAATCAGGAGGTGGGCATGGCGATATTGTCCTCCTGATATTCCATACCAGTAGTTCCCAAGGTGTATATGCAGAGATAAACCTTTTTAATCGATATATACGCTCGTCAGCACGGCACACACAACCGTTATTCACTAGAGCCATAACAGGAATCAATAGAGAGAAATGATATTAATAAATACAGGAAAACAACCTGGAATCAATTCCCTGTGTTGACAAGGTGAACAGATCGAGTGCAATCAAATCAATCCAAAGAAGATTCACGCAGTGTCCCGAGAAATTTGAAATTACTGTGATTCGGGAAATTTGAAATCTGTGCCGATTTAGGGAAGGAACAGAGTCACAGATGGCCGGATAAGTGAATGTCTGCTGTATGCTAATTCAATGTAAGATTATGTGTTTGCTGTTTTTTTTTTCGAAGGATATTGTGTCATCATAATCTTCTAAGGAAGAACTGGTTTTAAATAAGAGAACCATTTAATCGGAATCCATTCTTCATCAACAATACAAAAATGTACAATAAATACTGATAGATACATATAATATTAGAAAGAATACCTGGCGTTGCTCGGGGAAAAATTCTGCAAATTTGACCACTGTGTGCAAAGTGTTAGGGTGTTTGGAAAGTAATTACATGTTTCCGTGTTCAGAAAATAAATATATATTACGTTTCTGAACATGAAAAGAAGTAATTACTTTCCGAACACCCTATTATATTCTGCAATATATTTGTTCGTACAGAACTCAACTAATGGAAAAAAAAAAGATTATTTATACCGAGAGCTTATATTTTACTTCCAATCTGTGCTGTTTACTCCCCGTAGTTTCACAGCCTGGGTTTAGTTGTGATTAAAAAATGTTAAACATTCTTTCAACCACTTAAACCGGAAAACTGGTGCTTCCTATCAATTAGACCTCTATTACGTTTTGAAAAGTGTCAGTTTTGTGGGGGGATAAAATTTTAATTTGTAGATAAGGGGGGGTTGTCCTATTCATGCACTAACAATAATGCTAACCTGAACCTTCAATTTACGTTAGTCGTAAGAAACTACTGATACAAAGTATTTATTTTACTTCTGTTGAGAAATATTTTTACGGGAATTTTTCTCATTTCAATTATGTTCTGATAAATTTCTGGGTTTTTTGAAAAATGATTTCGGACAGTCTTACGACCGGCAGAAAGTAAGTTTTCAGTTCAGCCTTATAGTTGAATCGTAAATAGCAACTCCGAAGAAAAAAAAAAGAATTTACAATTGACACTTTTCAAAAGATAACAGAGGTGTTATTGATTGAGAGCAGAAACATTTCTTTCGGTAAACAAATTTTAAATTCTTCTTTTTTTGTTGCCTTTACTGCCAGCATAACAGGCAATCATAACCAAACAATCAAGTAAAAAAAAACACACACACAAGATGGAGGCAAACAGTAGTCAAATATTGATAAAACGGTTCACAACAGGACTACTCAGACTCTTTTTATTCGTAGCCGACGAGACAAATGTTTCGTTGGCCATTCAATCGGTGTTAAAAAAGCAATAGGCACAAATACTATTAGTCATTAGTCTTAATCTAACAGCAAGTAAACATAGAGCAAAAAATTGCGACGTATTTAGAATCTATTATGTTTTCTGTTTATTACGAAAAAAAAAGAAGAACAATTGAAAAGAATACTAAAATAAAACAGGACGGATATTTGCATTCATAAAATCATTGAATAGCATTGAGTCATTTTACAATAAGTACCAATGGGAGTAAATATTTGTGTAGAGATACGAAGAAAACATTAGATACGTAATTATTTTGGAAATAATGCATTTTATAATATTTCTGCAAATCCCGATAATCTTTATGCGACCACCAGTGGGATCCCAGCCTTAATTCAGGAAACACAATACTCTATGTTATCAAAACGAATAATAAAAAAAATCAGTTTCATTTTGAAAGAAATGACCCTGATCAAGGCCCGGGGGCTGGGGTATGAACATTATATTTCGATGGTTCTCGCTAGTTAAGTTCCTGTTGCTGGTGACGTCAGTAGTAGAGAGAAAGCGAGGAGATAAAAAATAGACTGCCAGGCACTTCTTTCTTTTGCTCAACCCTTCATTAATGTCCAAGCCTTGACCCTGTATGTCCCCTCCGCTTATTAAAGGCGGGCACACAAACATACATTCAAATTAATGTATATATAGATGAAGATTCAAAGGTACATCTAAATACAGTATGACCTCATTAGCATTCTAGATCTGTTCCTGAAAACACATAGCACTAACAAACAAACACTATACGGTGTCATTATAACAGCATGAATAGAGATTTGCAAAGAATTATTTCTCTCTCTATATGATGTCGTTGTGGGGCTTCAACAATACGGGATGAATCGGTGCTGAGTGTCTCATTTTGTTAAATATCACTTGGGGTCGACACACACACACACACACACACACACACACACACACACACACACATATATATATATATATATATATATATATATATATATATATATATATATACACACACATTGTATACTAGCCCAGGAAACAATAGAACTTCAAAAAGACAACACATTGAAAAATATGTTCTTATCTCTTCTTACCCAACACAACAAATAGAAAAGATTATTTGCACAAAGACCTGAATCTTTACTCCTGATCCGTCCCGCCTATTCCCTTGACTCAAGTTATGGTTTTGAAAATTCAACCAGAAATTTTGATGAAGTTAAATAGTTATAAAAATGGTTTGAAAATACTTCATAAAATGACAGAGAATAAAAAGTAGTGGGAAAATCACTTACAAATTCGTAAACATATGATTTAGCTGTAACATGTGTTCCTATGTTTCAGCCCTCGACCACTTTCTCCTCCCATTCACTTTTTGTCCTCGGGAAAAGAGAAAGGATGGAAAAACAAAAAAAAAAAATCCCACCAAAACGAGTTAATGAAAGAAATACATATACCAATCATAAGAAAGAATGACGAAAATCATGTCATAGAGTTTTTTTTTCCGACCAAGGAATAGTTACAGAATGAACTCTATTGACATTGAATGACCTCGAGGGTCAGTCTATGTAAGAACTTGGTTTTTACTGATTCACCACGTCAAAAATCAAGTCAATCGACCATGCATTTTTTATAGAGAATAGACACAAATAAACAAGCAAGAGGCTCAAATATAAGTATAGATGTATGTATATGTATGCGTGTTTATTCTCCAATACACGACACAAAAACTAAAATCTACAACACAGCTTTTTAACATATTCATAATACTGTCTTTCATCATTATTTATTTCGAAAGTTTGAACTTTACAGAAATTTATCACGAAGGATATTTGAAGAAAAGAGCTCTATAGAAAATCAGCTCTATACGGGATAGCGCTAATTGGAGCACTACTTTGTACCGGGATACACCTATTTCATTAGTGAAACTTACAGTTAAAAAGAAACAAGTCAGTAGAGAAACATTTATATGTGTACTCAGTTATGAAGGCTACGAACCAATTATCCGAGAAGGAATGTGAAAATATACCTTTCTACCCTCTAGGCATGCATTTAAAATTGATACCAGATGATAGATAATTATGAAGTAATTAATATAGAAAAAAATGATACAGGTCTGGTTAGTCACCCAACAGAAACCGTCACATGACCATTGCAGCATACCGTTTGATTAAACATTTGAAAAAAAAGGGGTGATCAATTTTGAACAAATTACTTTTATCTTGTAATGTTAGGCAGTGATCACTAAACAAGTCTGGGTTAAAAAACAAAACAAAAAACAAGTGTGAATACGGTTGAACGTAAACTACCGGGCCAATTTAGCATGAACTTACAAGCAAATCGAACCCCACTCTAAAAATCTATTTTGTGTGCGAGAACGAAAAAAAAAACAAAACTTTTTTTAAAACATAAATCTTCAAGTTTTCAGCCCTCTAGCTCCATTAGTATGGCATGTGAGTGGGATTACATACACACGTAGATTGATATCCAACCAAACCAACTTAAAAACTGAAGAGTTTTGATAATTGTTTTGGTTTACGGCTTCTAATATTCGCTATAACTACATCCATTTGTTTATCAGACCAGCCGGTTATTGGGTCCGATACCGTTGGACCAGATGTGGCCCTCTAAACCGGAATCCAGGTTATCATATTTGTTATATCCATTTAAACGCTGAATTTACAATGTTTTTTTCTGCATCTGCTTATTTCCCCGATATGATCTTTACATTCGTTGAGTCACCATATTTTGAAACATAGAGATAGAATGAAAGTTTCCGTGTTGTTATAATTCAATATCTTCTTTGGAAGTTTTAATTTTAATTACAACTGCAAGAAAATAGCATAAAGTTAGTCGTAAAAAAATAATATTGCTCTGCTATTTACCAATAGCTTGGGGAACAAGATGATTCATACCTTTCATAAGTGAAAGCAAACTGTCCCAGTCGGATTTGAACTCAGATGCTATTATTCATTCTATCAACCGTTTTGCCACCCGCTCCATATCATCATTAGTCACAACATCTATATATCTAAAGTAGTAATGTATATATGTATATATGTGTTTGTACTTTTATAGCTTGAGAACTACGCATCCAAGAGAAAATGTAAAAGCAGAATCGGATCCAGGGTGTCTTAATTACCCACAGTACAACCAAGAAATGTATAGGTCGAATTGGGAGAAAAAAAACTATATAATTTTACCATTTTTTCTGAAAAAATCAAGTCAAAAGCTTTTACTTCAAGCATCAGTCTGTGTTTCAAGAGCCAATCAAGTAATTGGAAATTAAGGAATTATCAAATATCGAAATTTTCTCGCTCTTGGTCTTCAATCTTAACATAATTCATCAAATGTCTGACAGTCCGTCTGTCTACCATCACATAACTCAAAGAAGGTAAGAGCTGTAGCCATCTGATGTTCTGTTTTAATTGGCGTATTAGTTTTTGAAAATTCAAAAACACTTCAAGTTTTTAGTGAGGGGTAGGATTTAAAATGTAAGTACGATGTTAAACAGGCCCCTAACTTTGTGTCCGTCAGATTGGCTTAATCGAATCTTTCTCTTTTTGTTTAACCGTATAAAATAGACATCTAGGTGAAAATCGGACCAGTGAGTTGGGTTTCTAGCAAGTTTATGATAATTTGGTTTACAAGCGGTTTTCTGTGCGTATCAAGTGAAGCAGTGCTCGTTGTGAAAAAGGAGTGTAAAACTGATTAAACGGTGTGAGCATGTGTCCGTAGGCCAGAGAGAAAACGTGCTGGTCTTCCCTAACAATAACAATGAATTTAATTCTTGCAAATAGTGACAAAAACAAACACGAACAAATAAATAAATGAATAGATAATGTTAGTCACGCGAAACTTTCTATGCTAATGTTTCATAATAACAGTCAAAAATAAAAGTGTTTGAAAAAGGTTTGATTTAAAAGTTAAGTAATATATATTCAGCAATACGACTTGACCCAAGAGACTAAAGGCTGGTGTGATAAAAAGACATGTCTCATAACTTCAGTAGTAAATCCTTGATTAGACGAAGACACGACAAGTCGTGAATCGTGTGACCAAGTAAGTACATGGCATCAGGTGCTGATGTGAATTTGGTCAAGGAAAGCATATATAAAGCGACCAATAAACATCTGCAAGAAATAGCATTGGTGCAGAGGCTCATCTTCTCTGCTTTTCGAGTGCCCCGGAGGTGGCGGGGGGGGGTCAGGAACAGCAACGTATACATCTGAGAGAGATCAGACGATCATTCAGTGCCAATTCTACGTTCAACGTACTGAATAAAGCGAGGCCTGTCAACCAATGGACATCAAGTAGTGTCGTATTTATCTGCTATCAAACCCTGTTTTATTACACTAAGGCAGTGCTTTTCTCTCAAATGCATGTTTGGAAGGGACTGGACTTGATGGTGCGTGGAGAAGCCAGCCATAAAAATCATGTGAAATAATCTTTCGCCTGTCGCACGAAACTACGACTTGGGATTTACTTCTTTTAGTGTTACCAATTCAGATATTGTCAAACTCTCAGTGAGTTGACTTTATTATAGCAATCAGTCAGACCTGTAATTTAAGATGTCTGAATCTAAGATATGAATGAGAGAGAGAGAGAGAGAGAGAGAGAAATAGAGAGAGAGAGAGAGAAATAGATAGATAGATAGATAGATAGATAGAGGGAGAGAAAGAGAGAGAGATGAAAAAAAGAGTGATTCTGTGACGTCATGTCGTGTCAGCTTGCGTTTCCAAATTCATGGTATTTTTTTCCGTAAACATTGAATTTCTGTTATGAAAAATATCATTTTTATGTAATAATAATTATACGCATTTTATTTATTTTTCTTTTCGGTAAAATTTAAACTTCCGTGGTCCAGTGGTCTAGGGTGCTCTATTAGTCATCATTAGATTTTGGGAACAAATCTAACTCGTGTGAATTTTTTTTCTTGCTTTTCAGGTCAGTGGTAGATTAACTATTAGGCTGTGTAGGTCTTTTCTTCCTTTTGTCAAACTCTTACTATTATGTTTTGACTTTATTCCCGTATGTAAAAATGACAGACGACAATAACCAGGAGAAAAAGAGTGACGTCATGCACGAATTACAGTGGCAGTGACGTATGCAAAAACTGATGACGAATTCACTCCCACTTCTAAAGCTCTACTCAGGTTGACTTGTTCTGCTGAAGTTCGCAAATTCCATTTACAGGATTTATTGGTAAAGGAGTTGGAATGGAACACGTAGTTTTGGAGTTATATTGTATGGAGAAATGAATTTTGTTTTGCTTATCTTTTAGATTTTAGTGGAGTAAGGGTGTTTGACCTCAGCGCTGCCAAGCTTGTTTTATATCTAAATCTTGATTTATAATGTTGGATAAAAGATTTATAATCTTTGCTTCTTGGTTATTCTTTTTATTAGATTTCTCGAAATCACTGAGCAAACCAATATCAAACTTGACACTCCAATTCTCTGTGTGCTGACTAATATACTTGGCGAATGTCAACTTTTTATAATGACAAGTTGTCAAATAACTGCAGCGCATATACACACACACACACACACACACACACACACACACACACACACACACACACATACACACACACACATACACACACACATGCACACATACACATACACACACATGCACCTAGGTTTCTACAAGCATGGTTAGATCTGTGACAATGGCTATTCTACGCTCAACATTCAGAATAAATCGGAAGTTGTTCCCGACTGATACAGTTACATAACAGACAAGCATCTATGGCATCAAGGGACCAAGGATTAAAGACATTCGTTCTTAGAACAGCTAACAACTCTAGCATCGATTGCTGTCACTGACTGACAGACATACCGAAAAGTTAGTTCGTTCAATCTTGCTAGTTAAGATGTTTTTATTCTAAATCTAGATGTTTCTAGTTGAGTCAATATGTCAAGAAATTGCAATTTAAATTATTTTTAATAAGATAAGTATCATTTTTATTCAATGCATCGTAAGAAGATTATATCATTTCAATGAACAAAATGATATTTTGATAAAATAAATGCAGAAGAATAGAGTCAGATTCAATTTATCAATTATATGCAATACATTATATATATATATATATATATATATATATATATATATATATGGAGAATTTATGTGTTTTTAGGTATTCGAGATGTTTTTGACACAATTTTAGATGTAAACTTGAAAATAAAATTGCCAACTCTGTCCTTGCTAGATCTTCACACATAAAACTAACACGTCTATGGTCTGATATTCAGGCTTGTTACATCAGTAACTGATAGTGCCATTTAAATCTATGTTCGTATGTGTGCTTCTCACTCGATGCATGTCTATCTATATGTATATACGTATGAGAGTCAAAGTTGGTGCATCGTTGAGTATAGATGCGTGTGTACTCGCACGTGTGTATGCGTGTTTTGGTGTACCATTTTTTTTGTGAGTGTGTATTCACAAGCGTATGCAATGTATGCATTTGTGAACCCTGGCCTCTATGTGACTAATATATCGGGGAATTCATCTCAATATTCATCCCCTTTGGGATTTCATAGTTTCGGCCTTTCAGGCGTATTCGATTCAGTAGTTTTTTCACGTCCGAATCGTCATTGCGTTGTTTATTGGGATCACAGGGACGATCCAACAATAAAAATGATTTGCAACTCACGTAATTCATCTCCTGAGATTATTTTTACACCAGTTCACACTTTGTCGTCAAAAAATGGCGACCATATCTAGTGATACTTGTAAGAGGAAAAAGAAATACTTGATAAACGAAAAGAACCCCGTAAAAATAAAATATCAAAAATACCACGTTACACAGCGTTTTCTTGCTTACGTTCAATATTTCCTGAATATCAAACCTAATGTACCATGAAATAAAGGCACAATTTATCAAAAATAATGACATATATTGGTCTTATTTTGAAAAAAAAATCAGTTGAAGAAGCGAAGAATGACGTCACTTTACTCGCGTTTGAAAGTTAACATGGATATAAAATAAGATGAATAACGAGTAAAATTCATATTTTTGCTTGTAACTTGCTTTCGGTTGGATGGTTTTGTTCTTTGCCGTTTTTAGAAGCTTTAATTTTTTTGTAGGTTGTGTGTTATTCGTATTTGATTTTTAAAAAAAAGCAATTCATTGTTTTAGCTTCTATAATTCCTGGGCCTTGATCCATTGGTTTGTACCGATTGTTGCCAACTTTTTCTGAGGAGGATCACCTTCTTGAATTTTTTCTGAAATGTTCATATATATATATATATATATATATATATATATATATATATATATATATATATATATATATCGAGCACTCTATGAAATAAATCCATTACATATCAGATTAATATATTATGATTATTAATATATTATCATTATATTATGTTTTTCTGCTGGCCTGATTTGTACCACATGTACTATATATATATATATATATATATATATATATATATATATATATATATATATATATATATATTTATATATATATATATATATATATATTTATATATATATATATATATATATATATATATATATATATTATTTACTTTAAAGAATTTTTCGGCAGGGACGTTGTCGATGCCTTTTATTATTTTAAACGTTTGAATTGTGTCTTTTATCTCCCTTTTTTCTAATGTTCTCAGTTGTAATGTTTCAAGTCATTTCTTATTGGAGAAGCTTTTCAAATTGATATTGACATAACTCAACATTACAACAATTTTTTAGACGTTTCCAACATTTCTATAACTCGCTTTGTCTGTCCCCAGTTAACTGATGTCATCTATCCTTTTTCAATCTATTGTTCCCGGTTAATTGACGTCATCAAGGAACAATCATTTATTCTAAAAAAATCAATTCTTGTGATAGACATAAGATTACGTCGTCTGCGAACACATCCATGGATTATAGATTAAAACTGTTTTAGATATAATTCATAAAATTATAGTTTGCCTTTTAGCGAGGTATCTTTCAATGATTCCCATTATCCACGTTTCTCTTTCAGAGGCCCCCATTTTCCGTGGTTTCTATTTCACCGTCCCCTTTATCCGCAGTTTCTATTTGAATCGTCCCCATTATCTGCCGTTTCACTTTCAATGGTTCCCACTATCCGCTGTATAAATTCCAGTGGTCTGCACTTTACGTATCTGTCCCCCTTATCCACAGTTTCTCTTTCAGTGGTATGTGGACACTTAATTGGAATTCTGTTCTTGTTTATGATTTATCAAGTTTAATGTAATATAAAATTATATATTTCTGCTAAATTACGTCACCAGGCGTCACTGAGGACGTAAGCACTGCCGACAACAAATGGACATTGCTAATTATTCTATGTGGGGATTGTCTACTTTCAATCCCATGCAGTAAAGTGGCAATCGATCAAAATTGCTATAAACGACAATATCACCAAACAGATTAAATCGTTTTCTGCTCTAGCTTTCCTTACGTATTTTCCTCTTCCGGTTTAGCTTTCATCACCTAAATCCTATCTTGGAGCTTTCGTTCTGTTTTCAAGTCGGTTTGATATGCACCGAGTGACAATTGTAGTCCTGTAGGTATTAACTCTATTACTCTATCCGGAAATCAATTTTTGTATTCTCTCCACCGTATGACTTTCTTTTTGATTCGTAATTTCCTCCACTGGTTTAGCTTTCATTTCTTACACCCAGTCTTAAAGTTTTCGTTTAGTTTTTACACCGACTGACAGCCGTGATTTAGCAGGCGTTAACGCTAGTTTCGTGATCTCTTAAGCATTAAACATAGTTAATTCGGTAACCCGTCTGATGCAGCAACTCCCTTTAAAGAACAAAAAAAATCGTGATACACTAACTTGGCGTCAGCTATTGGTTTTCATTTGTGATGGAAAATTATCATCCGACACCAGCAGTGATAGATCTGATTATAATTCACCAAAAGTGTGTCTGTTTATCTGTATGCATGGATGTACTTGCCAGCTGCCAAAACTACCCAGCATAAACCCACGAAATTTTCTGTGGGTATAGTTTTGATCTACGGGATTGTTTTTTGCAAATTAGTTTTTGAAAACCATCCCCCAATATATATTCCAGGTGCACAGTTCAGCAGATTTTGTTCAGTTGTCTATAAACATGATTATTTATCAGGGTAAATATGATACTCAATTTTTAATGGCCTAATAAAAGAACGTTTTTGATTCTTTTTTTCTTAAATAAATTTCTCGAAATCAAAATGTGACATCAAGTTGCATCCTTATTTAAGGAGAAGAAGACGCTAAAACATTTTCAACATGCTTCATATTGCGATGGTTATAAGTTGCACAGTGCTGTTTTGATGAATGAATATTATAATGTAATACGATTGAGGTACATTTCCCAGAATACAAAATTGGGGATCGGAGATTCTGTAGATTACATAGAAGGAACTTATATTCCTAACTTTTTGAGGTGGAAATCGATAAGAAACTTTCATTCTTCCCCTTTGAAGACCAAAATAAGGGGGGGATTTTTTCACTTTTACTGGTCAAAATTGTGGGATAATTTTTTTTTCAATCGAAGGGGAACTGCCATTTTTATTAATAGGCGCCACAATCAAAGAAGAAACGTGTCTCATTTAGTTATCTAAATCAAGGAAAGAAGTTTTTATTCAATTTTAAGGATCAAAATCGATTGTAAATTCCTTTTTCCTTTTATGGGGGTAAAAAATAAGGAGAATTCGTTTTCAGCTTCAGGAGTCTAAATACAAGTGGGTCTCTCTCACATTTAGGGGTCGAAATTGAGGTGTAATTCTAATTACTTAATTTACTTTCCCATTATGATATTAGAATGAAGATTACGTCATAAAAACTCTGACGACTATTAACATATCTGACCACGCATTCAAACAGCTCGAGTTGAGTAGAGACTTTTGCAGCAACTTAAATAAATTAGATAATTTAGATATAAGAAAATACCTTGGAAAATAGCTTCAGGCTCTTTAGTACCGATCTATACATGAATAGCTCCTTTCTTTTTGTGTGTGTGTGTGTGGGGTATATGTTAGTAAATAAATAATGCGGTTGTGAAAATATCAGATCTTCTATTTCCACGACAATACATAGGTATAGACAGTCCATATAGGCGCTGTGTTTTAAAAAAAATACTGAATTTTGAAAACTGCTTATTCGTACGTCAGTATTTGGTAGAGGGTAGCTAAAAAGGGGGGCATCTGCCTTTCGCCTCAATACCCCCTCTCCTTATCTTTAGATTCTGATTTTACCCCCCAACCCCAGTCTTACACTTATGTTTTGACAGTTTCTGTCGCTGACTTTTCTCAGCTTCAATTTAAAGTTTTTTTTTTTTTTTAGTAAAAACAAAATACAACCCCAATTTTGCTTAAATAAGTACATTCATAAAAATATTCATTTGTAAGATCCATCCATACTTAAATGATTCCATCATCTTTTGTTGAAGTTTTTACATTAAAAAATCACATCGGATATCTTGTTTTTCTTTCATGTACATTTCTAAATAAATTTATTTTTTTAAAAACTACTTACACTTGTGTATAGATTAGTTTTGTGCTGAGTGTCGTAATCTTCATTGTTATATCATAATGGGAAGGTAAATTAAGTAATTAGATGTGTGAGCACAAACAAACAGAGAAGATATAAGCATACATGGCTTTTATACAGATTTATTCTTCTTCTTAATTACTTTTTGCTACCTGTCTGCATTGTTGTCGTCTACAACTACTATAACTTCATCTAAGGCCTCAGACTAAGAAGGAAGAGTGATAAACAAAAGACAGTTATAGTGCACGTTGAGTACTCCTGCTCCCATTCAAGCGTAAGCATGCTCTTTCATTCTTGCCCTTCTTTGTTACATTGCAACGGTAGGTGAATAAGGAGGAAGCTATAGTGAATGTGGAGTCTCCTTAGCTCCCATTCAAGCATAAGCACATTTTTCGATTCTTACCTCTGTTCATTACATTGCAAAGCAGTGGCGTAAGGTACTTTGTATGACGGGCGTATTCTGAGCAACAGATGCAGAAAAATGCAAAAATTATTGCAGTGTCTGCAAAAAACAATGGACAGTAAAAGCCTTTCGGTAAAATGTAGAGAGGGCAGTTCTGATAGTAAATTGTAAACTTTTCTTATGGGTAATCTTCCGATGAGAGTGTAAGTCGAAAGAAGTTTTTAAGGATTTATTGGCATTTGCCCGAAAGGCAAATGCCAATAAATGACAGAATACCCAGAGGCTGTAAATGGTAGTTAGAGAAGTTTACCATAAATGCTATAGCAAGTGATTTATATATAAACAGAGAGAGAGAGAGAGAGAGAGAGAGAGAGAGAGAGAGAGAGAGAGAGAGAGAGAGAGAGAGAGAGAGAGAGATGTTTCACAGAGAGAGTGTGAATAAGAGACATTAACGGAAGTCAGAGAGTGATAGATAGGAAGAGTGGCAGTCGGCAAGAGGGCAGAATAAAGTTAGTACGTTAGTACAAAATTTGTACTATTTGCCTGTTATTTTACCTTTATTGATTTTTTTATATTCTTTTATCATCTACGACGTCGATTATTTCTATTTTACCTTCGACGTCAAATAAACATTTCAAAATGTCTTCTTTACTTTCGTTGATTGTGACTTTACTAGCTACTTGTGTAGGTCATAGTATTTCCTTTTAAGAAGAATTGCTCCCTGAGATGAATAGCATAACTTGTGACCAATAGTGACAGATTCGAGTTTTCACGTAAAAATTCTGTTTGTATTTTCGAGGCTAGTGTAAATACCATTGTTCTATCGTTGCTCGATGGACGCCTATCCTTAATTAGAAAAAAATCAAATCTTTCTTTTTCCCTCTCCTTTATTTTTAACTCCACATCTACTAATTTCGAGAATTTTAAAATGTTGTACCACCAATAGAAAATTAATTTTTATAGATCTTTTATTTGTTCGCTATTTGTAACATAGAATGAGCGGGATGTAAAACATTGCGACTTACAGTCAGAACTGCTTTCCCTACAATGTACCCAAAACGCTTTTACAGTCAATTGCTTTTAAAAATGTTTTGGGGATTTTTGCGCAACTGTAGCCCAAAGAACACCCGTGATACAAAGCACCATTCCACTGTTGCAAGGGTGGGTGGAGGTTAAAAAGTGAAAGAATAAAAGTTGCGAGAAGAATGAATAATAATCAGAAATTTTCGTTGCGGTCGTACATACGACCGGGTAGAATAATGATATGATTGTTGAGAATCCCAATCTCTAACACGTTCAGTTGAGGGCATGCGTGGGTATTCAATTACTGCATGGAATATCCAACCTTGAGAATATATTTTGAATTGTTACAACACTGTCTAGACTTATTGATGCGGTCTTTTCTATTTGTAGAGTACTCCCAAACAACGACACTGTTCAGATGACGCCGACATATTTGGTTGGTTGAAACTAGATTGATTCGATTGTAAAGATTGTAAAGAAAAAACAAGTCTGGTTAGTCACTCAATAGAAATCGCCACGTGATCAACGTTTTTGGCGGTATGCCGCATTGGGGATAATTAATAAAAAAAAAAAATAGAAAAAAGGGTGATCAATGAATAACTTTTGCTGATCATTGAAGAAAGACGGAATCGAAAAAAAAAAAGAATAAAACTAAACATCAACAAGCAGACACAAACTAAGGATAAGTTTCGCATAGACTTACATTGTAAATTGAAGCAATCATTAAAAACCGATGGAGGGGGATAATTAAAAGAAAAAGCAACACTTTCCCTAAACATATCGAGGAGTAAATATTTAAAATTACAGCCCTCTAGCTTCATCGGTGAGGCGTGTACTCGTGATACTTACATAGCTAGCCAGCCGGATCCATTTGAAAACTAAAGAAACCTTTTGCTGACAGTTTTGGTTGACGGTTTGATTTTATGAGGTCTCCGCATATCAACAAAACACCACCCTTTTGCTCTGCCCCTCCCCCCAAAACAAACAAACAAACAAACAAACAAACATCAAAACATTATTAAATTAAAAAAAATGATATCCCAAACCCGTACATAACTCAACGAGAGAAAATGAATATTACGACGTAAACACTGCCTTAGCAAATCTAACTTAATAATATACCTGTGTGTGTGCTTCTCCATCGATATAGATGTTTGTCTATATGCATGTGTGTGGGAGTCAAAGTTTGTATGTCCTCGTATATCAATGTGTGTGTATGTGTTTCCATCTATATGTGTGTGTCAATGGTTATTTATCAAAGTATGTCTATATGTATGTCAATCAATGTTGGCATGCCCTCGTATATCGATGTGTGGGTATGTTTCCATCTATATGTGTGTGTTAGCAGTTCTTCATCGAAGTATGTATATCTATAAGTATGTGAGTCAAAGTTTGCGTGTCCTCGTATATCAATGAGTGTGTGTGTGTGTGTTTCCATTTATGTAAGTGCAAATGTGTCAGCGCTTCTTCATCGATGTTTGTCTATATTTATGTGAGTCAAAGTTTATGTGTCCTCGTACACCAATTCCTCATATTCTCTCCAACGATGCATGTACTCCTGCATTGATGTGGGCATCTATATGTGTGTGTATGTGTTTCTCCATCGATGTATGTAGATGTAAGTGTGTTTGTCAAAATCTGTGTGTCCTCGTGAATCTATGTGTGTGCATCCATCTATATGTGTATGCAACTCTCCATCGATATGTGTATCCATTTATACGCGCGTGTGTGTGTGTGTGTGAGAGAGAGAGAGAGAGTGAGAGAGAGAGAGAGAGTCAGAATTTGTATGTCTTCGTTTATCGATGTGTGTGTGTGTGTGTATGTGTGTGAGCGTGTGTGTTTGTGTGTGTATACACGTATGTGTATGCGCGTGTGACACCCTTGCCTCTATGTAACCAATCGGGGTATTTAACTCAGTTTTCATCCCCTTTGGGAATTCATATTTTAGGGTTTCTAGGCATGCTCGATGCTGTGGCTTTTCACGACCAAATCATCATTACGTTGCTCATTGGGATCACAGGGATTATCCAGTGATAAAGATGATTTGAAAAGTCACGTAATCCATCTTCTGATGTTATTTCTACATCAGCCCAAACCTTATAGTAAAAAAACTGACGGCAATAATCAAGTAATTACTTGTAAAAAAATACTTGTAAAAACATTCCGTTGCACAGTGATTTCTTGCTAATGTTTAATATTTCCTGAATATCAAACTAAAACTAAGTGAATACACAATTTATGAAACAAGAATCATAAGTTAAATGATGCATCCCTCATCAATATAGTAATAGCAGGCGGAAGAAGAAGAACAAGTAGTTTCTCTTTGAATCAATTGATTCTCATACTTGTAAAATATTGTGATAGGGAAATATTCCGAGATTATTATTTCCAATAAAAATCGTAAATGGCCATTTTTGGCTTCTTTAAAATACAAAAAACTTGTAGATTCTATTATGACATCAGGGCAGTTGATTTCTTAATGACGTCATACCTCTAATGACATCATAACTCCCCCTTCCTTCCAATTTCTGTTATTTAATGTTACTGTATCCGACAGACTGACCGACCAAATAACCGAAAAGCATCTTTTTGAGATGTGTGGACACACCTAGAGAAAAAGATACGATTTGAAAATTGCTTATTTTGCCCACAATTTTTTAAAGAGAAGTTGATGGAGGAGAGAATGGCGTCAATTCAATTCCAGCGGAAAGTTGGCACTGAAACTAGTTTTTCTTAGGTTCAAATGATTAAAAGGGTTTTTATTTTTAACGATTAATCAAATTTAGTGTAACAAAATTTGATTTTTATTATGTAACGTCGCCAGACGTCTTTGATGACGTAAGCATTACAGACGACAAATGCATATTGCGAATTATTATAAATTTGTTTTTATCAGTTACCATCAGAATGATTCATATGTGACTTAATCAATATTAAGATACGAAACAGAACCAACAAGACCAGAACTCACAAAAAGAAAATACCATCTAGCTGTAGTATACTAACAAGAAATGAAAATGAAGAAAAAATTGTTATCAAAGAGACTGGTGGACAGAATCTTCAGAGCTTGGAATGGCATCGTCTTCTGGCGATGAAAATGCAGGACTCCATTATCTGACTTATCATTTCAGAAGCCAAGAAATCTGCCAGACTAGGACAGGAACTCTAGATATGCAGAATGGAAGGCGTCAGCATCATCTTGTTCGGGCATGATATTGTCCTCTACATTGGCTGAAGAATAATAAGCTTGTATTAATTATCACTTTAATGAGTTATCGGAAGTACAGAAACCGCCCGAACAAAGACACCAGATCAATATAATGAAAGAAATTCAACTCGGAGTATCCATTTATAAAGTACGAGTCATTCAACAGTGAGATACAACTCCCCAAAAAACAAAACAAAACAAAACAAACAAACAATTAAACCAGGACTTACCAAAAGAAAAAAACGAAACAAGACGTATTATGCCTACAAGAAATGAGAATCCAAGAGGAAATCAACATCAAAGAGACTGGTAGACGGCATCACGAGAGCTAGGAAGGACATCGTTTTCTGTCAATGAAGTTGAAGCACTCCACTAACTAACTAATTATCAAGTGTGTGGATTGTTTGCTTACACTCTCATACAGTTAAGTTGCAATCGATCAACTTCGCAATAGAAATTGCCATGAAAAACAATATCAACGAATAGATAGTTCAGTTTTAGTCGGAATTCATCTTTATATGCTGTGTCCCTGTAGGAAGAAGGCGATCATAGCTCACCACAGATTCCTTTCCCTTGTCCATCTCAGCAACTCTTTCTCTCTCTCATCTATGCCTTCTGGTATTCTTTCTGTCATCCACGTGCTCAAACCCTTCAAGTAGGTTACTTGCTGCCTCCTTCTACTTGTTTTCCCTTTCTGTACGCCCTGTGAGCTTCAAGTTCTCTCATCCCAATTGTATCTTTATTATTTATTTGCAACAGTTAAAAACCGTCAATTAAAACTATCACCAAAGCTGTCTACATGGGTCAGTTCAGTTTTTAAACTGATCAAGCTGGTCTGACTGACAATGTATGTATAAACATATATTTGTATCTATTTATCTATTACGCGTTGAGACTGCACCAGTTGAGCTAGAGGGCTTGAAATCTCTCCTTACTATGTCTTGAAAAACGGTTTCTTCGTTCTCTTTTTAAAACAATACCTCCCTAAATGGGTTTTTAGTTGGGGGGAGTTCATTTTGTAATGTAAGTCTATGCTAAATTGATTCCTTGGTCTGTGCCATTTTTTGAAATTCTTTTTGGAAATTCAGACACTATTTAGTGATCATCGGCCAACAAAAGGCAAAAGCGGCAACTTATTCCTTGATCAGCACTTTTTTGAATGAAACACCCTAACATGGCATATCATCTATAGACGTTGGTCACACGACAATTTTTAATGCGTGACTAACCAGATTTGTTTCTCTTCAAACTTTCTCAATTTCCTCCTTTCTTTGTCCAAGGTTTTTGTAACATTTTTTGATGAAACAACTTCTCAGTTGCTGCTATTCATTTTTTAAAAAATTTGTTATGAAAGAGTCCAACATTCACTGCAATATAGGAGATTAGAGATTACTTAGCAGTCCAACACTCTCTTTTGTTGCAAATGTTATTTTAATTATTTTGTTTTAATGTCAGCATCTTGGACAGCGTCTTATGTATTTGTGGTTGATAGCCCTCCCTTTATTCAGACTTAGAAGAGAGAGAGAGAGAGAGAGAGGGGAGAGAGAGAGAACGAAGGATGAGGGTTTTTATATTCCAAATTGTCTGATATTTGTAACATTTGTCGATAAAACCACATCTCTGTCGGTGCCATTCTTTTTCTCTATTTGTGATTGTATCTATCATCCGACTGGTCTGGTTAGTCACTCGATAGAAACCGCCATGAGACCAACGTCTCAAACTGCCTTAGCAAATTCAATTTAACTATATTTCCTTTCATAAAAGTACCCATCTCTTCAACAAAAAATAAAATAAACGATAGCACAGGTCTAGTTAGTCACTCAATAGAAACCGTCATGTGTCTCTCGGCAACATACTGGGGTGATCAATAAGAAAATAAGAAAAATGAGTGATCAATGAATGAGTTACTTATTTTGACTTTCGTCCAATTTTTCAAAATACTAGAAGGTGCAAATTTTGGCAATCACACTTAGAAGACAAAAGCCAGGGGAACTATTTATTTGATTGATCATCCCTTCAATTTGTTTCCATAGAGTGACCAACCAGACCTGCTATTATTATTGATTGCCTCTGCTATCTGCCTACATTGTTGTGGTCTACAACTACCACAACTTCATTTCCAGGCTTCAGACCGCGAGGAAGAAGTGATAAATAAGTGACAATTATACGGGGAGGTTGATTCCTTTCTTTTCCCATTTGGTTCGTAGACAAAAGGGTGTGGCCAGGGGAGCTGGAAACCACAAACACACTAACAAATCAAGCACACATTCTTATAAAAAAAGGGATAGAACCCAGGCCACCCATGATGGCTTCAGTTTTTCAATTGTTGAGAATCCTGATCTCTGTGGCACTCGGTAGATGGAACTTGCGTGTATCGAGTTATGTAACCTTGAGAATATATTTTGAAGTGTTATAACACCGTCTAGACTTATTTCTGTATCTTCTTATGTCCGTTGAGTCCTTCCCAACGAAAACACTGCTTCTATAACGCCAACGTATCTGGTTGAAACCAGATTGATTCGACTATAAAAAAAACAGGTCTGGTTAGTCACTCAAAAGAAACTGACAAACAACCCACGTCTTTTGGCAGTACGTTGCGTTGGGGGTGATCGATCAAAAATTGGAAAAAGGGGTGTTAATGATTTAGTTACTTCTGTCTTCTGCTGGACAGTGATATCAAAAAAAAGAAAAAAGAAACAACAACAAACTCAAACAAAGGATCAATTTAGCATAGATTTGGAAATTGAACCCTCCCCCATACTTAAACCCCTCTTGGGTGATGATAAATATTCAAGAAAAAACAAAAACAAAATTCAGCGTTTCCTGTAGATATATACGGGAGTAAATGCTTAAATACTCAGCCCTATAGCTCCACTGGTTCGACCTTTACAAATGATGCATACAAAAGCAGTACCCAACCCAGTCGGATCAACTTAAAAATGAAAGAACTTGTGTTGAAAGTTTTGGTTAACGGTTTCTAACATATTTTGAGGTTCCTGCAAATCAACAACCCCCTCCCCCGTACTGTCCCCCTTTCTTAATCCCGGTAGCTCAACATTATCAGATTGAAAAAAAAAGAAAGAAAGAAAAAAGATATCCCAAACACGTACATAACCCAACAACTGATATGGACTGACGTTTTTCGATTAATATGACTGCGTAAAAAACTGCCTTAGCAAATTCAATTAAATAATACTCCCTTTTATAAATGTACCCGTTTCTCCAGTAAATGGTCTGGCTTGTTACTCAGTAGAAATCATCATGCAACCAACGTCTTTTGGCAGCATACCGTGTTTGGGCTGATCAATTGAAAATTGGTAAGGAGGTAATCAATAAATGAGTTAAAGCCGTTTGTTGGACGGTGATCACTAAATACGTCCGAACTAAAAAAAAAAACAACAACAAACGAACAAACACAAAACAAGCGCAAATGCTATCGAGCACATACTAAGGGACCAATTTAGCATAAACTTAGATTTTAAACTGATCTCAAGACGAAAAGCCTATTTAGGGGGGAACTTACAACCCTTCAAAATCCCTTGTTTCTATACATAAAAAGGAGTAAATATTCAAATTTTCATCCCTCTAGCTCTATTGGGGCGGTCCGTACGCCAAACCCATTCATTCATTGACAGATGGCCAGGTAGCGAGCCTGATGGACAGATAGACTTGGAGACTGAGGAAACCTATATTCACAGTTTTTTGTGACAGTTTCGCTTGACAGTTCCTTATATCCAAGCATAAATGATATGGACTGATGTTTTTCAAACAAATATACGTGCGTAAACACTAACTTAGAAAACCAAATTTAATGATATACCTTTTTATAATTGCAACCCCCCCCCAAAACAACATCATATTGGTTAATAGAAATATATGAGTAAATTATCGTAGCATTGAAAGCAGGGGCGTAGCTGAGGTAGAGGAAGGGAGTGGACCATTTGAAAATCCCTGGCCCCAAACGGACGAAAAGTGTAAAAGCGTTATTAATATTTGTTCACTTACTGCATTTCTACTGATATTATTCAATCAGAAGGATAGGTTCTTACATGTATGAATCACTGGGCATCACGACTTACAACGTGGATTCCTGGAGATCATATACGGAACGGTGAAAAAAAAAAGAAAAGATGGTGTAACGAACTCAGCAAGTTTAGAAAGTATTGGCAACGCAATGCCCATGATAGAGATGTCTTGTGAATCTTGGAGAAGGTTCTTGTTCTACAATGGACATTAAAACGCTCTCACGGCTACTGTTAATGTTGCTGAATCGTATTAATAAGGTTTTGGGGGTATTTTCCCTAATTAAGTGACACAGCATGTCTATTTATTGTAAAATTTCCGTTTTCATCATTTGTTAGTAAAAAGCCCCCGCCAAGGAGCGAAGTCCCCACCAATCTCCAGTTACGCCTCTGATTAAAAATGGTATAAAGAAGCGACGAGGGAAGATAATAAATATCACGACATAGTGAGGGTACCTGTTGTAGAACAAAGGCCAACAAGCACGTCTCAACAGACAGTAGTACTTGTTATCCTCGCCACTACCTGCCGCACGTTAAAGAAATATCTAGATACAATATTATGCCTGCCACTCGTCAATTAATGAAATGAATGAAATACTCGTTTCTATTTTCCTGTGATCAATTTTGTTTAGGATATTTTTTTTTAGATTCATACGTTTTCCCCATCAAAATAAAAGCATGCAATTTCACGTGTTGCACAAATGCCTTGGAGAAAATTTCAAAAATTGCTCACCTGGTAATAAAAACGAAGTTTGAAGGGAATAGCCCTTTTCTATACTTTTATTTTTATACACGAGCGATTAAAAAAACTCTCACTACCCAGGAACAAAAATTGCGTTGGATAGTGTAATGGACAGTGCGATTTTCTTCGTTCTCAATCCATAACACTGAATTCTTCCTCTGAGAGACAAGAAATTTACAGATGAAAATATCTCGTTCCAACCATTTTGATTCTTTCAGATAAACGAATTCAGTATTTTGTCCTAAAAATACATCTGATAGATATCCAAATATTAACGAGTAAATCACATGAAAAATGGATCAGGGTGTTTGTCATATGGCAATGATTAGCAATGTAATATTGGTAGCCACTCTTGGTGGGTTCGATCCTCATTGGGTCTCCAACCATTGATGATCTAATACCAACTTATGCTTATCGAATTTTTTTGTGTAATTAACAGAGTGATTTTTGTGTCTTTATTAGTTACAATCGATTCTTCCATTCAAAGGTAACAATTTGACTCATCTCCTACTCATCATCTAAAATTATGATCTCTTCCACTAACAGATCATCCCATTGGAATTCAAATATATCCTCGAAATTTTCCTTAAGACAGCTTTCCCTTTGTGCTCAGCAGATGAAACATGGAATCATCATCGTTGGATATATAGTGGTTATTGCTTCAGTTTTTAGAGGGGGAATTACAATGTAATTTTGTGTCTGGAAGCTTTCACGTTTGTTTTTGAAAATTCAGAATTTTTTTAGTGATCACTGCCCAACAAAAGCCGTGAGAAGTAACCAATTCATTGATAAACCCCTTTTCCAACTCTTTATTGATTCCCTTATGTCAAGTGACGGTTTCCATTGAGTAACAAACGAAATCTATTATCATTATTAATTGCAAATTTAGTCTAACTGATTTTGGCAACTGCCCCGTCTCTATTGAAATACGTTGCAGGGTATTCTGCTTCATCAAAACTCCTACTGAGTTTGGACTCTATTTTCCTTGTCTTACAACGATGACAATTTCCGAGTTCCGGTCAAGTGTAAAAAGTGAAAAGTTTTAAATGATGGATAGAAAGAGAATGGAAAAGAGGGAGATAGAGACATATTCTATTCCCACACCAGAGAGAGAGAGAGAGAGAGAGAGAGAGAGAGAGAGAGAGAGAGAGAGAGAGAGAGAGAGAGAGAGAGAGAGAGAGAGAGAGAGAGATGGACGATAGTTTTCACTTTTCAATATTCGAATTGTCTCAAATTATACCTAGAATTATCTAGTTTTTCATGCAATCTATCTAGAAAAATATGTAGATACTATTTTATCGAGTCCCTTTCCATGGTCAAATCTTTTTCAATCAAAGGAAAAGTGTTTTTTTTTTTACAAAAGTCGAAATATTTTGAAAACTTAAAAGCTTAAGTTTGACTCTGAAATAGTCAGTCTTGTTATCGTCCTATCTATAAGCAGGACCCAGGGGAAAGCCATGTATTTTGACAACAGAAATCCATTATTTTATGTCTCTGATTCTCTTTCAGCGTATGCCTCTTCTTATCCCTGCCCATATCGTATCCCATGTTCCTTACCCGTCCATGATTTTATCTACACGTCATACAAAAATGGATAAGGCCTATATCCAAAGTAAACGCTGCATTCTTAATAAACTACCTAACCTTCCTCATCACATCTCCTTTTCAATCCCATAATTAAACTATCTTTTTCCGCACTTTCTGTTCATACCTCTTCGAGAATTACCTAATTTTCATTTCTTCTCTCTCTGCATCATACCCTCTTATTAACTGCTTTTCTCTTACTATCCTCTCTCTTACTCACCTTTTTTAAAACTCTCTCTTCCTTCATCCCCCCTCTCTCTCTCCCTATCCTCCCATAAACTACGTAAACTATTAGACTAGCTGGCTTTAGTTTATAGTAATAAAATAATTTTTGTGATGGAAAAAGTAAAATTCTTATTCATTTAATTTGCAGTAAAAGAAATTCAATTTTCATAAAAAGTTCTGCTAAACGGAAAATAAACCACATTTTGTACAATCTTGTCATTTCATAACGTATAAGATCACTTTCACAAGATATTTTTGACACCTCTGGTTTGGTTCACTTAAAGTTCCGTCTTCCAAAATCTTATCCCTCGTGATTGGTCGGTTCCCGACAAAGTCACCTACTAGAGCGTAACAAACGTAATCATGACAAGCAGATTAGTAGTATAGACATTTGTTGGACGTTGCAAACATCGACTCAATGCCATATTGCCAAACTCCTACAGAGTTTAAATTCTATTTTTCTCAACTAACTACGATGATAATTTTTGACTTCTGGCCAAAATTAAAAAGTAAAAAGTTTAAAATGAATTGAGAAAGAAAGGAAAATAAAGAGACAAATTCTATTCCTACATCAGCGATCAACGAAAGAGAGAGAGAGAGAGAGAGAGAGAGAGAGAGAGAGAGAGAGAGAGAGAGAGAGAGAGAGAGAGGGTAATGAAAGGAAGAAAGGGAGAAAGAGAGTGTACGAGAGAAAAACAGAAAGAGAGAGATAGAGAGAGAGAGAGAGAGAGAGAGAGAGAGAGAGAGAAAGAGAGAGAGAGAGAGAGAGAAAGAGCGAGAGAGGGGGATATGAAGAGGGAGAGAGAATAGAAAGCCATAAGCGTTAGTTTTCAATTAATATCTGAATTGCCACAAATCATATATCTAGAATCATCTGGAGTTTCCTGCCGTTTATCTAAAAAAATATAAATACTATTTTATATTAAGTCCCCTTCTATGGTCAAATCTAAAGATCTCTTTCAGTTTCAGGAGAAGAGTCTTTTTCCACAAAAGTCGAAATATCTTAAAAACTTCTGTCGGAATGGAGATTTATCCTGAAGCAGCAAATCAGTAAAAATCGAATCTTAGTTGCATGCGAGTCTCGGGCGTTAACCATCGCAGCAACACTAAAGCCGTCGGTTTACCAGTAATAAAATATTTAGGTTTGCACTATTTCCCCGCGATATCTAATCCTTTTATCTCTCCAAACATCCCCGTTTATTCTAATCCCATCAGTTTGATGTCTCCTCTTATATTCGTAATGGACAATTTCAGGACATCCAACTATTAATATACTCAGCATTCTCATAGTTTGACCTCTACTTCTCTATAGCTTTTGATTCTATGAACCTGGCTTTTCCATTGCTGATCGCATCATGTTGGCTCGTAATGCTTCTCTCTCTGAATGGCTATAAATACACGATTCACTTAATCACCTCTATCTATTTTTGACTGGTGCTTTTTGTCTTTCCAAAAGTTTATCCAGGCATACGTCGTTCTTTTATAGAAATCAACAACCAAAACTGTCACCGGTTTCTTCAGTTTTCAAGTTGGTATGGCTGACCGACCGGCTATGTATGTATATATCACGAGTACGTGAGCTAGGAGGCTGAAAGTTTTAAAATTCACCCCTTAATATTTTCGCAAAAAAACAAAAACAAAACATTTTCTTTCTTTGTTTCAAAATTCCTCCACTAAATAGATTTTTAGGGAGGGGTTGTGTTTACAATGAAAGTTTACGGTAAATTAGCGGCTGGTTTGTGTCTGCTTGTCTTTTTTTTAATTTCAGATTTTTAGTGATCACTGCTCAACAAAGGGCGATATGAGCGACTTATTCATTGATCATCTTTTTTCCAAAATTTTATTTGATCAGCCCAACACGGCATGCTGTCAAAATACATTGATCACATTACCATTTCTACTGAGTGAATAACCAAATCTGTTTTTTTTTTCAATTCAGTTTATGTTGTCCTCTGCTTTGCCTCATTAATGTTTTCTGAGTCAACGTCAATCCTGGACATAGGTGCATGGGTAGGTAGGTGGGCCAAATGGCATAGGCTAGCAATTCAGAGGGGATCACCCTAGAGGCCTAGCAAGAGGGGGTGATTACTCTCTTCTACTCATAAGTACATATACACTGCATGCCCAACTATATAACCATACATAAATTAGTTGTATTTAGCACTGATTGCAAAAATACTTAATGAGCAGTTTGGAATGGTGCCGACATTTCTTATCAGATCACCTATCACCAGCTCTATCCGGGCGTGCTCGCCGACGCAATTGATGTCGGTTCTTTCTAATCTTTTCATTATTTCAGCCACAAATCTCCCACTTATCTCTTCAGCCTCACGGTGACGATTTCTTTCATCTTCTTCTCTACATTATATATTCATCGCCTCGTTCATTTTCCCGTTATATTCTATACGCAGCGAACATCACTTTTGATGTGTAACGCTTCATGATGCTTAAGCAGTTTACATATTAATCTTCGTTCTGATCACTTTCGTACCCCTCCCCCCGAAAAAAAGGAAAAAAAGAAGGAAAATTGGAGTAACAGCTTTCTGCAGTTATTGCATGGTTGGTTAATAGGATTCAAAGAGTTTTTTGGACGTTTCAACTCCTCGTTGTTAACACAACGTTTCGACTCTACGGCTTTCTTCAGGTGTATTATCAGCATATGATGGTGTTAGTGGCTAACAAAAAAGATTTTAATCATCCAGAAGACTCTTTCTCAAAACTGTAGACAGTTAATAGTAGTAGAGGGTGATTGGCCCACTCAGAGAGGTCTCTTCTTTCTCAACCATCGTGTCATGTCAGTAACAAGACATTTTGTCAAGAGGACTGGCAATGGAGCAGAGTACAGGGAAAAGTGGGTTCATGTTTCTCACAAGTGCAGCAGCTCTCAATAAATATGTCTGAACGGTTTTTATGAATACTTGGTAACATTTATTGAGTTGTACTTGCTACCTTCTTAATAATTTAACTTGGGATATATTGTTTTTTTCTGTGAATGTTTTTTTAGATACAACAAAAACTTTTACCCAAACTGTCAAAATAAGTTTCTTCAGTTCTTAAGTCGATCCAGCTGCCTGGCTATGTATTTATGTATCGCACATGTAGGCCACACGAATTGAGTTAAATGGCTGAAAGCTTGAACATTTACTCTTTATTATGCCTAAAAAAAGGTTTTTGCTGTTTTTGTGCTCCCCATCCCAGGTTTTATTGGAGGGGGTTAAATTTACTATATAAGTTTATTCTAAAATGTTTCTTTAGTTTGTGTCACTTGTTTTTTGTAAATTCAGACTTTTTCTTGCGATTACTGCCCAACAAAAGAGATAAGTAACTTATTCATTGATCAAACCCTTTTCCAATTTTCGGAATTGTTCACCTCCAATACAGCATAGTACTGGAGGACCTTGGTTACGTGATGCTTTCTATTGAGTGTTTACATTTGTGTAATCTTATGTTATCGTCTGCTTTGTGTAATTTTCGTTTTCCGTCTCATGGTCACAATTTATGTCACTTCTTCCTTGTTCTTCTATTCCGGTAATTTCCAAAGTGGATCGTTACCATCCCTCTGGGGGTATTTGATGACTCGAGGGGGAGACATAAAGGCCAGAGGGTGCTTGCTGAAGCTTTGGAAGACAAATAGGGGCAAAGAGTACAAATCAACACCTCCTACACATGAGGTCGCATGTCTAAAAAAAGCAGATTTCACAGCAGAGCTGTTTCAAATCAAAATGTGTTTCTGTGTTTCTGATTTAAAGACTTCTTTTAACTTTTCAAAATGATTTAATCAGAACTGAATCAGTATGAATTCATTGTGGAACAACTTCAAAGAGCTCCACTGTAAAAATTAGCTTTCCAGACATACGACATTATGCGTAGGAGGTATCGAAATTGTGCTTTTGATGTAGGATATCATCGCGAGAAAACACGCAAGTCGCAACTGAATGAATCGAGCTGATCTGACAGTTTTTTCTATTCGTTCAATAAGATGCTTTTTGGTCAGTCAGTCGGTCGATCAGTCGGTTCCAGTTACGTTAAACAGCAGAAAGAGAAAAGAAGGAAGTGGTGTGATGTCATTAAAAAGTGTGAGGTCATTAAGAGAACATCTTTTCCAATCAATTTTGTTTTCACCAGCTTCTTTAGTGTCATAATAGAATGCACGAGACCAACATTTTTATATTACATAAATATTTCATTCTACAAGTATGAGAATCAGTAGACTCAAAGAAAGACTACTAGCTCCTCTCCCCCCCCTTTACTACTACCACGGGTCGTGGACACATCGTTGAACTCGTGGTTCTTGTTTATTAAAATTTTATTTTGACCGACTTTTTGGAGCGGAAAGTTTGTTGTAATATATCGTTTAATGGATGGGTGCGATAGTCTGGAAATGTTCGGGAACTGTTTTAATCTTTTCATTACTCGAGCCACAAATCTCACGCTTATCTTTTCGGCTTCATGGTGACGATATTTTTATCTCGTCCTCTACATCATATATCCACCGTCTCGTTTATTTGCCTCTTATATTCTCTCTCTAGACATCACGTTGTGCAAATGCTTTATGCAGTTTGAGCAGTTTACATGATAAAACTATCACCAAAACTATTAACAGAGGTTTTTTTTTAGTTTTTAAGTTGGTGCAGCTAGCTGGCCAGCTATGTATGTATGTATGTATCACATGTATGAGCTGCACCAATGGATATAATGGTGTGAGGATTTGAAGTATTTACTCCTTATCAAGTTTGGAAAAAAAATTCAATTTCCAATGTAAATTTATGCTGAATTGATGATTTAGGTTGTGTTCAACAGCATACACATTTGTTTTTGAAGATGCATTTTTTAGTGATCACTGCTTAACAAAGGGCGAAAGAAGTAACTTATTCATTGGCTATAATAGAATACACGAGATCCACATTTTTGTATTAAAAAAAATATTTTATTTTACAAGTGTGAGAATCAATCAACTCAAAGAAAGACAGCTTGCTCTCCTTCCTCCCCCTCCTTCTCCTACTACTACTACCACGGATGGTAGATGTATCTCAGTGATCACTGCTCAACAAAGGGCAAAAGATGGAACTTATTCATTAGTCCCCTTTTCAGAAGAAAAATTGATCATCCCAAACACGGCGTACTGCCACCAAAAAACATTCCCATGACGGTTTCTATTGAATGACTAACTAGACTTGTCCGTGTTCTCATTCATATTGTCCAATGAATAACAAATAGATAGAAAGAGTATCGTGAAAAAAGGATATTGGCGCATGTACAACACCCTTGTTTACAACACGATGATCGGAAGTCGATTTGTAGCAGCCATGTTGACAGCACGACGACCGGAAGTCGAATGACAAAATTACTTTACAAAAGTGTTTCCTGAAGGCGTTCAAAGCGACCTCTTCAGAAGATACATTAAAATCAGCAACAAAATACAGCTAGGCATTTTCCAACCAATAAGAAACCACAATTTATATATCGGACAACTCTCAGGAGCCATCTCTTCTCCATAAAATCCGATTGTACATCTAATAATTTTCAGTGCACATGTACTTCGGTGATACCACCAATTTTTTGTATGTTCGTAACCTAATTTGTACATTTGGTTCCTTCTGGTACATTTGGTTCTACATTCGAAAAATCTGGTACGTTTTTTGCAATTTCCTTCCAGATCTATACCAGAGATCGTCAACCCAAACTGTCAACATAGGTTTCTTCAGTTTTCAAGTCGGTCTGGTTTGGTGAATGGCTGAGCCTGGGTTATTTATATCAGTTTTCAAGTTGGTGTGGCTGGCTGGCCGGCTATGTATGTATGTATCATTCGTACAAGCTGCACAAAGGGGGCTAAAGAGTTGAAAATTTACGTATTCATGGCTTATTACGGATAAAATCATTTTTCTTTTACCCCCCCTCTCACATAAGTACGTTTTCAACAAGGGGCTCAGTTTGCAGAGTAAGTTTATGATAACCTGGTTTCCTAGTAGTGCTTGCTTCATTTTTGAAAATTCAGACTTTATAATAATTACTACTCAATAAAAGGTGAGAAAAGTAATCTATTCATTGATCATCCCTTATTTAGATGTTTTAAGACGTTGGCCACGCGACTGTTTCTATTGGGTGATCAACCAGGCCTGTTTTATATAATAATTAAGCAAAATCTTCTATGACAATGAACTGTAATTTTCTTGGTTCACTGTACGTAATACTGAATTCTTCCCCTGCGTCCTGAAGTATGCACTCTTCCCGGTAAACGAATTCAGTATTTCATTCTAAAATTAAAAAAAGCACAAATCAATCCAAATATATCCGTGGATTTTTTCATAGGGATTAACGAGAAGCTCATCTGGAAAAATGGATAAAGATGCACCCCGTATAGCAATGATCAGCTATCTTCCGGTAAAGATGGAGTGGAACCGACACGACGTCCGTTTTACTAGAAGTTTATATGAAGACCAACTTTCTTGCTTTCTTCATTCAATACTTCTAGCGGTATCTGGAGATCATGAAGGTTCTCAGCAAAAAGGACGATGTTGTCAGTAACTCCGAGGTTATTTAGGTTTTTGCCGTCTATTTCTGAATTCTTAATTTGCCCAGTCTAACTTTTTGATGATCATCACGTGGCAGACTGTGAAGAGTTTGGTGAGTTGATATCGTATGGTCTTACCCCTACCCTGCTTGGTGCATTTTTGTACATAACCTACAGAATACAACTGTACTAATTGGTACCCGTCGGAAAAAAAAACAAAAAAACAAAACATCCTGTAAAACAAGATGAAAGAAAATCTCCATTCAAATAAGAATTAGTGTTGAGATGTTTTTCCTAATTCGGTATTCAGTACATTTGCGAATGATTTAGTACGTTTTGGCATAAGCTTTTCGTACAATAATTAAAAACCCAATGGCAGCCCGGGTTGAGTATGCTCGTGTGAGCCTAGAATGCTAACTGCACTCAACATATTTAATTATATTAATGTTCCAGGTCTTTCGACGATTTTTAAAGAAATTCTTTGATGTATGCCGACTCCCAGTTGATGTAGGTCACGTGAAAATACAGAATTTGGCAATTTCCTTTCTAATCCATATTTTATTTAAGAGTCGAGCGAAATATTAAGATATATTTCGTTCAGCTTCCCGCGAGGCAATCATCAAGTTCACTTAGTGGAAGCCGTCTAAAAACTATCAAAGACGATGGAAGACGAAGATGAAAGGAGAGTGTCATCCAAATAAAAATTCTCATAAAAGTGAAGCAGTTTTTTTATTACTAAAATAGAGTTTGATTAATTAGAAAAAATGCAATATTCAAAATGCTTTCAGTCATTTGGTACATTATTGGACAATTTGGTACGTTTGGGCATAGGCCTTTGCTACATTTGCTAAGAAACTATGTGGCAGCCCCAATATCACATATTAGATACAACACGTTGTTACTTAAAAAAAGTGCCTTCCGCTGGTTTCGTTCCTCATCACTGAACGCATCTCATCCTAACATATGAGGAAATACATTATAAATACAAGCAAAAGACCATTCTGCTAAGTCATCATCATCATCATCATAATAATAATAATAATAATAATAATAATAATAATAATAATAATAATAATAATAATAATAATAAGCAGCAGCTTTTTAGTGTCCATTGTTCGACATACACCTTTCCGAAAATTCACCAAACCTCTCTATCATGGGCATCGCAGAGCCAATGCTTTCTAAACTTGTCTAGTTCGTCACGCCATCTTATTTTCAGTCAGCCACAGTTTCACATATGATCTCTGGGGATCCTTGTGGTGAGTTGTGATGTCCATCAATTGTCTTATATTCTTGCAACATGACCAGCCTATTGCTATTTGAGTTTTCTAAAGGGTTCTATGATATCCATGACTCCTGCTTTTCCTCTAATATACTGTGCTGTCTTGTGATCCCTCCATGTGTGGTTGAGCATGATTCTCTTCTGTGCACGTTGCATGGTTCCCAGTTTGAGGATCAGTTTTTTGATTAAGTTCTATGTTTCAGCTCCATAGGTGACTATCGGGAGGATACATTATATATCTTTCTTTTTAGAGCAAATGGGTTCTTTCTCGTTCTTGAAGGGCTTCCTCTATCGAAATCTTGCCAACCTAAAGTGATTCTTCGCTTGATTTCTTCTTTTTGGAACTTATAACAATTTTCGTATGATCTCTAATCAACAACGAATATCGTAGAACCTTTTCCAACCCTTTATGTTCCAATCGAACTTATAACTACCACAGGCTTCATCGATTAATTTGAGACCATAGTGTCTTTTGCAATATTTGTCACTCCGATTTTTATTTTTCAATACGATTTAATGTTCGTCAGTTTTTCTGTATTATTCAATGTTAGTTGTCTTTATATGGCCTTTAAATGGAAAATGAAAACCCAGGTCTGGTTACTCACTCAATAGAAACCGTCACGTGACCAAAATCTTTTGGCAACATAATCTCTTGCCTTACGTTGGGTAGACATCAATAAAAAGTATGGATATACAAAAAAAAAAAACAAACACGCAGGCACAAATTAATGGCCATTTTACCGTAAATTTACACTGCTAATTGAAACTCATCCTAAACCTATCATTGAGTATTCTAAAACAACAACAAGAAAAGCAAAAAAATAAAAACAAACAAACAAAAAAACAACAAGAAAACGCTTGATGCATGCATGCATATATAGCTAGTTAGATCAACTTGAAAACTGAAAGAAACGTATGATGACTGTTTTGGTAACAGTTTCAGAGATAATTTTAGTTGACGGTCTCTAGCACAAATGGCTGACTTGCTGTTGCCCCTATCGCCAAGGTTGATCCCAGGGGAAACAGATATCAGTTATTCCTGCATAGGCAGGTAAATGATAGTGAAGAGAGAGTGATGTTTCCAAGTGCTCATTCAAGCAGTCTCTCCTCAGTCGAGCATTGTGCTCCGTCATCTGGTAATCGGTCAGGGAGTGGATTCATGCTTTCCCATCACTGTCTTTTGAGGCAATTTTTGATAAAATACCTTAATGTCGTCTGGATCACAGCTGTAAATATGTAGAGGTTAACACACTCACCTAACTCACTTAATATGCAACAAATGTTGGTTGGTTTGTCTGTCACACAAGGCAAGGGAGATAACTTTCATTTTTTCACGCAACAGGTTCTCTCCTTGGACTATTTCATTACTTGTAGATGAAAGATGATTGTACACAATAATATTCGAATTGTGTGAAAAGGTTACGTAATTTACTTTCAGATAAATTTCAATTGCTATATCAATTGAATATTGCTGAGCATTTTGAGCAAGGGTCAAATTATATCATTGGGTGCACAAATGTAGTGTAATGGTTAACGAGCTAAATTCACATACGTTTTGAAGTAGCCTGCCAAAATAGCAAAATTAGAATGTCACCCTGTTTTGCCACAGCTTTTTATAACATTACGCAGGCGGGTTTAAGATTTCATAATAGCGTGTCAAGTCACAAAGTCGAATGCAGTCGCCGTGTTTTGATGTCCTCCTCTATCTGTCTCCAATGATTCATTATCCTCCCACTCGGACCTGTCGTCAAAAACTAAACGAATAAATAATCGGATTTGCTCGTTTTTGGACAGATTTACTTTATGCCATTACAGTTCTTGATAATAATCCTCTAGAGGCGGTCGTCTCTCCTCCGCATAATGGATAGATGAATGGCTGGGCTTCGCAAACGAAGATTTTTAGAAAAATTTTACAAGGCAGTAGATACATAGACGGCCGGATCTATACGTAGAGTAAACCTCCAGCCCAAGCAATGAAGTTTCAAGATGCAGTGCGACCTGTTCAGGGTCGACGCAATCAAGGGTTCGTATCCTATGGTCCACCGTGGTGGCAAAAATAGGGCAAGCCTCTAGATCGTTAGTTTGATACAAGTGTTCCACTCAAAACGGATAGTTGAGCTAGCTCCTGGGGTCTGCCACCCTTTGCGAGAACGTTCAGTAAAACTGACCAATGATTAAACCAGAAGACGTGAATTACGAATTTGTTAGATACTTGTCCTGGCTATTGTGTTCTACCGTACTTTTGTAGGAGAAGCAGGATAGTACAACTGTCTGGAACCTTAAGCACGGATCCTGAAGACAGTATGATTGTTTTAAATTCATGCAAACATCTTAGACAGAAGCAGATTTGCGCTGACTAGGGAGATATGCATCCCCTTCAGAAGAGTGACCCGAAATTTCAGCAGTCTGAGGATACTGGAGCCCAGGCCCGAATCACATCCCTGAGAAAAATCGTCTACTTATCAAGTTTTAACTTAGTAAAAGTCCAGACTTTCTCTCCATTGCCACCAGTTAAAAGCCAATTTTACTCCCTCTTCCTCCGTAGTTGGTAATTCGCTGACCACGTCTTTCATGTTTGAAGTTCCTTTGAAGAGGGGAGAAATTTTTAGCAACAATACAACCACAAAAAAACCATGGTAACACGGACAACTCCCCCCTTTTGTTGAAATAAAACAAGTAATGTATAATAAAGTAAACATTACTGCTACTGTACTAATAATGCTGAATGGAATTACTCAGAGGATTGTACACTGCCAAAATCGAAAATTAAAAATGTGTGTACGTACAAAAACTCAAGGAAAAAGATGAAGAGTGAATTAGTCTTACTAAATGTATCACGAAAATATTTAAAAAAGAGCACTCAGCAAATCAGCGCAAAACAGGATTGCACTGAGTGGAATAGTGCTGTACAGTTATTCCTGGTCATTTGCAGATTTTCCATTAGTAGTTCCGATAATTTGCGGTTGAATCATTACGAGTTTTGTAGGGTAACGCAAAAAAAAAAAAACCCCCAAAAAACGGAAACGAGAAAATATTTTATACAATACAAACAAAAGTTTAGGAAATAATGCATATATATATATATATATATATATATATATATATATATATAGTAACCACGATAGACTTTTGACAAAATGTGATGTGAGTCGATAAAAACGTCTGGGACTTGTAATCTATTGATTTTATCGTGATAATCTTTGTGGTATTAATAATAATAAGTATCGTACCAAATCATCAACTAGAATCATTTATGCAGAAAATATAAAACTGGAAATAATCGCTGTTGCAAACTTGGAAATTTATCTTGTTCATCGCCACTGTATGAAAGAAATCATTTGGAATTAGGAATGAGACACTGCACTTAATCTATCAAGTAGTTTTATAAAAACAATGGTTTTCGATAATTAGCTGTACCTGTGTTTACTGTATACTTTTCCGTATTCATTTATATATTTGTATATTTACAATTTGGGAATGTTGAAGTGTGTGTTTCTCAAAAGGTTTAGGACACAAGATTTATGGTTTCAGGGGTCCGAAAGGGTGGACGGGTTCAGCACAATCGAGCACCCTGGCGCTCGTAAACCCCGTTAATGGCACGGGGTACTTGAAACGATTTCAAAATATTCAAACTACTGGAACATGAGAAAAAAATAGTACAAGAATATCTTGACCAAATTTAAATCACTCAGGATAGAAGATAGATCAAGAGGACGATTCAGGCGGTCATCAGATGAAATATAATGAACGGTCAACAAAAAAAGAAAAAATAATTTCAATGACATATCCACAATCTGTGGTTTTGGCAGAATAAGGAGGACCATGAAGAAGAGCAAATAGTCTTCCTTTGAGTCAATTAATTGTTATACTTGTAAAATATTGCGATATGGAAATGTTTTGCAACTATTATTTCCAATAAAAATTCGTAAATAACTACTTTTAGCATCTTTCTCTGTCATTTTTGGCATTTATAGAATACAAAAATGAAGATCCTGGACATTCTGTGATGACATCATCAGCAGCTGGTAAAAATCAGAATAGATGTTATTTTGATACTTTACAGCCTCTTTCCTTCTTATTTCTGTTATTCAACCTAAGACCAGCCAAACTACCGCGAAGCATCTTATTAAGATGTGGGGGGAGGGTACATCAAAAATAGAATGTGCCTCCCAAATGTCTCTAAATGCTGATAATTAGGATAATTTTTTTTCCTCTGTTAAGGTTTCATATTCACTTCATCACTTGTGTCAATATGTATCTTAAGGTTAAATAAATATTTTTAATTGCTCAATTGATACCATACAGGCATTCAATAATAATAATAATAATAATAATAATAATAATAATAATAATAATAATAATAATAATGATGATGATGATGATGATGTAGTGCTGGAAAAGACCTCCCAACCTTCTCTACCTTACGGGGCTCACCAGGAAGTAAAGATTCTTTTTGCATGAAATTTCCCAATGAGGTTTTTATTAAGTCAAGATTTAAAAGAAGCAATGGTGAAATATTTGCGGACCTGCAACACTCATATTGATTTGAATGTAAATCCTGGGTTCCAGACTCAGTAAAACTTGGGTTCACATGTAATATGCGGGAAGGTACAATACCCTCACCAAAAGAGGATTCTGCCGGTGTTATGTGCAGGTGGAGCCCTGTAGTTACTCCGACAGCTATCAGTCCCAACCAATCCACCCTCGTAGCCTTCTGTATACACAGCGGGGGGAGGCTCCACTAGCCTAGGACGGCAACCTATCTAGTCATTGCGTAATGATTAAAACACATATTGGCAGTAAGAATAAAATGCAACCTTCAACTAATGAGGACATAAGAACAAAAAACACACTGCATCAGCCGTCATGCAAATAACCTTAGGTCACGACCCCCAGGGAGGAACCAACCTAAGGTCGAAAAATGTTTTGGAACAAATCATCCCGATATTTCAGATAGGTTTCCTAGAACTGGAACAGTTCAAACCCTGACCTGATTCACCACCCTGTGAGTGTCACAACGCAACGCGCACGAAATGGCCACGCAAGGATTATAAAATAGATCTAACAGCATTTTACACAGCCTTTAACAACTTAATTGAGAACTCAGCAGCCCAGACGTATTTTATATGGAGGGGAAAAGTTGTTGAAAATACCTGCACTTACACTGATGTGAATAAACTAACTAACCTCCACAGAGACGAATTAAGAAACAACCGACTAACAGCCGCGGAAATCGATGAAATGAAGAACACCACTTACAATAACGAAACGGTAGAGGTAGACCAGGCGGGAAGATATAAATGAAACAATGATAAAAGAACCTTTAGTACATATAGGAGACCTGACAGCCGGAAAAATAAGACTAAATACAAAAGATATTAGACCTGGTCACCCGTAACAACAAACAAGACAAATGATGAATTTCTAAAAAAAAAAAAAACAAACAAAAAAACAAAAAACAATATAGATAAGATGAACTCAGTGGAAGAGAACATAGTTAGGGAATCAAGTAAGATAAAAAACTTAAGTCTCCACGATAGACAATCACTTCCTAAAAACCGACACACAATAAAAATCTCCTTACTATAAAATAATATAAGCTGTTGCATATATAGCAACAAATGTCATTGATATAAAAGAAAGGAATAAAAAAAACCCAAATGGGTATAAACATCTAAGGTGGAAGGAAAAGATACAGAAAGAGATAGATTTCTCAAGGGGAAAGTTATCTGTAGTTGATAAGCTCTCTAAGGGAGTGAACATTAAAACCAAAAAGTGTAGGAAGGTCGGGGAAATATAGAATAGCAACCGAGAAAGATCTACCCTCTACTAAAGAAATAATTAAACAAAAGATACAAGTCAAAACCCAAAGGGTAAGACGGTTTGGGAAAAGAATTAGATTTCTGCCAAAACTTGGTGTTCAAGACGGACGCCAAGAAATTCTACAGAGAGTTGGGCAGGCAGCCAACAGGGATTAAATCACCGCCTTCAATAGTTGATGTAGAGAGATTCTGGACAAACATTTGTAGCAACGGTAAAAATGTATGCAGAGCGGCTTAGGAGACAAGATGAAAGAATGGAAGGTGAAACCTTCCAGGAATGGAGCAATGTAATAGCAGAAGAAGACTGTGGTGCTCTGCGGATTGCACACTAATTGAAATATCCAGGAATAGATAAAATCCCTATTTTCTGGCTAAACACACTCACATCTGCCCACGTAAACTTTACAAAATCTCTGTACAAGCTCATGAAGCCTCTTATGGATCTTCAGCGTGATTAAGCAATGGCACCACTTACCTCCAACCCAAAAGACCACAAAAACTATATACCTCTCACCTGCTTCAAAACCAACTATGAAATAATCACGTCGATTATACTGAATAGTATATAATCCCACCTTGAAAACAACGATATATCTTCCCAAGAACAAAAAAGCTGCAAAAAAGAGAGTTTTTATTGGTGCAAAGGCCAACTTCTAATTATTAAGATGGTACTCAAAAACTGCCGAAACAAACGCTGTAATCTAAGTACAGCCTGAATAGATTACCAAAAAGCGTTGGATAGAGTATCACAAATTAGGAAATTAAAAGCTTTAGAAGTATATGAAATCGCACTGGCTATAAATGATTTTCTCAAATTTAGCATGACGCCGTGGAATACCAGACTTCTCTTCAACCACAATAAAGGTACATCTGAGTCCAGGAATAAAGCCATCAACTGTGGAATCTCCCAAGGAAATTCCCTATTAACCCTCTTTTTCTATCTAGCCCTCATCCCTCTTTCAAGTGAAATCAACGACCCCACCCGTTCACTGTTGAATTACTGTACAGTAGTTTCATAAAATCTATGGCTTTCGATAATAAGGTGCATATGTTTTTGCTGCATGATCTACTGTATTCGTTTATTTAGTTGTACACGTACAATTTGGGAATGTTGAAGTGTGTGTCTCTCAAAAGGTTTAGAACATAAGATTTATGGTTTCGGGGGTCTGAGAGAGTTAACGGATTCAGCACAATCAAGTACCCTGGAACTCGTAAGCCCGATGAATGGCAAGGGATATGTGTAGTTATTTCAAGATATCAAATCTACCAGAACAGTTTAGCAATTCATGTAAAGAAAAAAGTACAAGTCTAGATAATTCCAAGAATATCTTTGCCAAATTCAAATCACTCAGAATAGAAGAGAGATCAAGAGGACGATTCGGACGGTCATCAAATGAAATATAATGAAGGGCTTACAAAAAAGAAACATAATTTCAACAACTCATCCACCATCTGTGGTTGTGGTCGAATAAGGAAGACAATGAAGAAGAGCAAATAGTCTTTCTTTGAGTCAACTGATTGTCATACTTGTAAAATATTGCTATATAGAAATGTTCTGCATGTATTGCTTCCAATAAAAATTCGTTAATAACTACTTTTAGCGTTTTTCTCTGTCATTTTTGGCATTTGTAGAATACGAAAATGTAGATCCCGGACATTCTGTGATGACATCATCAGCAGCTGGTAAAAATTAAAATACATGTTCTTAAAAAGACGTCACACATTTTTGACTTGTTTGATAAACCATCGGGCATACGATTACGAGTAGGATAAGGAAAGAAAGCTTTGGTGAACAATCATAGGAACCAAGATGAAAATAAGTTTGCAAATGCAAGGAGAGATATGATGAAGAATAAGAGACTATCAGTCGCATAGTTACAGACGCAGAATCAAATAAAGAGTCAGAATAGATATGAACAAACTGGCTGAGAGGACAATGAGATAATAGTAAGAAATACAAACGATAGACTGACAGAAACCCTGCCGTACCAGCAGGGACTCAAATACCTTCGATGAATGAATTTGGACAAATATTTGAAGGTCCTACAAATAAATTAGCATCAGAAAGAGCAGAAGGGTACAATAACAAAGAAACATGTCAGGAAAACAATGATGAGGAGGATGGTCAATCTGTAAGTGAATATTATGGTGAGATACGTCAAACCAAATACGAAATATTACGTGAGCTTGCAGAAATAGAAATCATTATTATGAAGGGCAGAGCATCGTTGAGAAAAAATACTTATGAGCGAGTATGATAGGAAAAACAACAAGTAAAAATAGAAATTATTGCAACACAGGACTTTCTTGAAGAACTGAAGTTGGATATTATTGAACTGAAAGTAATGCATTAGTAAAAGTGTTTCACTATAAATATATAAAAAAACAAAAAAAAACAGAGGAAATATAATGTTCATAGAAAACCACGTTGAAAAAAATGTTGGAAAAAAATTGAAATAATGTTAGGAGAAATATCGATAATGGATGAACTAACAAGATGTGAGAATGTTAACAGCCGAAAAACCAGAAGGATAAAGAAAAACTAGAGACTGAAATCCTAAAACTATATACCATATATTAAAGTGAAATTTAAAAAAAGTACAAACAAAAGCCCGAAAGAATACAAATATACATGGAGAAGGGTCTAGATTTTACAGACAAAGTAGAAGATTTCAAACTGACGAATAAGATTCTACCGAGAAGTAGCAAAAACTTTCCACATAACAGTAAAAGATGTACCAACCGGAGATCAAATGAAGGGCTTCTGTGAAAGTACCCGGAACGATGAGAAGACAAACACTGAACAAGCAGTTTGGCGAAAGGGGTGGAAAAACAAAATAGAGCGAAAGCAAACAGACAACAGTGGCAAGATATTTCAATTTCTGAATTAGAACACGCACCAGAAGTCATTCAAATGGAATATCATAACGAGGCAATATAATGAGGTATTGAACTCACCTGCCAAAACACCAGATTGGCTGACAAAAGGAGTTACCTACCCCCTGCCTAAAGCAGAATATACAGTTAACCCTTAGAATAATAAGCCCATCACATGCCTCGCTACGACCTATAAAATTATATTAGTATTGACAGAGAAATCATACGCTTTCATGGATGAAAGCAGCCTATTCCAATTAGAATAGAAAGGCAGTCAAAGGGGATCTTACAAACGTAAGGACTAACTCCGGAAAAACAACAAGTTGTTAGAGACGCTTGCTTTAGTAAACGCAAGAACCTGAACACTGCGTGGATCAATTGCAAAAAAACGATCGATAGTGTTGCCCACTTATGGATGATAGAAGCTTTAGAACTCTAAGTTATCGCCGGTGTGGGTGAACTTCTTGCAACACAATATATCATTATGAAACACTGACGTCTCCCTTCCTCATTCAAACGGGATCATAACATCCAAGAATATTAGCATAAACTGCAGAATATTCCAAGGATTCATTTTCATTGATCGCCTTCATTTGCCAAGGAGTAACAATATTAGGGGAATGATACACCTCGATTTAAAATTTATAATAGCAACAATAGGATTCTACCGCTAGTATCTCGTAATTATTCAGGACCGGATACTAAAATCAGTCAAAGAAAACAGAAATACCGAATTACTGCACCCAATAGTAGAAGAAAGTGAAAAAAGTTTGCAAGAGAAATGGATATAAATTTGGACAGAGAATAGTATTTACAGAATAAAGATGTGAAAACTATGAAACAACATGCAGAGGAGAAGGGCCATAAGCAGTTTGAAGTAAAATGGAAATAGAAACCTATACTCTCTGCGAAGCAAGAATGCTGATGTGGACTAGAAGAAAACATCCACTAGTGGCTCTGGAGCAGCAGATTGAAAGTAGTAACAGGGATTTATACTGGCTGCTCAAGAAAGAAGCTTGCACATTTAAAACACCGAAGCAAATATTATAAAGAATGGTGGCGACCCTGAAAGCTGCTCCTATGAGTTGTGAAGAGCAGCAATAGACCAATTTGTGTCTGACTGCTTTGTTTTGATACCTACAGGTATGTAGGGCTAGACATAAGAAAGTTGGGCAATATCTTGATTGGTATATCTACAAGAACTACGGAATACCAACAGACAATAACTGGTTAAAAATCAACCAGAACCAGTAACCGAATGACAGGATGCTACGTTACTATGGGACTTTGTAATAAATTCTGATTGAACCATCAATGCGAATAGACCCGACATAGTAGTCAAAGGCAATCATAAAAAAACTTGCCTTTTATTTAATATGAATGCACCTTCGATCAAAATACAGCAGCAAATGAGCTTGTGAAACTAAGCAAGTACAAGGGCATTGAAATCGAAGTACAGAAGACGTGGCACTTTAAAATACAAACTGTTTCCATTATTGTCGGAGCACTAAGAATGATTAAGAAAGGCACCAATGAACATCTCGCCCAAATCCATAATAACCCCTTTCCCCATGAAATACAGGGAATACTGATTCTAAGAACAGCACTATCACCACTTGGCAACTCAAGACTAAAAAAAATTCCTGCTGCTATTGGAACTTATGGGATCATAGTAAAAGGTGTCGACAAATATCTCGGTTGGAAACCAAAGCATCTATGAGATACATTGAATTGTCCTCACAGGCACCGCCCATATCCTTCACAAAGCAAAGTTCATTTAAATATTTCCTCTTTCATACAACTATGTACAGTTTCTTGTGTGACATTTTGTATTGATCCCCCGCTTTGTATATATGTGGAAAAACAAAACTACCAGTGCCTACTAAATCATAACATCGTTGCCTACTCAAAAATTTTAGTCGAAACTCCGTGTGCAATGAATACTACTAGACATCACAGGGAAAAACATTATGATGATACTAATTACTGTCATTCAAAATTATACATCGACGTTGCCTCAACATACCAACACGTCCAATCCCTTAAACCACTCATCCTCATCTCCCCTCAGATAAGTAAACCAAATAAACAACCACACCATCCGAATTCTACCGCAAGCATCCTACCCAACTGAAATTCCTTTCAATCATCCATCAAAACTGAAACCCAACCTGTATGGACTGGTCCGCCACTTCCCCTGAACACAAAACCCTATAGACAGGTAAAGGGAATAAACGAAAGATACACTGTATAGAAACAAAACCCAAGCAGTGTATAAAGATGAGAGAAAAACAGAGAAAAAGCTGCTGTCCGTCAATCACAGCATCTGCGTGAAACTGTTCAGTAACAAGAATATTGTAAATCTCTCTCTCTCATTTATATATAAAAGTGAAATTACAACATTGGGGCCTGGTGTGACAAATGACTCGGCATTTTGCTTCTTAAAACGAAGAAAACTACATTGAGCACATGTTTAAGGATCCCCACTAACCCATCGATTTCATACTCAAAGCTAAAAGAAAGGAATACAAGATACATTTCACCTGCAAATATAAACGGCCTAAAACATGACAAACCCATATATCCACTCAATTAAATATTACCCACCTTACCACGACTCAATATCTACTTACAAACCACCGGTTTCTTGTTAACACCTTAGTCTTGAAAAAGCTCTGTTAAGGAACAGAACGTCGAAAATGAAGGGTTTCGCTTCTCAGAAAGTCTTTTGATGTTCTCGTATCGTCGGATTAACCATAATCCATATATATATATATATATATATATATATATATATATATATATATCAAAAAAATAAAAAAAATAATTGTGTCATCCACAGACATCTGTTTCGTTGCATTACAACTCTTTAGATTATCCCTTCCAGTACCGCAAGGTAGGATCTAACCCTATGCGTCAGACCCAGGGGCAGATGTTCTACCGAATTAAGCGATATATTTACTTACGCACAATTTTCAATCCACCAGAATGCCCAATTCCAGAATTAGAATATGTCATTTTTCCGAGCTGTCATGCAAAACACACACACATTTTCCCGAGCCTATAATTGCTTCAAGTGAGAGAATCATTATTTGGAAGGTGTTAGCTATACTTTTTGGTTCTGGTGAAAATGCACAATAAGGTTGAACTGTCTATTGTATAATGGAGGATATTTTGAAATGGTTGAATCTGATTAATCACATTCGGATATCGCTTATATGGTGGATTTGAATGATCACACTGTCTGTTGGTTTATTACAAACCATTGTATGACCAGTACCGTATAGAATGTGAAGCGTTGTAGTCAATCAAGGAAGGTTAATGAAAGTCTTGACCGGATGATGAAAATTATCTCAATGTGTGACCACTTCAAAACAACCTCAAAATCCTGATAGGGATGTGCAATAGTGAGGACAGTTTGGTAGGATGTTTGCAGTGGTGTTCGGATGGTATGGTTATTCGCTTGGTTTTCTTATCTAAGGGGTCAGATGCAGTGAGTGGTAGCATTGAATTTGTTGGTATGTTTAGGCGATGACGGAGTATAATTTGAATAAAGTTGGATTGACTTGATATTTCTATATTATTCATATGCGGATGTAAATAAACTTATGAACAAAATAAATGAGAATTTGAAAATGTAAATGAACTTATCTATGATATAGGATTAAATTCAAATAGTTATGTTAAATGAAAACATATACTACTACTATTATTATTATTATTATTATTATTATTATTTGGAATCTCACACCAGTTGCCTGGTGGTAACCGCTGGAGTTTGAGTGACAGCAAGTCTCCTCAAGTCTCCAGCCCTCCTCTCCTAGTACTTGTAGGTCGCAGTAATTCTGCGATTTACAGTTTCACACCGGTTGCCCAGTGGTTATCGCTGAAGGCTGAGTGACAATAAGTCTCCTCAGGTCTTCAGCTAACGTCTCCTCTCTCTTTCGCATATCATGACAGAGCTACGATTCGTTGCAGTCCTTATATCTCTAGCACCTTCCTCAGTATCCGTGCAGTTCCAAGTAGTGCTATTTTCCTTTTTATGTTTAATAGTATTTGTTGCATACCAAGTTTCTGACAGTAACAGACAATATTTACATGGACATTACTTTGCAAAGGATGTGGGCGATGCCTGTGAGGACTATTTTATATATCTCACCGATGCTTGGGTTTCCTGGTATTCTACTCAAATATTTGTTGACACTCTTTTATGAACCCAAGTGCTCTTATGATAACATGTATTGTTTGAGTCTCAAGTTGTCTCATCATGTTTTTGTCTGATTAAAACAGTCATATCTATTAATAAGCATTGCTTTTCCTTTCTGTCTTCAATGATTATGGTACGATCCGTGTGTACTGGGAAATTGCCACATTTTGTATTTCAGTTACAGGTTCTGGGTGGTATTCATACCAATGTCGTGTGTATGGTGTGCCATAGTGCTTACAGACTATCCACTGGATGTGCTGACCCACTCTATCGTGATTAAATCAGTATTCATTGGGGGCTAGAGTAGAACATCCAGATGTGATGTAGTCAATAGTCTAAGCTGCATTGTCACAGAACCTGCAGTTAGGGTCGCACCGTTTTGATGACTTGTGCTAGATTGATCGTGGTAAGAAGGCCCTGGTCTTGTTTATCAAGGATGAAGGTTTTTTTTTGTTTTCAACCCTGGACTTCATAGCTACTGATTGGTTTTGGTTTTATCTATATCAGCGAGGTGGGTATTGGCTGTGCCGGGGTTTCCATTCTCAGTGTTCTTCGAACATTGATAGTCGTTATTGCTTGTCTGCAGGGTTTACAATTTTTCCAACCTTTGTTGCATCCTGTGTAAGGGAATATCGGGTTAGGTCGGTCATCTCTGGTTCATCTTAGAATAGCTTGGATTGCCTCACAACTGCGTGATGCCTTTTTTGCGGTCTCATTGTTTTTCAGTACAGTCAACATTCAGTCGTCACTTGCCTGCAGGTCAGCGCATAGGCCAATGGTTGTGGTTTTGTGTGACAGTTCTAACTGGACCGTTCCTTTATCGTCTTTTTTTTCTGGAGAGGTAGAGTCGATCTACGCCTGCTTTTGGATGGAGCATTCTGTTGTTATGAGAAGTTTTCTCGCTTTATCATTATTATTATTATTATTATTATTGCTATTATTATTGCTATTATTATTACTATTATTATTATTATTATTATTATTATTATTATTATTATTCTCACTATCTAAGTTGACAGGCACAAGGGACTGAAGATCTTGTTTAGTCGTAAAGAAACCATTAATCAGTTTAGCCAATCACAATAAATATCTAGCCTTTGCCAAAGAAATTACGAATTTGACTCCGGAAGATTGGAGTCATGCTCTGTGGTCCGACGAGTCAAAAGTCAAGAGCTAACCCCCTAAACTAACCCCAGCCATAACCCTTCACACTGGCGGAGGAGAGAAGAAATACAGATAATACATCGATTCCAACAGATTACGAAAACCGATGGTGACTAACGAAAAAGCCTCCAAATGCTTGGTCCAATATCTTGAGTTGGTGCAAAAATAACTGCCGTTTTCCACTGAAAATTTTAAAGCAGTATAACTCACCTTAGCATAAAAGTGATCAATCGAAATAAGAACCTTCAGAATCTACAAATTTCTGTCAATTATAAACAAGTCCATTCGATCCGAAATGATAGAACTGGGATCAATGAATTCTCCGAAAGGCGTTCGGTTGCTGCTGCTTGGTTGTTGACAACCTTCTTGGAAACCGTCGGACTGGTTGGAGAGAAGTTTGGTGAGTAAGCAGAGTGAGGTAGAGTTTTGTAGTCTAGTTCGTTTAATTTCCACAAGGTCATTCGCGATACGTGAGCTTTTTTGCTTATCCATTTTGGTACAAATATCGAACAACTATTGAATGGTCAACGTTTAGTTCCTGTGCAAACTCTCGTGTTGTTCTGTGTGGCTCCGCCTCAATGGTGGGCCTTAATTGGATGTCGCGGATCACTGAAAGATGTCCATATCATCAAGACTTTTGCCTTCGTTTTAAATCTTTGGAACCAATGTTGAGCTGTACCTTCGTTGATACTTCCTGGGCCAAATACTTGATTGATATTGCAGGCATTTTTTGCTGCTTTATGTCCCATTTGAAATCAAAATTGCCTGATTTTGCCCTTTTTCTATCTTTATTCGCCAGCCTCAAATAAACCAGAATAAATAATGAAGAGAAAACGTTTAGCTTGAACAAATAGAGCAAAATAATTCACTCTATTGGTAATATATTCGATCAACATACATAAATGATAATTCATTCAAAAATAAATTTCAGATTTTTACAGCATTAGCAAATAGGTTAAGCTCAATCAATCTGACAACCTGACCGATCAGTAACCCAACTTAAAAGATTTTCAAGACCGGGATCATCCGGGAAAAACGTTGAAACATTTCGATTCTCCGAGGTTGAATTGTTAAAATTTGACCTCAAACTAACAGCACAAATTGAGTTTCTAGTCAGTGAGAAATAATAATCAAAAAGTCTTTTTTTTTGTTTCTGTATTTTAAAATTATAGACGTAAGTTTTAAGTTTGGACTAACAAAAAAGCTCCCAATCGTTTTAGATTTGATTTTTTTGTGTTCCAAGTTGTCGATAAACATAGCAAAATCAAAATGTTCCCATTATCCATCACTGTTTTTTTTACAAACGACAAACATCGGCATATCTACGAAAGCCCAAATCACTATCTTTCAGACCAAACTGAGAAAGGTTGAAAGTCTTCAGAAGAGAGAAAGGGGAAAAATGACTGAGTAAAGAAAAAAGAATTATTTTCTTTTTTCATATTACTCTACATCATTTATTCTTTTAAAAAAAAAATCAATTCTCGAAATGAAAACTTTTGTTATAAGAAAGCGTTCGTAATTTAAGATGGTGGACATTTTTTTCATATTGTAAGCATAAAATTATGGAGACCACAAAAAGATACACATTTGGATACAACTGAAAATTTAGAGAGGCTCCAGGGTCCATTTTCTGAGAAACTTTTTAAAAAATAAAATCTCTTAACAGCTTTACATTATTCTTTTAAAAAAATTGGAAATGAATAGTTTCATTTCGGAAACAAATGTTGACAAATGCAATCAGATAATGTATATACAATGTCGCAGGTTTCGCACAGAGTCTATTAGAAACCATCAATCAAACTGTCATTATAACTGTGTACATTATTTTTTTTTAGTTTTTGAGTTAGTCTACCTGACTGGCTATGTATGTATGATACATACATACATACACAGCCATTCAAGTAGACTAACATCATACATACAGACCGCTCCAAATGCACCCTATATCTAGAAGAAAAAAAGTTCTTTCGTTTGTTCAGAATGTTCCCAAAATATTTTTTGGGGGGGGGGGTCACAGTTTAAGTTCATGCTAAATTGGACCCAAGTTTGTTCTAAGCTCCGTTTGCGTTTGTTTTTTTGGTAAAATTCAGATTTTTTCTCAGTGATCCAACAAAAGGTGAAAGAAGTAATTCATTGATCACCCCTTTTTCCGTTTTTTTTAAAAATTGATAACCTCAAACACGACACGCTGTCACAAGATGTTGGTCACATGACGGCGATCAACCAGACCTGTTATTTTTCTTGATATAGTGTTACGTTGGCGGGTTAAAGGTTTTATACTTTCGCAGCAGCAAGTCACAAAATTGAATGCAGTCACCATGTGTTTGGTCTCCACCTGCCGTCTTTTATGTGTCTTCAATAATTCATAACTTACTTGTTGTCATTGAAAACTGAACAAACGAATAACCAAAGCTGCTTGTTCTCGAGCAAATGGCTATTTATACCTTTATGAAGCGTCGTCATAATCCTCTAGATTCGAAACTGGGGACTGCGGATCTTCGGGGGTCCGTCAGACAATGCTCTCAATAACATAATCATGGTACACATACCTGTACCATATACAAGATCCAAAAAAATTCATTTAAAAAAATGCCTGTCAAGGTCAAAATTTGCTTTTTTCATAAATGCTAAAAAATGGGGTTTCTGACTGAATATTTCCTTTGTAGCAAAAACTCAAGGACCCTTTTTTTATTTAGGAAATATTCTTGTAAGCCTCTATTTTCAGCATTTAGTTTTCACACTGTAGATAATAAACTACCACAATAAGCAACTTTTGACCTTTAAAAATCATAAATTTTTTCAACGAACCACATTCATTCAAATTCCCATGAATGGCAAATGTCTGTTTACAATAGATATTTATTTCCGTTTCATTGTTGGCATAAATCTCATTGTAAAACAGAAAAAGCTGAAGTGCTGGAATATGTGATAATCTGTTGGAGATTTTCTGTCTGGCGAATATGGTGACTGATCTGAGATTCCATAATTAGATTGTCACAGCTTTGTTTTAGTCGGATAAGCAATATGGCGTCTGGCATTGTCTTGCAACAAAATGGGTTCATGTTGAATGTTTTCTTGCTAATTCTAAATGCATTTTATCAATTTTGCAGCTGTATGATTGAGTCTCAAATGATAAATTGATGTTCTTCAGAGTCTGAAAGTCATTTTCATCGAGTTTGATCTCACACAAAACAAGTTTGATTTCTTTTGAGTATAGCATCCGCAAGAGTAAGGGATCACCTCATTAAAAAAGTTGAAATTTTGAAAGAAATCTAATGTATAAACATTTATCTATGTATGACAACATTTTCTGTGTGAGTGTGTGTGCACACACTCGTGTATGTGTGTATACCAAGATTACTCGACAACTGGCCATTGTGCCAAATTAGCATTCGCCAAATATATCACTAAGCACACAAATCATTGCAGTGGCGATTTTTTCAAAAGTCAAGAACAGCGGACATATTAGAGACATAATCAAAAACACAGAGCTGAGTAAGACCAGAACATCTATCTAAGACAACGAATCTCCATGAAATCCTGGAAAGAAAAAAACAAGCGAAGAATCAGTCTAGGTTGGCAAGCACTCGATAGAGTAAGATTAACCTTCAAGAATGTTAGACATCTGCTTGACACCAAGACTCATGACGTCGATCCCATAAAATCATGTGCGAAACTGTGGCTGGCAAAAAATAAGGAAGGAACTAGACAAGTTCGGAAAGTACTTGCTCCGTGATGTTTTCAATGGAGAGGTCTGGTGAATTTTGTGGAGGGTCTACGTTTAATGACGGACGATGATAAAAGGCTGCTGCTGATGATTCCCGAGATATTCAATAAAGATAAATCAAGTATCAAAGATTTTAAATATCTATCCAAATTTAGATATAAAATATCTAAATTGACAACACTTGAAAAAGTCTCGTACGATAGATGGGAAATTATTCCACATATAAATTATGTCAGGCCGCTCCTCACACCATAAAACCAGACCCCTCCCAAGCCTGCACCCTTGGAATGAGTGCTGCCCGCTAGTTTTTGATAGTGGAACAATTATTGCCACTTTCACAAGAGGTGTAGTACTAAAAAAATAAAAAAGGAATGAAGCTCGGAGATGGGGAGGTGAAATTTGTAAATTTAACCGAGACGTTTTGAGGTTATCTAGGATGAATGTTCAGACAAATAATGGCTGATATTATTTAGGAGTGAATTGTTCAAATTTTTTTCGGTGGTGATAGCAAGGGAACGCCACTGCCCCTTCCCCTACACGTCCCCAGAGATTCCTGCAGCTGACTGTTACTCATAGAAGTGACAAAATTCTACCAATAATACTACAGCAACTAGTATGGGTTAGTGTGGAACACGGTGGGCAAGTTAATCTCTTGACTATTACCACCGTAGAGAGATCGATTTTCACTGGATTATTGAAAACATACGGATGCTATACATGTGCGAACACATATTTGCAAAAATACATTTGTGAATAAGGTTTTGATGGGGAGGGATAATGAATGGGGGGAGTGAAAGAGGGAGAAGGGAAGAAAGATAGAAAGGAAAAAAAGAAAAAAGAAAGAAAGGAGGAAAGAAAGAAAGGAAGAAAGAAAGAAAGAAAAAAAAGGAAGACTAAAAGAACGAAAGAAACAGAGAAAGAAATAAATTGAGATAATGAGGAAGAAAGAGATGAAGAAAGAATGAAAGAAAGAAACAAAGAAAGAAAGAGAGAAAGAATTGAAGAAAGAAAGACAAATAAACGAAGAAAAAGAAAGACGGACTGAATAAATAAATAGATTAATGAAAAAATAAAAAGGAAACAGAGAGACGAATGAAAAAAGGAAAGAATAGGAAAAGAAAGAAAAAGAGAGAAAGGATGGACGGAAAAGAAAGAAGGTAGAATGAAAAAGGAATAAAAAAGAAATAGGTCTGGTTAGTCATTCAATAGAAACTGTTACATTACCAACATCTTTTGGCAACATACTGTGCTGGGGGTGGTCAATTGAAAAAATCTTATTATCAATGGATATAATACTTCTCCCACCTTTGATGGGCCAGTAATCACAAAAAAAAGTCTGAATCACATTGCAAAGTTACCCCAATCCCATGAGAACATATTTTAGGGGTGAGGTTGAAAAAAACAAAGAACCGTTTTCTCCAGCCATAATAAGGAGTAAATGTTGAAATTTTTAGCCCTCTAGCTCCACTGGCTCCACCTGTATGCATGATACGTTCATAGCCATCCATCCACCCAGCTGGAATAACTTAAAAACTGAAGAAACTTATTTGGACAATTGCTGGTTTCTAGTTACCCATGAGCCAGATAAAAAGGTTTTGTTCAAAACTTGATGAAGATGATACGGGAGGTAATAGGTGTATGTAAAAGAAATATATAAAAAGATAACAGTTCATCAAATTCATATGATAGTTTTGGTTTGCCGTTTCTAAAAACAGAATTTAAAGAGGATAGGAGTGGTGAAACGGGTTGGGTGTGAGAAAAACGTAGAGAGGCTGAATTTGTATTTAGTTGTTTCTAGATAAACGGTTCAAACTCCAGATAATTCTAGGTATAATTTGAGGCAATTTAGGACTGAAATCTAACGTCCATAGCTCTCATTTTCTTCTAAGCATTCTTGTTCTCTCTTTCTCTCACTCTCTTTCTTTCTTTCTTTCTTTCTTTCTTTCTTTCTTTCTTTCATTGATGACGTAAGAATAGAACCAGTCCCTTTACTTTTCCTTCTCTCTCTATCCATCATTTCAAACTTCTTCTATTCAGAATGAGTCGGAAGTCTGAAATTGACATCGTTGTTAGAGGTGAGAAATAAAGCCAAAACTCAGTTGGTGGAAATGAAGGAAAACGGAAAGAGTGAAACGAGGAGATGCCGAAAGAAAACCTACTGAAGAGAGAGGGTGGTGTATTTATTGGATAGGTGCGTAAAAAAGGAGAGGATAGACAACCAGAAATAAGGAGTACGAGGAAGGAAGAGAGACGGATAGACAAACAAACAAATATAAAAAGAGTCGAAACTGGCCGCTTCACTCTGACGAAAGCAAATAAGTTTTCAAAATCTTACGACTTTTACAAAAAAAAAAAATGTTTTCCCTCCAACGGGAAAAAAATCTTTAATTTTAGCCATGGAGAAAGGACGTGATAAAATAGTATCTAAATATTTTTGTAGATAAATGGTCTTAAATTTCGATAATTCTAGGTGTGATTTGAGACAATTTAGGTATTGACTAAAAACTAGGGTCCATCGCTTTAAATTTTCACTTTTCTCTTTATTTTTCCATTCCTTTCACTCATTATCTCTTTCTCTCGCACTCCTTCTCTTTCACTCTTCCTTTCTCCCTTTCTTCCTTTCTTCCATTGATTGATGATATATGGCTAGAATATGTGTTTCTCTTTTCCTTTCTCTCACTGTCAATAAATTTCATTTTTTAGTCTTCAGCGGAAATATGAAATACTCATTGTTGTTAGACGAGAAAAATAAAGTCAAAACCTAGAAGGACTTTGACAGAAGAAAGAAAGGAAGCTTCAAATGAATGGAGAGAAGAAATTAATACTGAAAGAGGAAGCAAGACGGAAAAATGAAAAATAAATCTAAATAAAGAAAATATATACTGAATACGAAACATCTAAAAGGCAAGAAGAAGTGACAAAATTTGAAAACTAGGAGTGTCTCTCTTGTTAACAATAATGGATAGATGTTTAACATCTGGTTGAGTAACTCTAATGCAGAAATTTAAGTTTATATATAATCATTGCATTATAAATAGAACTCCGCAATAAGAACTTAGTGGGGGAGGGAATTTAAATAAACCAAAAAACATTTTCCAAACTCAGAGAGATGGATAAGCTGTGTGCAAAGAACATTACCGGCGATTGGAGAATAACTGACTTGCATAACATAAAATTAAAAGATACTTTGGAATCGTAATTTTTTTCAAAAAGAAGAACCGTCTTTTAGCGTTAACGTTCAACAACATTTTCAAAGTGTAAAAGTGTTTCCTGGTTTCCAGGACTGTTAGTGGGCTGTTCGTATTGCAACTAGGAAATTTCTATGCTAAAATTGCTTTTCAACTAAAGTCTTAACTCAAAGTATCTCTCTTTCTTTCTTTCTTTCTTTCTTTCTTTCTTTTTTTCATTCTCTCTCTCTCTCTCTCTCTCTCTCTCTCTCTCTCTCTATATATATATATATATATATATATATATATGCATGTATGTGCACATGTGTATGTTTACAGTTTTAAGGGTTGCTTCATCTATGGTGATAGTGTATGTATATATGTATATATGTATGTATGTATGTATGTATATAAAGAAATAGAGAGTGAGAAAGGAAAGGAAAGGACGGAAAAGAAGGAAGGATACAAAAAAAAAAAAATAACGAGTAGATAAAATGGAAGAAAACAAATTGAGCTACACTGAGACTCTGAAAGGATCTAAACCAATATATATATATATATATATATATATATATATATATATATATATATATATATATATATATATATATATATATATATATATATATGATAGAATAAAGGATTCTCTGCACAAACACGTTTATGTTTCTGTCCTGTTTGGGGTTCTTTAGGCGAATGATTCGATTCATTTTAGACTCCTATTTTGGACATTTTTTAAGGGGGTCTATTTTTTTTAAAGATGAGGAACATTCTTCTCATTTTAATTTGCATATTTAATCTTTTTTTTCTTTTCTTTGTTCAGTTGTTGGTCACTGCTTGTTATGCTCTCCTATTTTACATGGTGGAGATACTTCAGTGTGCGGTAGTTATGAATCATAAATTAGCAGGAGGTACTTTAGACACTTTCTTTATCAGTATGTTGTTAAAACATTAGCTTTTTCTGATATGTTTCCTCTCTGAGAGTATTTTATTCTTACTTAAATCTGTTTCCCATTGTTGGGGTTTATTTTTACATGACCTTAGTTGTTAATTTCATTATTTTAGGTTTGATATGTTTCCTTATATCTAAGATAATTATGAAAAAAGTGATAGGATTGTTCTTGACATTATTATATGTTGGCATTTAATAATAATTAATAATAATTAATAATAATAATAATAATAATAATAATAATAATAATAATAATAATAATAATAATGATGATGATGATGATGATGATGATGATGATGATGATGATGACGACGACGACGACGACGACGACGACGACGACGACGTGGAGAGTGAAACACTGGAAAAATACCAAGATCTGGCAAGAGAACTGAAGAAGGTGTGGAACATGAAAGTCAGGGTAGTATCAGTAATGATAGGTGCACGCAGAACCGTACCAAAGACACTGGAAGCGAAACTGGAAGAACTAGGGATAAAAGGAAGGATAGAGACTGTGCAGACAACAGCACTACTAGGAACTGCACGAATACTGAAGAAAGTGATAGAAATATGAGATCTACGACCCCAACTGTTAGCAGTGGCCAAACAGAGGAGAAAGAAGGAAAAAAAAAACACCCAAATGGTGGTGGAAGTACGAACCACGGCACTGCTGTGATAGGCGAGGGAGTGATAAGATGAGGTGAGATGAGGGCTGAAGACTTGAAGAGACAAACTATCACTCAGCTTTCAGCGATAACCACCAGGCAACTTGATGATAACAATAATAATGTTGATGTTAATTGTAATGCAGTTACTACTATTGTTATTAATAACGAGGGGAATAAGATGGTTATGGTGGTTGATTTTTATACACCTGTCCGTGTGGGGTGACAAATTATTTCTTTTTGATAGAAATTTTGAGCAGTGCCGGCACTTTAACGCTACTTCATGTTTCCTATTTAATAATTCTGTTATTTTTGTTCTTAAAAAATAAAAAATCACACATCGGATATTGCATTATATATATATATATATATATATATATATATATATATATATATATATATATATATACTCTCTTGGGTATCCAGTCGGGGAAAAAATTAATCTAATTCTAGAGAGATTTCATGGAATCTAATAAGGAGGCTGGTGTGCTCTTTCTCTCCCGTACCTGTCGAGCCAGCCCACACCCAGGTAGGCTCTGTACCCACCCATAAACCTTAAGAAAATATTTTTTCTCATAACTGAGAATTCATGTACTCACTTTTATTGTCGCATTTGGGTGGGATTGGGGTTACAGGTAGGGTCCTTTGTCTAAGAACAATATGCATTTCAACGATACTCTCACCATCTGCGATTTCCGATTTCTGAAGGAAGTAGTAGTAGCATTACTAGTTGAGGCATTAATTGCAAAAGGAAATGGAAGACGAAGATGAGAATCATCCACCTGGAAACCTGGCTAAAAAAACAGTTCGTGAGTTTGAATTAAAGTAACCGTACAATTTTTTCCTATCCATAATGTGTTCTGGAGTTTTGATGTATGGTTATTTTATTTGAGAAATTGAATTTAAAATGAATATGCATAACATTTAAGCAAAACATTAGCTTGATGTTGAAATGTTCAGCCGATTTTAGCCATTTTGTTGGCAGTTTTTAGTTATTAATAACAAACAATACTTAACCACACTGTAAAAAAACAAACGTTTGAAACGTCATCTATTGATGACATCACACCTCATATGACATAATGGTGTTGGATTACAGCGGCGTGCAACATTTCATCCATGTTAGATAACCTCAGGGACTATCACAGGGGACTTCTCACCCGAATCCTTTCTTATATTTGGGTTGGCCACCATGCCCGAAAAATGTCGGCTGCTTAGTTTTTTTTCGGTGTGTTTACATTTTATATTTTCATTGACGCCGTCGATGCAATCTTCCGGAAAGCCCGTTGTGTTCAGATCCGGTCGCTCGGAAAACATGGTACGAAAGAG
>OY735203.1:75478047-75480547 GCA_963457665.1 Thysanoteuthis rhombus | reverse complement strand
GGAACTTACGTTGCAGATTGGACACCCTCCCCCGAAAAAGCTATTTCAAGGAAAATTTTCCAAAAAAAAAAAGGAGGATCGGTTTTTACTAGACATATTAAGGAGTAAATGCTGAAAAAAATCATCCCTCTAGCTCCATTGTACTGCTTTACGTACCTAGATACATATGTACATAGCCAGTAGGACCAACTTGAATATTAAAGAAAATCGTTTTGACATTTTGACGGAAAATTTTGGGACGAATTAATCGTACTAGTCAAACAGGTCTTGCATACTTGAAAAACAAGGAACGTCTTTCGATTACATCAGACGTTGGTTGAACCAAGAGATCTTCTCAGTGTAACTTAAATACGATTTACGACGACTGCTGTCAGGTTGTTTTGACAATTCAGCGACAGCAGATTAACTGTAGCGTTGTATCCATCCTCCTGTACTGTTTTTGCTACACCTGAACGAGGGAACACAGTCTCCACGAAAAGAACATTTTGGTCAACAAATATGAAAAAGAAAGGTGTGTATGTATATATTTGTATATATGTATTTCGTGGTGTCTGTTTGTCCATTGGTTCGTCAATTCGTTCGTTTGTATGTCTGTTCATATGATATCTTCAAGATTACACAACGGATTACATTGATATTTGGTAGAATGGTGGCCAATATGGTATTGAGGAGGTGGGTCGGATCCAGGCTTTTTTATTTTGTTTGAGAGATATTTCACCGTTTTTTTTTTCAATCGGATTTTCGCATACGCTCATGACTGTTCTGTCGGGATCTACAAAGTTTCTGAATGAATTTCTGCGATGTTTAGGAGAAGGGTGAACAATAAGCTTGGAGAGAACTGATTATATCTTGAAGAGGTTCCACGCTGAATTACCTCCCCGACGTCGCAGTTGTATGTGAAAACCACATGACGTTGCTAAATTTCTCTCCCTGTCCCTAGGATATCTCTGAAAGTCATAAATGAATTTCAAACAGATTTTGTCGAAGACTGGACAAGATGGAATTTTGGAACGGATTCATGCACAGTTATCTCCCCAACGTTGTTAGTATTTGTACAAACCACATAGTGTCGCTGAAGGGAGAGCAATGGCGTAAGAAAGAGGTGGTAAAATTTGGGGGCGGATCCACACGGTACATCTCAAAGAATTTCAATGAGATTTTTTCGGAAAGATAGACAGTAAGTGATGGAAAAAATGATTAAATTTTCGAGTGGATCAATGCAAAAACCCTCCCTCACGTCGTCATTGTATATCCAAACTCCATATTTTCCCCAAAATTTACATTTGTCCACACAATATCTCCAAGAGTTTTCCATGAGTTTCAATGATATTATGTGAGGGTGACCAACAGGATTTGGAAGAACTGATAAAAACTTTTAGGCGGATCCAAGCACAATTACTCCACTGGGCGGTGGCAGAGGTATGCGTTCTCTGGGTGCTTTTTAGTTTCTCAAACTTTCATTTCCTTAATAGCAAAGTTCCCGAGGAAATGACGGAATTATTTACGGAGGGATTGACATTTCGATCTAGGATCGTAGTACTGATGCACTCTGTTTAAAATCAAAGCTTTGTTCCTTGGCTCTCATGTCTTGGATCAGAGTGTAGTATCTGCATGCTCTTTTAATTGTGTTGCACACAAATATATTTTGGTTTGTTTGCTCATTGGTTGGTTCTGCCCAACAAGTAGTAAGGGGATTATAATATATACAGCAGTTTAGCTAGCTTCAACTCGAATACATTAGTTAGATTAGAGTTGGTGGAAAGGAGACAATGATATATATACAGCAGTAGCTACTAAATGAATGGACGGAACACGAAATAAAACCGTAAAAAATATCTTGAAAGAGAATTTATTAAGCTATATGTGTCTATAGACCTACATTAATCAACCTTAAAACATGCCATAGAAAATATAATCATGAAAAAAAAAAGCGGATCAAATAACACATGAACACTCTCAAAATGATAAAAAAAGATTTTTTACAAATAAATTTGCATTACCATGCTGATATTATTCCATTTACCCAATATTTTCTAATTATACCTAAATCGATTGGAAAAATCTGACTTCAGGCATAATTGAGTTGAAAGCGATGACTGGGTTTGTTTTAAAATTAAAACTAATTTTGGCATCTAATAAAAAAGTACTTTTGGTGTGGGAAATCTTGATCGCAAATGAATTAATTGAATAAATAATTACAGATTCATTTAGGTTCGTTCAACTTATATACACACGTATATACATACACATACATATATACATACATTCATACGTATATATATATATATATATATATATATATACACACACACACAAATCTTTATATATATATTCTCACATTTATATGCATATATATATACGCATATATACACACACATACACACACACACTTATATATATATATATATATATATATATATATATATATATATAAAATGATGTAAAGGATTTGCTACACAAACACGTTTATGTTTCTACCCCGTTTGGGCTCCTTCGGGCG
>OY735203.1:75440547-75475547 GCA_963457665.1 Thysanoteuthis rhombus | reverse complement strand
TTGGTTATCGTACTGGACTGTCCGCTGTATTGTTTCAGGTTCAAATCTTCGGCATTATTTCAAATAAACGATTTGCTTCAGCGTAACTCTTTGGGCTGAACAAACAAATAATCGAACACACACGGTGACAATGGTATTCAGATTTGCCTGTAAATCTATTTAGTTCTGTGGAGAACAAGGAATCGAACCAAATAAAAAGTACAAATGGAAGTAGGTCAGATTAAACTCTTGGAATCACTCTTCTTGAAGAAAAATGTTGTCTTGAAATGATTGAACAACAAATACATTTATACCATAATATATGTTAGTATAATTTATCATACTTGAAATAACCTCGTCATTTTTACAGGTACTATGCTACTTAATAATAATATCAATTTTGCCAACTTTTTCCTTCATCTTTATTTTCTTTTTTTTCTATCAAATAAATCAGATCGATACATTCTTTGATTGCCAAAGTAAACTGAAATTAGTAGAAACTGCTAACGAGTCTCGAACTCTCATCCCATATCCTGGGAGTACGTATGATGTGTATGTAGCATTAACTGACTTGGTCATGGAGAGCTAAAAACTAAGTGAAGCTATTTGACTGCAGTTTGGCTTTTGCTTCCATAGCCGAATTGGTAAACGCGACGTCCATTCGATATGTGGTGCAGGGTATAGGATTTGAGTTCGAATGTCTCGTCTGGGATCACTTTTTTATTTCGAATTCACGTTGCATAATTTAACAGTTGTAGAATGGAACGACCTGGATGTTCGATGAAAAGCAACGATAACAATAAAAGAAAAATTAGTCAAAACCCAGAGATTGTTTACCCCAGCTTATGCCTTTGTCAGAAGAACTGTGTATGGATCGACTCCCAAATTTAAGGACCCCTTCAATAGCCCATTGTAACCCCTCCACAAAGTCTCATTGGAACTCGTCGGGAACGTTTTCAGATATAACCTTGACAGGCATGAACCTTTGATGATATTATGTGGTGTTGGCATAGAAGAACGATGTACGGAGATAATTATGCATAAATTCACCCGAAAACTGTACCACTTCTTTTGCAGTCAATTACCAACTTCTACACAAAATTCCATCGAAAGACAATGAGAACTTTCAGAGATATCGTATGGACAGTAATGAGCGCGTACATGAATTTATGAAAGATAGAAAAAAATATTCCAATGAAAATAATGTTCCTGGATCTCCCGTCATTTAATCCCTTCTGCGTGGGTCAACGGTAGAATTTGATCTGCTCTTCAGGACCCATTGTCTAATCTTCTGCAAAATTTAATCATAATTCAATGAGCACTTTTAGAGATATCGTGTAAAAAGGCTGAGAGACAAACAGACAGACATGACCGATTACATATACCTTTACATCTTCTTTGGAAAAGGTAATTAAAGGATGGGAATATTCCATTCAATAATTCATACAACTGGAGAGTAACTGTGCCAAGTCCTCAATACTTAGTTGTAATATCGAGTAAAGCTGATTCAACTGTTTGTTTTATTTTTGAAAAAAGTCTTCACTGAATAGTTTTTTTGATTACCTCGTTCTTATTGATTTCTAGCTTTTACTGAATTTATGTTGTTATAGATATTATCAGTATGATTTTTCACTGTGCAAACCCACGCACTTTTAATGCTACATCAACCTCCTTTTTTTATCTATCTATCGATCCGTCTAAGTCTTTTCGCATCTATCTATCTATCTATCTATCTATCAAGGTTAGTGACTATCTGTTTATCTGGGGACCTCGTTGTGGTATAAGAGTTAGCTGGCTTGTCATCAGATCATTATAATGAAAAATGATTTTGCTCCTTACAAGGTGCCCCATTTTCCTGGCTAGGCTTCGTAAATAGCTGACGAAAGGGAAACAGGACCTGTATAAGTGGGTTCATATCATTCCCAACGTCATATGTTGATTAGTGAATACAAGTAGCTTCTGTCCCAGCTTTGAATACAGTTCTCGAAATCCGTTTTCCACGCGGACAACCCTTAAACCACCGCCTCTCATCAGCGGGCTGTGATGGTTATCAAGTTGGTCTCGCCATTTACCACAGTAAGAAAGTGAGTTTGATTCTTACTGAATGTCCCATGTTTGTGGTCGTCTACCAGAACTAAGTTGAGATTAAATACCATCAATTTGAAGCACCAGAAAGTATTTTTTTGTATTAGGAAAAGACAAGCGTCTTTTATGTCGTACATCCATCGTCTAATCAAGTGGTTTCGAAACTGAGGTCTGCAGCATTGTCTCTGCTAAACCTGACATAGCGAATCTCGTGGCAGAGAGGCAACATCACTCATTGCACAACTATCGAAAACGTACTTGAGTTTACAAAGTTTCAAAGAAACCATAGGACTCTGACCTAACAAATAATCATCATCGTTATCTAACACAATTGTGCTTCGGGCAACCGACATTTCGATTCGCACTTTGTAGAATGTAGTAAAATTTGGTGCCGAAAAGTTTGATAGCCAATATTTCACTTGATCAATATGTTGCCTTACGAACAGGTCTGATCTGATGATAGCTGTTGGTTCATCCGCTTCCTGTACATACAAAACTTATTCCTCATCTGCAGTAATAATGAGATGAGGAAACGGCACCTTTCCCAATCAGCTTCATAAAATGTTATAGATAAATATTATATATAATCATGCATCCAACTGATAGTCACCTATGGAGCTGGAACATGGGACATAATCAAAAGATTAACCCTCAAACTGAGAACCATGCAACGTGCACATGAGAGAATCATGCTGAACATCACATGAAGATATCACAAGACCGCACAATACATTAGGGGAAAGGCAGGAATCTGAGACATCATAGAATCAATTAGGAAATTCAAATGGCAATGGGCTGGTCATATTGCAATGATATAAGACAACACATGGATATCACGACTCACAACATGGATCTCAAAGATCAAATGCGGAACCGAAGCCTGCAGAACACAAGGTGCAAGATGAAGTGGATATGTTTAGAAAGTATTGGATCCGCAGCAACCACGACAGAGAGGTCTGGCGAATCCCAGGGAAGGTCCAAGTCCAACGACAGAGGATGAACATTGATGATGAGTGCATTTGGATAAAGAATTCAAATTATTTTAGTGACCGTTGTGGAATTATTACGAAGACAAAATACACAGAGCAAACAATGATGGATATGAATCTCTTTTATTGTTTTGTCACTCATCTTGTATAAGAATCGCAAATTGAAATACTATCATAGTTTGAAGAATAAGACTCAAGATATGTAAACAGGTATATATTCAATTTTTGTGGTGTTAGATACTCAATGAGTTAGTTCCCCTGCAGTAAAGTCCATCACAGTAATATATATATATATATATATATATATATATATATATATATATATATATATATATATATATGGGGGGATGCATACATACTTTTGTATATATATGTACGCGTATGTTTAAAAGTGCAAATTTGTCTTACGGGTGTGAGTTGAATATGTATTTATGTATACGTAGACGCCACATACGTATATACATACACATGTATCTATCTACGTATCTTTGCATCTTTATATTTCGATGGACATAATTCATATCAGTCTGAGATGATTTATTATTTGGAAAGTAAATCGTTCATAGTTGTCACTAAAACAGAAATGTCTGCAGTTTTTTTGGTGCATAATTATTTTCTCTGACACTCAGAAATTGATTTTTCTCTTTTAAACTGTCACGAACGCCAACAGATGTATTAATGCCTTTTCTTTTTTCCTCTCTTTCAGACCAAGTTTGAAAGGGTTCAAAGCGTCCATAAGAGTTAGTGGGCGGAAAAAGGATCTTTTTCATTCTTTACTTCACACCACGTCAAATCAAAATTTGAAAAACAGTCTTCGAAATAAAAAAAATATAGAAAGCACCGGAAAGATAAAAAGACACGAAGAAAGAAAGCAGGCTATATAGGGTTTATAACTAACGCATACATTTCATATATATATATATATATATATATATATATATATATATATATATATATATATATATATATATATATATATTTATATATATAGCTTTTTGATTTCCAATGAATCATATTGCATTTCAGTCGATAATTTTCGTTCCTTTCTGATGCAATGATTGTTTGTTTTGATTGGGACATTTTATCGGTGATCAACATGAAAAAAATCAATTGAAAACAAATAGCTTTATTAGAGAAACAAATGTTTATGAATGTTGCCAAATTCAATTGGAAATCGTGTAAACAAAGTTACAGATTTTGAACAATGAACAGTCAACGCAGACTGTCAAGATGGCTTTCTTTCAGTTTTCAAATTGGTCTTGCTGGCTATATATTTTTGTATATATGTATGTATGTATGTATGTATGTATGTATGTATGTATGTATCATGCGTATAGGCTGCACCAATGGGTCATGGAGGCTGATAGTTTCAACTGTCACTCCTAATTTTTACATAAAACTTTGAAAAAAATACCCCTAAATAATTTTTTTAATAGTGGATTGGGGGCCAATTTGTGATGTAAGTTTACACTAAATCGGTCCGTAGTTTTTGCCTATTCCTCTTTTAATTCAGAATCTTTTATCGATCATGACCAAGCAAGAAGCAAGAGAAGTAACTTATTGATTGATCACATTTTCTATTTTTTTTAATTGATCATTTTACAACACGAGGGCTGACGTTGCGGTTTCTACTGAGTAACCAAAACTTTCAATAGACGCACTGGACGGACCAACGGAGCTAGAAGACTGAAATCTCCAATATTTACTCCGTATTATTTCTAGGAAAAACATATTTTTTCGTTTCTTTTACTCCCCACCCAGTGTGTTTTTTGTATGGGGATCGATTCACAATGTAAGTTTTTGCAAAATTGTGCGTCTGCTTGCTTTAAAAAAAAATTCGAACCTTTCAGTGACACCCATTCAAAAAAATATTCATTGATCACCCCTTTTCCACTTTACTGATCATCACTTTTGCCAATTTTTTAATTGATCACCCCAAACTAGACATGTTGCCAAAGGACGTTGGTCACGTGATAGTTTCTATTGAAAGTCTACAGCCAGACGTGTCCTTTTTACTGTTTAGTCTTTCTATTGATTTGATTATGTATCTTTTGAGTCTGAAGCCAATCTTTGGGTGGACAATCGGCACAACAATTCAAAATCGCATTCATTGGAGACATTCGTTCCTCTATCAATAAGAATGACTCTTGGCGATTCGTTTTTATATCTCTGTTTAATCTCTTCCCATGTTTTCCCCTTTTAACAACACATTAAAAAACGTCGAGGGGTGATTATCAAGATAAAATCTGACTCCCAAGGGACTGTATTGTATTTTATGAGGCATAGCACAGTTCGGCAGAATCAATCAACCAGCAACGTTGATCGAAACCTTTTGGTAAAGACACAATGAACACGAACAAATGGTTTTCAGTTGTCCGAACAAACGGTGGAGTATATTATAAGGTCAGCAGAAACAGTCAACCATAACTGTCACTAAATCGGCCAACACAGGTTTCTTTCGGTTTTCAAATCAGTCTGGCTGGCTATGTATTCTTGTGGTAATTATAAAACATTAGATTTTTGTATGTATGTATTTGGCATACAGATCACACTGATGGAGCTACAGGACTGAAACGTTCGACCCTTACTCTTGTGTCAAGGGGAAACTTTTTTTCTCCAAAGTTCTTCCCCTCTAAATAGTTTTTTAATAGAGGCTCCAATTTGCAATGTCCCCCTTCTTTTTCTTTGAAAATTCAGACTTTTTTTTATTGGGCAAATGCCAACAAAAGTCGAGCTAAGACAATTATTCATTGAATATCCCCGTCTGCAAGTTGGTCTGGCTGGCTATGAATGTATATAACATCCGTACAGACCACACTGATGGGGCTAGATTCAATATGCAATGTATGTTTATGCTAAACTGATCCCTTAGCTTGTGTCTGTGAGTTTTTCTTTTGAAAGGTCCGACTTTTCTACAGTGATTATTGCCTAATCAAAAGCGAGAAAAGTAACTTATTCATTGATAACACGATTGATCATCCCCAACACAAAATCCTGCCAAAGGACGTTGGTTTCTATTGAGTGACTAACCAGATATCATTTTGATAAGAGAAGTTTGGTATTGAGTGTCAGGGCTTGGTCAAGAATCACTTGCTAGCCCATAGTCCATAGTTCTTTAAATCAATGCAGGGTTTCCGGTCCCCTGGTAAGCGTTTTAGGGGCCCTCATCACAATTGAATCTTGGGCGGGATAGCCAAATGAAAGTCATTCCTCTCCACGCCTCCTCGATGCTGAGTAATTAGTTGCCAGGCATTGAGTACCATTTTCGGCTACTTAGATTGGTTCACTTGCAACTGGTGCTATATAAACCAGTGCTACCATTCCCTTGGTTCGATGGTCAGCAACTATACTGGCTGCCACCCTCCCTTCGGTGTGGACAGGGGAGGCGACCAGTCCATAAGGATTCAATTTGAGTTAACATACTGTTGAACTTGTGTTTGTAAGTCGGCAAATATAATTCTTCTGACAAGAAACAGAAGTTGATAGGGGTTAAATCATGCCCCCTATAGCAACCTTTGGAACCGAAACATGAAACGAAACCAAGAGACTGACGCTCAAACTGAGAACCATGCAACGTGCACATGAAAGAATCATGCTCAGCCCCACATAGAGAGATCACAAGACAGAACTGTATATTAGAAAAAAAAACAAACCCAGGAGTCTGTGACATAGAATCCTTTAGAAAACTCAAATCGCTATGGGCGGGTCATATTGTAAGAATGGCAGACAACTGATGGACATCATGGATCCTTAGATATCATGCAAAACTGAGGCCAGTAGAATACAAAATGGAGATGCAAAGTAGACAAATTCAGATTTATTAGCTGATAGAGAGGTGCGGCGAATTCTTGGGAAAGTTTATGACTAACGCCGTACGCTATAAGACTAATGTTGAACACAATGAACTTCATACTCTGAGCGACGTTCAACTTGATTACAACATATTTTTTGACGTATTCTCTGCCACCAGCATTTGAAACACTTGCCATGCTGAGCACATTGAAGCCTTGATTGTGCGGTCTGCCCTAACATGTAATTCATGTGGATGCGATTGAACTGCTCATAAACGAACACAATTATATTTATTTGAAAGTAAAACTTGAACAGTTTGTTTCAGTCTTCACAGCTCAAGAGAAAAATTTCCAAAGTACAGTAAAGGGACATATTCCTTTGGACCATCATCAGCTCAACATCATTCACTGTAAGAAAAAAGGGGATTAAGATTAAATGAGGAATGGATTTTTTTTTTACGATTATCAGTTTTATTCCCATATCTTATAAGAAAATTAATATGGAACTCACGCACATTATTGACATTTATTGCTTATAATATAAATAAACGTAATTTGCTAAAAACGGTAATATTTAGTATTGTGCCCATATAACTTTCAACTATTGTCGAGATTGAATACGGATGCACAAAAGGGAGCAAAAAATTCACTTGGCGACTTACGAACATGAATTCAACTGCACTTCTAAGTTTATAAATGTTATTTCTAAGTTATAAATCTTTTCTTTATGATTATATTTGTTTATTGATCTATTGATATTTGATATTCATGATGGTCGCAGTGGATGATAGTGTCTAATTCAATTTCTGTTTACTTATTAATAATCTTTTTTTGTTTGGGTACTGTTTTGCCATCGGATGAGGGAGGGTGTGAAACTTTACAATTTTCAATGGGGGACCATCTTCTCTACATTGTACCGAAAGGACTTTTACTATCATCATCATCATCATCATCATCATCATCATCATCATCATCATCATCATCATCATCATCATCATCATCATTCTTTCAACGTCCGTCGTTGGACATACACCTTCCACAGGATTCACCACACTTGAGCGTCGCGGAGCCAGTACTTTCTGAATTTGTCTTGCTCGTCTCTCCCTCTAATAAAAGCATGTGATCTCAGGGGATCCATGTCGTGAGTAGCAATGTCCATAGGTTGTCTGCCATTCTTGCAAAATGACCAGCTCACTACCATTTGAGATTTTAATGGATTCTATGATGTCCCTGACTTCTGTCTCTCCTTGGGTGTACTGTGCTGTCTCGTGATCTCTCCATGTGAGCCCCAGCATAATTCTTTCATGTGCACGTTGCATCATTCTCAATTTACGAATCTGTCTCTTGGTTGGGTTCCATGTCTCAGCTCCATAAGTGACTATTGGGAGGATGCATTGGTTATACGCCCTTCTTTTTAGGATTAATGGGTTCTTCTTATTTTTGAAGGTTGAGCTAGCTCTGCCAAAGGCTTGCCATCCTAGTGTGATTCTTCGCTTGATTTCTTCTTCTTTTGAGGGTCTCATGGAGATTCGTTGTCCTAGGTAGATATAGTCATCTACTTTCTCCTGTTCTGTGTCCTCGATTTTGATCTTGGTGTTTTTATCCCCGATGTGGTTGGTGCACATGATCTTCGTCTTGCTGAAGTTCATGTGTAGGCCAACTTTCTTTCTCTCTTCATTTAGCTCATCTATCATTAGTAATATGTCATGTAGGTTCTCTGCAAAAAGGTCAATGTCGTCTGTAAAATTGATATTTCTCAGACACCCGCCGTCTATTTTAATTCCTTTACTCTCACCGTCTAGTCTTCTGGAGATGATCTCGAGGCAGGCTGTGAAGCGTTTGGGTGAAGGGGTATCACCTTATCTTACTCCTTTCTGGAGCTGAAAGGGGTCTGAGTCTTCATGTAGCCTGATAAAGGAGCTGTTGTGATTGTATACATATTTCAGCACTTCGACATATACTGGATCTCCCATCTGGAGTGATGGCCTCCATGACCTTAAGGGTTTCTCCTGAGTCAAACGCCTTTTTGAAGTCGATAAATGCTACGACGAGAGGTAGTTTATATTCTGCTGCTTTTTCTTTCAGCTGATATATCGAATGCAGGTGGTCCATGGTCGAGTGCCTCCTTCTAAAGCCAGCTTGCTCTCGTGGTCGGTTTTCATCAAGTACTTTTGTGATTCTGTTGGTGATGATTTTTGTGAAAAGTCTGTATACGCAGTTGAGTACGCTTATAGGCCTGTAGTTGTTGAGGTCTTTCGGTTTCCTTTTTTATAAAAAAGCATTGTGATTGCAGTGTTCCAATTATCAAGGACTTTACTCTGTTTTAGACACAAGTTGGAAAGGACAGCCAGTTTCCTAGTGATGATATTTCCCGTTTTTCGGAGTAGGTTGAAGGTGATGTCCGGTCCAGGGGCCGTTCCTTTCTTCGTCTGTTTAATGGCTTGTTTCACCTCCCACGCCGTTACTTCTGGGAAGTCCCCAAGTTGATTGCTAGCGTCTTGCGTATCCTGTTCATTGTTTTGTAGCCCTTTTTCGGACGAATAAAGTTTTTGGTAAAATTATTTGGAACGTTCGATAATCCTGTCTTGTCTGTTGTTAGGTTTCCATTTTCCTCGAGTATGCTGGTTATTTGTGTTACTTTTTCACAGATAGTAAAATATGTTTGCTCTTTTGTGCATACGTAGACAAAAAAGATATGAAGACACAAAATAAAAGTTATGAACTGAAGTTTTTAAATTCTTCCCGAAACAGGTTTGACTTCATAAAAGTCGAAGTGTCATTAAATGAACTTAATATTTTTTTTTTTTTTTTTTTTTACTTTGGGGAGGTCTTTTTTTGTTGTTTTCCTTTTTGATTCAACCCTGACATTCACAGGGTCTTTTTACATCAGCATGAATACTTTTTAGAAATTCAATTTTGCAGTTTGAGCTTGCATAGACTTTTAACGGACGTCAAAATCATATAGAAAAGAATAGGCCTTGATCAATACGGAAGCTTCGCTCTTTTCACTTAACCCGCTTGAATAAGACATATTAAAGAAAGGATGAACTCCAAAAGTCAACGGTCACCTGAATAGAGACGTTGTCTCGATAATTAGAAAAACACCGCGGAGAAGCCAGCGAGAAATCACTCCACTTTCGCTCTCGGGAGTAATCATGGCCTGAAGGGCGGTCAACTCCTTCGAAACCGATTTCTCGTCCGGTGAGGACAGTAAGAATGGCTGAAAGCGATAAAAGAAACGATACCGTGGAGAGCCTTGGTCATCCACATCTTGAAAGGACTTAACACACAGGGATGCTCGAAGTAATTTGGGGCGCAACGTTTCAGAAAAGGCAATTTACGATTTATATATTCCTATTGTGGTGGCTAAGAAACAGAGAAAATCGACAGAAATCTTAATTTCCAGCAAACTTTGATGCTAAAATATTTTATGTATCAATCCAATATCCACTCACCGAATAAAGTAATAAAGACCCCAGAACAAATTATTGAGAATAAAACGTTCACATTCATTGAAATAACTTATCATTTTAAAGAAATGTCCAAATTTACGCCTATCACTGATTTTTAAGGGATAAATTTAAGAGAAAAAAACCCAGCCAGATCTTGCCGAAAAATGCTTAAATTTCTAACGATGTTGTGAAAATAAAAAAAAAATGCAAGTAATTGTTTGCACTTTCATTACGGTTATAAATGGCGAGCAATAAAAAGAAATAAGAGAAATCATCAAATAAAAACATACAAATAGATAAATGCTAAAATGTTTTGTATATTCATCCAAAGTTCATTTATCGAATAGAATAACAAAGACCCCAGAAGAAATTAATGAGAATAAAACGTCCACTTTAAATGAAATAACTAATTATTTAAAAAAATTGGCTAAATTTTCGGCCATCGGAGATTTTTAACGGATAAATTTAAGAAGAGAAGCGAAACAAATAGTAAGATCCAACCAAAAAATGTTTAATTTTCTAACGTGGTTTTAAAAAAAAAAGAAAAGATTCGATTTCATTAAAGTTACAAATGGTGAGGAATGAAATAAAATAAGAGAATTCATCAGATAAAAACAAGCAAATAGATAAATTACATGATTATTGCTTCACTTAATGAATTTTCGACAACTTTACGCGGCTTAGCCAAATATTTACCGATTTATGTCGATCCAAAATACCTGGAATAAACTGAAAATTGAATTAGTTTTATTGCAAATACTCAATTGGCAAACGATCGCATGTGTCTGTACACAAGCAATTGTACATAAAATGATTTTTTTCCATAGATATCATACACGATTTATATTGTAAACACTAAATATTATCGTAAAAAAATAGTACGACAAGAGGAAAAAATGCGAGATATGAGGAGAATGAATAATAATCAGGGATCGTAACGGTCGTTCATACAAACAAGCAGGATAATAGTATATTATTATTTGTTAATTCCTTTATTTGTATCCTTGTATATCATAAAGTATTAACGTATACATGTGTGTCTGTGTCTGTGTGTGTGTGTATGTGTGTGTATACTTCAAGATGTCGGGAACGACACGTCAGATATCAGAGAAGAAGCATGTCCGAAATCAGCAGGTCTTATATTTCATAGAGCTCCTAGTTTTAGGTCGGATCTTGCAAAAAGAAAATCAGCAATTTAAATTGGGTCTCCGTGTCTTTTTTTTTTTAACATAGGATCTTCTCCAAAAAGTGTTAGAATGTATTCAATTAAATAACGAAAAAACATTATTTATTTGAACGTACTCATATATGATGGGGGATCTATGCTTTTCTTTAATGTCCTTTTTAAGCAATAATACTTAGTTTCTAAACCACTGGATCTACGTGGGACAACGAATCTCCATAGAATCCTCAAAAGAAGCTCACGATAGAGATTCCTGGCTAATCTTGGGTAAGGTTTATGTCCAACGAAAAACGTGAAAAGGCTGCAGCTGCTGAAGTTATGACGGTTCAATTGCCGATTGCATAAAGCCTCAGAAAATAGAATTGGCAGACATAATTGAGGTTTTTTATCCTCTCCATTTTATATGCCTTAAAACTATTTGGCCTTCAAACCTTATGGGAGTGTCAGTTTTGATCAAATCATTTTTCAAGTTTTAGAGGGGATTTTTATTTACAATGTAATGATAATGTTAAAATGGATCCTCATTTCGGCTGCATTTTATCGCTTCAAAGTCGTCACAATTTAATAGCCGAGTAGCTGGAGCCTCCGAAGTGGCGTTCTGAGTTCAAACTCTGATGAAAAATTCTTTTCCTTTCGTGCTTTCAAACTATTTGTCATTTCAACCTCATGGAATCTTGTCAGTTTTTATAAAATATTTTTTCAGGTTCTACAATGTAGTTATTATTCTAAACTAGACCTTCATTTTCCATTCGTAGTTAGAAAACTGAAAATATCATTTCTTTTGCTCTCAGTGATGATCCGATTATTGCTGAATCTATACTACATAAAGGAAATTTCCTTTAATTTTATGTGCTTATAGTTTGATACACCTCCAAAGCCTCTGTGATTTTTCAGGTTTGAGAAAGGGAATATTTGAAAGTTTTGTAAGAGGGGCTTCTTTTTACAATGCGTCTACAATAGGGAATTTCCATTCATCCTAGATGTGAATTTCTCTTTCTCACATTGCTTTTGCCAGTTATTCCGATGTCACGCGGTGGTCTGCGTGGGTGTGCGTCAGAATGTTTGCTGGCCCAATAAGGTTGAATCTTACGGAAAATCAATTCAAATCTTACTTTAAGACTTTTCGCTTTGACTTCAATTTTAACTTTGACTTCAAAAATGTTTAGAAAAGCTATTTGTCAATTCTGAGAAATACGTTTAAGTCTGAAGTAAATGTTTCTCCAGAATTTGGTATAATATTGTTCGCAGTTTCATATTACATAGTGAATCAGCGCACAGCGCACAATCATCTCTTCATTCCATTAAAAAAGATCCATGATTGGATTTCCACGATGAGTTCTGATGGGAACAAACAATTTTCCCACAATACATTCAACAACAGAAGCTTGTAATATGGATAACGTCAACCTATTTGGTCGGAGGAAATCAAGGTCACACGCGAAGGGACAATGGGTGTTGATGTCACTGCCCTGGAGTAAAGGTCCAAATGTACATGCAATATTGACCATGTCATCCTAGGAAGTCATTTATGTCACCCGTCGAAGAGTGGCTTTCAAATCTGACACCGCAAAGTAATGGGTCCTTGAAATCTCGTCTTCCCGGGGATACTGTGGCATCGATTGTCCTTGCGTGCGATAATGCCCCTTGTCACAGTAAGTTACGTGGATGTGTTATCCAATATCCATGGTTTATCGTTCTTCCACTCGACCCCCATTCACTCCCAGCGAAATCCTATCAAAATACTGTGTAGTCAGGGAATAGTGAAGAAATCTGGGAAAAAATTCCTTACCATGTTTGTAACCGTATCTAATAATGCATATTAAAAAGATTTAAATCCAACTCCCAAAGGAATACCCGTGACAGCTCCTGAAAGTTTGGGTATCCAGAGCCTAAACCTAGAAAAAATGAAAAGTGTTGGAGATGTCGAACTAAGGGGTTTTAATGATTTTTAATAGATAGCAGGCATTGTTTTGCAACAAAACCACTTTTCAGTAGAAAAAAAAAGACACCCTACTTTTACATGTAAATTAAAAAGTAGCTTAATTTCAATATAGGAAAAATACTGCTCGACAATAAAGGATGCTTCAGGGGTTAAAGTCTGGGTCTTCTCTGGACTTTACTTCATCATGAAAACAATTCTTGCATGGAATATCTCCATAACTTTCACTGAGATACATTTGACACCATTCTTCTCGCTGCTGCACTGTTACTCACTGTAACTTCCATTACAGTAACTAGTCGTGAACTGGAATAGCTCTTCAGGAGCTAATGGGCATAGTGCCGGTAGCAGCTTACTACCACGAACCCCTAAGAAGGGTCCAATGACATGCTCTGCTGAAGCATTCAGTCCTAGGTTGGGAAATAGGCATGGAGAGAATTCAGTGCAGCTGGAAGTAAATTCTCTGGTTTGATCAGACCAACTGACTCCTTCTGCAAGAATGTTTGGTATCGGATTACGCGTGGAGTAGTTTTTGGTACATGGTAAAAATGTTGGAAAATCCCAATACCAGCCCCAATTACCGCATCCTTAACCCGTATGTCAAGGAGGATATCTTTTTGTTCGTCATGCTCCTTTCACTAAACTTGTCGAATAAAATTGTTTTCCCATGGCCCCCGAATGCAGAGACCGCGTCACAACCGGCATGACAAAAGATCAGGTTGCACCATTGTCTTCCAGAGAAAGCTTCATCAGAAGAGCCCATAGACTTGATTAAAAAGAGAGGATTGTTGATGCTTGAACCTTGGTGTACCACCATAACCAGCATATCCATATCTTCTGACTGCACCTGAAAAAAGATTTGCAAAGCGTCTTCAAATCTTCAGAAACGGTGAAACAAACGACAAATTATTTAACAATATTGATGCTTATCTATTCTTGCATAACAATACGGCATAGCAAAATCTCAAAACAGGAAAAATCTGAAGTAATCATTGCTGACGTAAATAATATATATAATATTTTTTACTGATCTTGGCAGTCATCTGTTGCAGCAACCAATGCTGCCCTTACGATCAAAGTGTCAGCATCATCATCATGATTTGACTTTTCTGGAATGATGAATGAGTTCACTTTTGTTGTGAGTATTGACCATGACCTTTGCACTTGTCAAATGTATCTTATCAGCTCAAATCTGTAGATCACAGCTCTGGATACGCTGGGTGTGGTCATGATCGTTTGGCGAGCTGCTATAGCCATCGAAGACCCCATTAATCTTCTGAAAACGACTGCCAAAGCACTCCATGTAGAGAAGCCATCTGTCACGAAGTAAATCCTCCTTTTAATAGAATTGTTAAAAAATGAGTTATATCCCTTTGATTCGAAGATGTGTTTACGTTTTACGATAAAAAAAAAGTTCGAAACTTTAATATTATTCGTTGCGTTGGATTACGCGGTTTAACTAGAGAAGAAACTTGGAAATAAATAAATAGAATTTGATTCAAGATTTTACGGAAATGAACGGAAGTTGTCAAAAGAATTGGAAAAAAAGCAGAACGTAATATGTTCATCTCAACCTGGATCGTGGAAAAAATCTATAAGAAACATTTAGATTTTTGGAAGGCATTTCAATGCTTGGAGTTATTTTTCCAGAGAAAATTTCGTGGAAAAGAATAAGAGAAAATTATTCTGTTGGAAGAGAAATTTAATTGAATCAGCATATTCCGAAGCATTGAAATATCTGTTCTCTCACTCTGATTTAAAACTTTCTGAACCTTTTTAGAAAGCCCCCCTTGGATAAGACACGAGAAGACTGACTCAATTCGTTTGATTTCTGTTTTTTTAATTTTCAAGATGAAGCAAAGTATAATTCATTTAAAAATATCTTCTGACTTTTTTCTCATTTCCAAGATTGTCGTCTTCTCTGGATGCTCTCATTTCTCTCAAGATACATTTCAGTGACTTTTACTCTTATACACAAAATACATTACTTTTATTCTGGATCTTTTAAATATTTGCCTTCTTAAACTACTCATGGCACAAACGACAAATGTTATCAGCTTGGACAAAGATACTCATTCAGGTTGTATCGTTATATCATCTGTTATCAGCCAGCAAACTAGAACAAGGTTGATCAGCGAGGCCAGGCAATTTGATCAAGTCCTTCAGCCTAGTCTTCAAAAATCCTGCCCTTTTCATTTTTTATATTCTTTGTTGATGAAGAAGGACTAGAGGAAGGGAGTCAATTCATAGTTAAAGCTTGTCTCGACTGTCATATCCCGTTTAGGAAAGTTATTAGTCAATTGAATCACTTGAGTGAGTTTAGGCAAATCTTATTCTGAGCAATGATAAATACCTGTACCTTTGAACTCTACCTTCATGGTTGATGGCACTGATTTTCCGTCCAGTTTTGACTGCCTCTTTCTCCCTACTTCAGTCTCTCTCTCTCTCTCTCTCTCTCTCTCTCTCTCTCTCTCAGCGTTGACTGTCTACTTCAGGGCTCGTGAATCCCATCTACTAGGACACCAGCAAATACTCGTCTCGATCGTTGTCAAGGGAGTTGTTCTCGAACCATTCGAAGACAGGTTCAATCGCTTCTGTATCTCGCTTCATCTGAGTTTATGCAAGGTCTTTGTGGAGTGGACCATATTTTTGACACATTCCTTCATGTGCTACTTGATATTAGCGAAGCACCAGTGACCAGAATAATTATTTCGCTAGTCCCTCTGCTTGGTACAGATGTCACACTCATCATGACGAGAGTAACAGACAACATGGTTCCCGTGGGCAGTGAAACTTTCAAAAGTCTCTTTGTAACCAGGTGAAGTTTTAACTTGCTTCGAAAGTGACTTTACAATTGCGTACCCTTGGCCTATTGACGATGCCCCGCAGCTGGAGAGGTGTCCAACACCCTGGTGACGATGAGGGACAGGTGCCTGTGCTGATCTTCAAGTCATTCAGATCTGACGAAGATCTTCATTGCATTGACTCTGTAGTGTAGGTGTTTCGTCCTTCCTCGACAGGTTTTTTGCAAACCTCTGTTCGAACAACGCAACTATTTGTGCTGTCTTTCCGACTCCCATCTTCCAATCAGCTATGTTCTCCATGACGGTCTCCTAGCTCCATGACGGTCTTCTGGCTCCTCTCTAATGAAGTTGCGTTTTATGACGTACTAACAGATGATATCTATAAGGAATTGAATCCAGATTTCCTTGTCAAAACACACTCCATTCGGGATAGGGTCGGCCGTCGTATTCCCTGGATAGTTCAGTTGGATCAACTCTAGGAGTCCAGAATTATCCATGATATTACCTAAGGACTCGAGCTATGCTTTTAGAATCCAACCATGGAATGATGGCTGGATACACCTACTTTATGATATCCCCGGCCTTGAAACAGATGGGGGAGAAACGAATTGAATTCACAATCCACAGAGGGTAGACTCCAAAATACACAAATACTTGAATTTCTTTGTAAAGTCATAGTCATAACTTTTCATGATAAATTGAAAGTAGATAAAGCTGGCTTTACAGGCTTTATACACATACACACACACACACACACACACACACATATATATATGTGTGTGTGTGTGTGTGTGTGTATATATATATATATATATATACATATATATTAATGATTAAATCAATATTCCATAGATGGGACTTTTCCTTCCTGCAATTTTTGCAGACTTTTTTTTCTCTGTCATTCAGAATCTATTGAAGATACAAATGCCAATGAGTTTTTTTTCCAGCCATTTTGGAGAGATCGATTTATATAATTTACTGGATTAATATGTATATATCTATTAGAAATGATTATAAGGTTAGACGGGAAAAAAAGAATTCAGTTCATTTACCTAAATACTTTTACGTATTTCATTTTGTGGAAGAGAGAGAGAGAGAGAGAGAGAGAGAGAGAGAGAGAGAGAGAGAGAGAGAGAGAGAGAGAGAGGAGATCACTTCTTTCTTCTTCAGAATCCAATAATTTACTGTCCCCATTTTTCAATTGGAAGTTTCCTCTCGCCAAACTGACTTTCAAATTGTACGCGTGTGTGTGTGTGCACGGGCGTGTGTGCTTGTGTATGTGGCTGTGTATGTGGCTATGTGTAACTGCGCTTTGAAACTACAGAAAGCCGTACTAAGCTGAGGCTCTGTTCTTGAAGCTGATGATAATCGTATTGTCCCAATTTTTCTCCAAAGAGACGGTAAAATATCTGTAGCCAGCTCTACATCTACTGACTACCAAATGTTCACATCCTGTTTTAGAAACCACAGGTCAGCCCTACTGTCAGAATACACTGCACCTACGAATTTGGAATCTAGCTCCTCTCCGTGCCACGTCTTTGGGAGCTAACCCTTGGTTTAAATGGTGGGCGTGGCCCTGGGCAAGCTAGCTTCCACTTGCAAATCCATTGCTCAGGCCGGAGGGATATTCCGCACGTAAGCCCATGAGTCACCTTTACTTATAAGTGTTATTAGACACCTTTACAAAGACATTGGTGAAGAAATTTCTTTGATAAGGAATTTATTCCTATATTGGCAAAATATCGGATAATATTCCTTATATAACGTACTTACCAGAAGTCACCCCATCTGCCGTTGGAGAGCAAAGAATGGATTTTCTGGAATCCAATATTGACCAAGCTCTTACTTAGATCAAGTCTCCAGATTGTGTCAAGGCTTATCAATATTCTACTTGATTCTTCCAAGCTGTTCTGAATGGTGAAAACTTGAACCCCAGAATATTATTGATTTTCAGGAAGGCTAACTTCATAAGACCTCCATGTATCCTACGGTTTTTTTAATCGAATCAATTGTACCGTTTGTTGATATATCAAATCGTTCTTTGAATACAGTTTTTTCATATTCCTATAGATTGTTCAATTTAATTTTTTTTTATTTGAATGAGATTTTTGTGTTATAGTTATAATGCCATGATTAATAGAGAATCGTGAATAAGAAGTGTACATAAACAATTTAGAAATGTAAATTAGAAATCAATAAGGATTTATTCAGTTATTTCCATCATAAATGTTTCAAAAATCTTTCTAGTAATCAAATATTTGAAAGGAAAACAAGATCTTTAAATATAAAGCAGTTCATGATAATGAGAAACAATTCTTTGTGAAAGTTTCTGATCACAAAATTAAAAGTTCTGAAGGTAAAGTTAAAGATTCCGAAGGTGAAATTAAAAAAAAAGTGTTGTGCTACAAAGTTTGATGTTTCTTATCCAGATCTTGATGTTTTTGGTTGTGTCTATACGCCAGAAATTGCTATTTAGATATTTATCAAATAAGTAATATTTAATATTTAATCTATAGTAGAATATAAGATATATATTTTGAATGCTGACGATTAAAATCACTTTTAATTTGATAATAATCTATCTATATGAAACTAATATATGCATAATCAGTATGTTTATTTGGTTGTATCACTGTCTATCTGGATAGATACCTCTTATAACCTAAAAGTTATAATGGATTGGTCCATGTGAAATAGATTAACAGATCCGATGAAACTATAAAAGGGTTGCAAAATGTGATAATCTGTTATCATAATAAGGAATAGGGCATAACAAAAAATGACCGTTCTAAACTAAGAGAAAGAAGAGTGTGCAAGTGACTGAAAGAAATATTTAATGATTGTCTGACGTTATACTTAGAACTTTATGCCCAATAATCCTTTAAAACAGCTGGTATTGAGTTGAGACATTGCAAAAAAACTAAAATTTTGATTCTTGAAATATCGAAAATAAATTACCTACCAAAATAACTTGAGGCACTCCAGTGTCGATCCGTACATAAATAACCCCGTTATTATTGACGGTGATATATCAGTATGTATTGTGTTTTCCAGACAAGTAATGGCGTTCTTCTCGTCTTGGTACTCGTTAAAAAACAATATATTTTTCATGATACAAGTAGATTGTAACATGGTATTTTATATTCAGCTGACGTTCATTTATAAGTTTCCACATTTTACTGTTGCTCTCATCTCACTGGTAGGTGTTATCAAACCCCTTACAACAAGGGGGATAAAAAGCAACTTTGGTATGATTTATCTTGATGAATACAAAACTGGGAAGAAAGTATCTAGAATTGTACGAGACATCAACCAACAAGCATTTGGAAAAGGGTTTGTTCGCTTTTGCGCGGTACAATACCGGTCTCAGAGGTTCCAGCGAAAAGATGAGTGCCTTAATAATCCCGAGCGTCTTCGATGAGAGCAGTCAAAGGTGTTGGAAGCAATTTCGAGGCATGAGATGCAGTTTTCCAGAAAGAGCATTATATGACATCTAATCCTATTGTGATGGGTAAAAATTGGTTAAAATCGGCTAAAGTTGTCATTTCCAACAGACTTGATTGCTAAAATGTTTGTATACTCATTCAAAGCCCACTTATCAGAAGAAATACATAGGATTCAAGTGCAAATTATAAATAAGAATAAAACGCTTTTTATTTTGGTCAGATTTTCGGCTATCGTAGATCTTTATCAGATGAATAGAAGAAAAAATCAGTCAGATCTATTCTGAAACGTTTAATTTTGCTACATAGATTTGTTTGCAACGGCACACGTGAAAATATGCATTCAGTTGGTTCTTAAATATCGATACACCTGCTCCCAAACTGACAAACGGGTTCCGTACCAACCAAAAGGTTTTATCTCTAAATGGTCGTAAGTTGGAAAAATATCATTTTATTATTTTCATTATTATTTATTTATCTTCCATTTTTTGGATACTTGGCAAATTGCTTTATGTGTTCGACGAATCGCGTATATTATTTTTTTCTAAATTTAGAAGGGTAGTTTTACATATACGTACATTTGTGATCTCTTATACAAACGTTGAAAAATAGTCATATTCATGGTGTCTTCATTATATGTATGTTTGTTTCCAAAGTACAAGTGTAATTTCTTTACATTCTTGCTCTTATACAACCTTTAAACTCGTGTATGACCAAACAAATTTTCATATTTATTATAGTTTTAATTTGAAGGCTTAAATTTCATATTTAGATGAATTTTGATATCCAAATATTTTGGTCGTATGTACGGATGGTCGCAAGTCGAGTAGGTCGTAGGTCAGGGAGCGGGAGCGGGCGTATTGGATTCAGTATGTTTTACATTTTCTTTTTTTTTTACTCATAGAGAGCACACAGCTGCCTTGCTGACCCTGTGCCAAGAAAGCAGGGGTGCAGCCGGTGCCCTCGGGAGCAATCCTTTGATGACAAAACACTTCAGGAAGCAGTAGAGGCAGGCACTCGATTACCGATCAGTAATCTCACAGGAATCCTGGGAACAAGCAAATCAAGCGTTTCTACCCATTTGCTTGCAATGGGGAAAAGGGTAGATAGATGGGTCCCTCCTGAACTGACGGAAGACCAGACAAATAGGCGTTACGGAATCTGTTCAACCCCGTGTCAAAAATGACACGAAGTTAAATGATTTAGAAATCGAAGTTCTACCTTGCCTGGCCTATGCTCTGGGCGTTTCTCATAGAGACTTTCACTTTATCAAACAACTTGACAAGTTCATGTAGAATTAACAGTCCCAAGTCGAGAATCTGCAGAAGAAGATTTTCGGGTGTGCATAACATATAGGGATATTGACGTTTATTGTAAGGGCATAAATTGACCTTGTCGAATGTTAGCAAAGGAGTTTAAAATCACTTGATAACTCTTTTGATTAAACCTGATATTTATCACCTGTGTTTTCTTTTTAATGTTTTTTTTTCTCTGAAAAACTCCACTACTTTACGGACAACCTCATATTTACTTGATTTTAGATATAAATTTGGAAAATTTAGACTCATTTCGAGAGGTTTTTAGATGTATTTTCTGTCAATTTTAGATATGAACCTCAAAATAAACATAGCTTGTTTAACAATCAATAGGAAGCATCACGTAACCAACGTATTTGGGGTGATCAATTAAAAATGGAAAAATGGCTGATCAATGAACAAGTTACTTCTCTGGTTTTTTGTTGGGTAGTGATCACTGTCTGGATTTTAGTAAAACAAGCATGAACGTAACCGGGCACAATTCATGACCAATTTAGGATGAACTAACATTGAAAGTTAGACCCCCACTAAAAACCTATTCAAGGACTGGGGGTAAAAGCGTTTTTTCTTAGACATAATAAGAAGTAATTGTTTAAATTTGCAGCTTTCTAGTTCGCATGTTCCAAACACACATACATGTTAAGCCAGACCAACTTTAAAACTGAAGAAACCTATATCACAGTTTTTGTCAACGGTTTCTCATTTGGCAAAACTGACTCCTTGATCACATCTTTCTCAGTTTTTTAAGTGATCACCCCCAACATAGCAGGCTGCGAAAAGATTTTTGCTACGAGACGGTTTCCACTGAGCTAACTAACCAGACCTGTTTTTAGATGCATTTAAAAAAAAATTCTTTTCGTTATAAGCTTAAAAATAAATTTGGCAAATCTGCAGCTCACCTTTCCCGATAGAATAGAATCCTCGCGGCTTCCGTTGTTCCTAAAACAAATTCGATCATTATTTATCGCATCTTACAATATCTCGCTGCAATTTTCAACAACACTCTTCACCCAGTAAACGACTGACGTAAGTAAATCGCTATTACGGTTTTTCCACCGACTTCTGTTCGAACTGGATAGGCTAAATCAGTTTTGAATCGCGCCCCCGAGTCAATATGCCAAAAATGAAGAGGCAAAAAAGACCTAATCTATTTATGTCGTCACTTGGTTTCCATAAACAGAAGAGGTAAATCGATTGTGAACCGAGTTGATAGGCATTAGAAGACAAAACAGAAAGATTTGTTTCATACAATTTAACTCAGGGGTTCTCAACCTTTTGGGCATCACCACCCACTTTCACATGAAAAAACTTTCCATCGCTTTCCTTTATGGTAAGTCTTCAAAAGGATTCCAAAATATTTTTAGCCCATAAAACATAATAAAAATGAACAGCTTTCGGTATTTCTTTGATGAAAGTAATGTAAAGTAGTAACATCGAATGTTTGGCTCACACATATCTTAGTTATCACCAAAGGTGATCCCTGTGCTTGGTGGGTCACGGCTAGGATTTACATAACGTTCGATATCAGAGCTGATCGGTGAATTGATAATAGAAAATGTTGCCGTTGACATTTTTTTTTTCATTGTCAATTACAGACTTTAATACTGAAAATCCTATTCAGACCAGCAAGATTCCAAAACACCCACCATTTTGAGCCGAGTTTGTAACTGCTCGACCAAGAGTTGAAATCCTGCGACATGCGTAGTTCAGTTGACGTGTTTTAAATGTGGTTCTCTCTTGGGTCATTTCTCATCACTTCCGCTCAATTTGTCGGCCATTTTGATCTTTAGTTGAATTAGAAGAAAAAAAGACTTATTCCTGCATTGTGTTATAATTTCCTTCCATTATTTTCTTTTTTCTTTCTTCTTTCAGTTACTTTTTAGGGAGCCACTAGTAATCTTTTGTTGAACTTCAGTACAAGCGTAAAGCTGACTGTTTTCCTACCGTAACAAGAACAACGAAAATAATCCTCACCAAAAAAAAACGTAAACTGAAAGTGTAATTGTAAACCAATATGTAAAATTCACATCCCATGTCGGGGTTTTTCTTCTTGAGGTTTCATTCTTTTTCTTTTTCTTCAATTCCTTTTTTCCTTCTCCAATTTTCTTGTTTCTTTCTTTTCCTTTTTCAAATTCTTTCTTTTTCTTTTTGGATTTCTCTCAAAATTTCTTACTTCTCCCTCAAAAATTTCCTTCTTCAATTTCCTTCTTCCTCTTCAATTTCTTTCTTTAAGTTTCTTCTTCTTTTTCGATTTCCTTTTCCTTCCTCTTCGATTTCTTTCTTCTCTTTGATTTCCTTGTTCCTCACCTGTCTCCGATTTTCTTCTTCTTCTTCATCTCCTTCGATTTCCTTCTTCTTCTTCTTCTTCTTCTTCTTCTTCTTCAAATTCCTTTTTCTTTTTCTTCATCTCCTTCGATTTCCTTCTTCTTCTTCTTCTTCTTCTTCTTCTTCTTCTTCTTCTTCTTCTTCTTCTTCTTCTTCAAATTCCTTTTTCTTTTTCTTCTCCTTCGATTTCCTTCTTCTTCTTTCATTTCTTTATCCGTCACTTTTGAAAATAATCATAAAAAATAAGAAAAATCTTCTGTAAACCTCTCACCGCTACTACCCTCCTTCCTCCACTCATTCTCTCTCCAAACCTTTTTTGGCAAAGAAAAAACAAAAATGAAACAAAACAGAACATATTTCAGCAAAGATTCATTTCATGATATCATTAATGCTTATTTACAGACTCAGATTTGAAAGGCAACCAAAGGGGTCAAACAAAAATATGATGATCAAAATATAAGTTTCTTTAATAAGAATTCAATCAATAATTACTACTTAAAATCAATTTTGGAATTCATTTCCTTGTAAAGTTTTCAATTGTTTCAAATAAATAAATAGAATTACTCTTTATTATTCGGATCAGCAGTAATTAGAGAAGGGGAATACTAAAAATCTTCATGGAGTTTTGCTGGTATAAAGGTTAAATGAGTCATTTATATGAAGTAAATGCACACACAAACACACGCGCACACATATGTATGTGTGTGTGTGTGTGTATTTACTTCGTATGAATAACTCATTTAACCTTTCTACGTATTTATAAACTTGGCTACTCAAATTTCATGCAATATGCAGACTTCGGTGCTGAAATCTTGATTTGTTGTGTATTTTAATATCTGTGTATGAAAGCCACCACCCACCTGAAGCTGAAGCGCCCTGGGTCCCCAAGGTCTAAATCTGACTCTGTTCATTATGATAGTATTACTAGAAATATCAAGTATTTTGATCAACCAATGGAAGCTACGATTGCTGAAATAATTGAAAGAAAAAAAGCTCCCCAAAGATAAGTGTTTTGTGGTATTTCTTGCCACTTAAACATGCTCAATAAGATGGTCTATTTTCATAACTCTACCGTCAAATCTTTCATGAACCACGCCCAACGAAAATTTGATCGTACGGCTTTAAACAATTGTTGTCTAATCGAGCGTAATTTTATGATCGATGAACGATGTAAATCTATACCCGTCACGAAACAGATTTTTTTCTACCACCCACGCCCTTTATCCATCTATTCATCCCACTTGATACTCAATATATGTCTGCTCTTTTTATACTTAAGTTACTTCCTTCCTTCATTGTTTCTTTCTGTCTTTCTTTTTTCATTGTTTACGTATTTGTTTGTTTTACTCCCTTCCATCTGTCTTTATTATTTCTTTTTTCTTTTCTTCCATGCTTTCTTTCTGTCTTTCTTTAATTCTATCTTTTTTCCCCTTCATTGTTTTCTTTTCTCATTATTTCCTTCTTTCCTGTTTGCTTGTATTTACCCCTATATTTCTTTTTCTTTCTTTCTTTTTTCTGTTCTTTCTCGTTCCAGTGTTTCTCTATAACTTCCTGCCTCTCCCTCTTTTTTCTGCCTCTCCCTTTTCCTTCTAAATTGTTTACCTTCATTTCATCTCTCTTCCTCCTTCTATCTCTTTCTTTCTTTCTGATTCCCCCCTCTCTTGCTTGTTTGTTTTATTTTTTCTTTCTTTCATCCTCTCCCATCAGCTTGTATCTTCCCCGTTTTTGTCCCATTTTCTTCTTTCGTTTGCTTGCATTTAATTCTAATCATTCTTTCTCTTTCTTCTTTTCTTTTTCGTTTTATTGTTTTTCTTCCTTACTTTTCCCCCCTTTCTTTCCCTCATTGTTGTTGGCTTGCTCGTTTATTTCCTTTCCATCCCCCACGTCGTCTTCGTGCTCTGTCTTTCCCCCTGGCCCTCCACCCCCTCCTTATTCGCTCTGCCGTCCTACGATAATGAAATATGGTGCGTGTGTCCATAAAACAGTGCTGAATCACAGGCAGTTTTGTCTAGGTTCAGTGGTTTGCTATTCAGACCGACAAGCAACGTTCTTATGTTCTTAAAAGCCGATTTCACCGAACGCCGCCCGCCTTCTTCGCTGAACAAAACAGAAAGTAGGAAAAGCACCGAAACTTGCCTCATTCTTTTCTGTCTGCTCAAGTCAGGCACCGATCAATACTGTAAGGTCATTTCTGTCTCATATTTCGACCGTAAAGAAGCAGTAGTGATTATTAGACAACCGTTCATCGTGGTGGCCCATTGGTAGACTTTTTGCAGTTCAGTAGGCCGTGGTTCAATCCACCACCGAGTCATGCCCACAAATTTGCAGAACGGGTCTGGTTAGTCACTAAAAAGGAACCGTCATGCAACCAATTTCTTTTTCTGCAGCATGCTGTGTTGAGGATAAGAAAAGAACATTGAAAAAAAAGGTGATAAATGAATAAGTTACTTTTGTTTTTGTTGAAAACTAAACAGTCTGCGTTTTAAAAAAGCAGGTAGACACGAACCAAGGGATCAATCTAGCAAACTAACATTGCAAACTCCCCCCCCAATTACTTTGGGGAGGATATTTTCTAGACTTAATAAGGAATGGATGTTTCAATTTTCAGCCCTATAGCTCCATTGATGCAGCATTATACGTACATAGCTAGTCAGCCAGACAAACCAGCAGAAAAATTGAAAGAAACCTAGGTTGGCAGCTTTGAAGACAGTTTTGGTTGACGATTTCTAAAAGATGGTACACAATCCCTCTCTATTAAGCACTCAATGCAAGGATTAATATTGAAGAACCTTTCCCCCTGGGGATTACAATCGAATCCCGTCGGGTCATCGAAGTTGAGCAATTTCGGGCCTGGTAAGTTGCTAGGCCGATGACCATTGGAGAATACCAAGTACTGTAATCATAACGAAGCTTGGACAAGTCCAGAAACCCAAAGGTGAGCCTTACTAACAATTGGCTGTGGGTTCCCAACGCCACGAAAAACTCAATGAGGGTACACCGGATCATTCATGCCTACACAATGATTATTTGACTGTTTTGCCTTGGCTCTGTTCAAGCCCAGGTTATAGCCTGGATTCCAGATGCTGATTGTCAAGGCAGACAGGCACTACTCAGTTGGAAGACTATCGAGAATTCTCTCTAGTTTGCATCATACCTTACTAAGCTAATATAGCTGTAATTCGATAAATCATAGCGTGAGTGTGCGTGCATGTGTACACACTGAGATAACTTAACCATTGGCTATTGTACAAAGTTGATATTCATCATATATATATATATATATATACACACACATATATATATATATATATATATATATATATATATATATATATATATATATATATATATATATATATATATATTAGTCAATATACTTAGATCTTTATTTAAACATGAAAAATCTGAATTGGCAACACTTAAATAAGTAAGCGAGATAATTAGAAGCTTTAGTCCTGTGCAACAGACGGAAAATTATGATTATTATGGCAGTCTACTCCACACGTCATGAAAACGGGTCCCTTATAAAGATATAGCGTTAGAACGGGTACTGCTTCAGTTTGGTAAATATGTAAAGCCAGGATTTTGAGTGGGGATTTTCAAGACAGGCAGGCTCTACTTAGTTGGGAGGTTATCACAATTTCTCTTTAGTTTGCTTTATATTGTAATCTTCGCATTTATGTAAAACCAAGATTATGAATGCTGTAACCAGTAATTCTGAAAGTGGGCTGCACACCCTACAAAGGTGCTATTCAAATATATTGGGAAGGGAATGAGGAATCTGGGTGTGAATAGAGAAAAGCGTTCCATAGCCTAAAACTGAGTCATATTGTGGATTAACTGATTAATTTTTAATCGTTCAATACTACACGGTGGAAAAAATGTGGGTGGATTTAACGCCGTCCCGCTATCACACGGTTGATTTATCACTTGGCTAGACAACGAATTTAACCATGTAATTTTAATACTTTTCGTCTTTCTCTTTCTCAGAGGTATAAAGGAGCTCATAGGAATTCATCATGGAAAAGTACACAACTGAGCAACGAACAAAAATAATAGAATGTTGTTTTTTTGAACGTGCAGACACCGCCATCAGAGTCTATGATTCGTTGTTTACTTTTTAAAAAATACAGAACAGGGAGACCACGTTCAGTTCGAAACGTATGCTGACTTCTACATATCCTTTGAAATATCATGAAAAATGTTTTTGAAAGAGCAAGTATTTGCAGAGTTGAAAATAGCGGGCATTTGAAAGAAACAATTTTTGAGAATTAACTTAATTAAATTCTCTTTGTTCATATATTTTATTTGTTGAAAATATTCTTAAAAAACAACATTAAAAGTTAAAAGATATGAAAGTTTTAAACTTTTCCTCCACCCAATATTAATTCCTAATTGCACCACGCAATTACTTACTTATTTTACTATAGATTCTATAATAATCTTCAACTCATTAACTAATTATGAGGTAATTACTTTTTTGTTACGAATTTTTACACAAAAAACCGAATAGAATTTTTTTTAGTAAGTGTCGTTATGTTTATATATCAGTAATTTTTTCTTTACTAAAAAATATTTTGTTATGCACATTTTCCTTAATTAAAGAATCTAAATTTTGGTTAATTTCCTGATTTGAAATTATATTTTTTTGTCTTTTCAACACTAAATTTGTTTTTTTTTATAGTAAGGGAAACATAATATTTTCTGGCTGTTAGGTTGGGCCAAAAAAGTTAAGAAACTCTCATTATGACTGACTTCGTTCTGTCCCAAGGGGGTCACATTCTTTAAGCCTTTTGCTAAACTGATACAAGCTTGGTAAATACCTATAATGACAGCTATGGATAGTCATTCAATAGAAACTGTTACATAATCAGCGTCCTTTGCCAGCATGTCGTGCTGAGGTGATCAATTAAAAATAGAAAAAAGGGGTGACCAATGGATAAGTTAATTGTCTTGCCTTTTGTTGGACAATGATCACTAAAAACGACAGAATTATCAAAAGAACAATGAAAGGGCACAAACTAAGGGATCAATATGGAATACATTTTTCATTGACCCTCCCCCCCTCCACTTTGGATTTATTTAGGGGAGACATTTTGAAACAAACAAACAAACTTTTTCTTAGACATAATAAAGAGTAAACGTTGAAATTTTCAGACCTCTAGCTCAATTGGTGCAGATTCTACGCATGAGGCATACATAACCAGCCTCCAAGACTAACTTGAAAACTGAAGAAACCTATTTTGACTGTTTGGGTTGATGCTTTCGAATAGGGACCATCAATATTGAAAATCGCTTGAAGCCGTACAAGGTAACGTGCGGTTCACAGTGTAAAAATGTCCCAAATCCGATCGTAAAATTGAATTTGACAAATCGGTTTTGCCCGAGATACACATATTTAGGACCCTTGAGTCCGTACATGCTTCAGATAATGTAACTATTATTGACAAAAGAGACATCATTTATGTGCCTCTGTTTCTCCCTTCGAAAACAAATCTGTATTGTCCGACCCTCTCTTGCTATTAAGAAATTGAACAGCTCCTCCTATCTCAATAGACAATTGGATGACACTAATGTGATCCCCCCTCCTCCCCCAAGGCGCCAGCCAAGGTAAAGCTTAAGGATATCCAGGGATGTCGAATTGACAAAATCCTCCTCTCAGTTACGCTGATGTAGTCCAAAGGAATGCTGAGTGGGAGGATACTTTTGGCATTTGCTTGGCTGCAGGAGGTGTCGTAAGGACGGAAAAGTTGGCATCCAAATGCTTTAAAGGGGGTTGGTTTGGAGTCAGATTTGTCTTTCTCATAGATCGTAAAATAAAATGTAGTAGGCACATCAGTTTGGTCCGAGAAAGAAATATTTAAGACCTTTGCATCAGTTCATCCCCGAGTGTATGTAACTGTTATTGACACAAGAGACATAATTCATGCAGTCTTTCTTTCGTTGTTGAAATATAAATCCGTACTCTTCAAATCTCTCTTGATAGTATCTATGTATCCGTGCCAAATAATTTTCTGCTTATACCCACATGGAGCAATTTTTAGAAAGAGCCACTTCCGGCTTGACCAGGGTTGTCCAAGTTTTGTCCTGCTTACGGTGCTCGGTAATCCCAAATGGTCACCGATCTTGGTACTGACCGGATTCGACGTTGCTTTACTTCGGTCATTTTACGAGAACTGGTGTATCTAAAGTGATTCGGCCATAACCCCTTACTCTCGGGGAGAATTTTCTCAAACTTAATCCTTGTGCTGAGTGATTAGCTGCAAGGCATTGAGTATCGTTTTTAAAGTATTTGGTATGACTCATCCAAGGCTTGAACCAATGACTTTCTGAACTGGGGTTGATCACTCTACCACTGGGTCACGGTGTTCGTTTTTGATTGTTACACTTTGACTAATGACCTTTATAGTCTTTGGCACCACGATAACAAGGAAAAAAAACGTTGAAGAAAAGCATTAAAGACAAAAACCATTAGAGTATGAACAAACCCGGTCACTAATCGGAGTGAAGTGGCTTCAAGGGTGTCATTTAGACTTCTGCTTTCTGGTTGATTATTGGTACCTCAATTGGTAGAGTTGACAGGCGTGAACGGTACCCCCTTCCATGAAGGTTGTTGGTTCGAATCCCACTATTTCTCCAATCCTTGCTTTTTGCTAACTGTCGTCGAAGGGTAATTGGAGCAAAAAAGGTGCTAAAAAAAGCAACAGATGAATTCAAATGAAGGTAAAAAAGTAACCATGAAATTGAGAAAACAAAAAAAAGTCTGGGTATTCACTCAATAGAAACCAACACGTAACAAACGTCTTTTGGCAGCATGCCATGTTGGGGTGATTAATCAAAATTTGGGAAAAAGGATGATCCATTAATAAATCACTTCTACCACCTCTTATTGGACACTGAATTAAAAGATATCAAGCGTGAATGCAGCTGGACACAAGCTAGGGACCAATATAGCATAAACTTCCATTGTAAATTGAACTCCAACACCACTAAAAACTACGTTTTTTTGTAGACATAAGTAGTTTTCTCCTCTCTAGAGCCATCAGTGTGGCCTGTACACATGATACATACTTATAGAACCATTCAAACAGACAGACTGACTAGCTTAAAAACTGAAGAAACCTGTTGATAGTTTTGGTTTACAGTTTCTAAAAATCGATGGAAACTGGTCTGATGACAGTAGGACACGGTTGTTCCTCTCCATTTGTGAGATGTATGATTAGGAATCGACAGGTAGCATTTGTTGTAGACCTTTCTTGTTAAAATTAATGGAATTTTCTTGTTCTTGATGGTTGAGCTTACTCTACTGAGAGCTTGCCAATCTGGAATGATTCTTTGCTTGATTTATTCCCCTTTTGAGGATTAATTCGAGATTCGTTGTCCTGAAAAAAAAAGGATATGCAACCGATGCATCCTCCCGATAGTCACCTATGGAGCTGAAACATGGGAACTTACTAAAACATTGACATTTCAACGAAGAACTGTGCAACGTGCACAGGAGAAAATCACGCTAAACGTCACATACAGAGATCAAAAAGACAGTTCAGTATATTAAAGACAAATATATCACAGAATTCATCGGAGAACCCGCATGAAAATGAACTGGTATGTTTCTAAAATGTCAGACAGCCTTTGACGTGGTCTTCTATTACAGCGATTGTAATCCCTTGGGTCTCATTCAATCAACCTTTTGTGAGATCTGTTACCCCCCTCCTTGCTCCTTCATGTGTCTGGTCCATCTCTATTTTTGTCTCTCAACCACTTCTTAGATGTCTTTCAATTTCCATTGAGACCTCTTTCTATCTCTTTGAGTAATCATTAATATTTTCATCATCATCCTTTTGTCATCTGTCGTTAAACATAAACTTCCCCCCAAATTCGTCAGACCTCTCTATTATGGGCATCGCAGGGGCCAAAACATTCTGAACTAGTCTAGTCTTGCCGGCTGCACTTTTGCATATGATCTCTGGAGATCCATATGGGGAGTTGTGATGTCAAGCAGTTGTCTGACATTTTTGCAACATGACCAACCCACTGTTATTTGAGTTTTCTAATGGATTCTATGTGTTTTTTCCAATATACTGTGCTGTCTTGTGATCTCCTCGTGTGGTGTTGAATATGGTTGCATGGTTCTCAGTCGAAAGGTCAATCTTTCGTTAATCATCTTGTTCTAGCACCATAGGTGACTATTGGCAGAAGGATTGATCGAGTATATATATATTCTTTTTTCCAGGACAACAAATCTTGAAGAAATCATCCAAAAAAGAATCCACTTACGAGCGAACGAAATACAATGTGAAAAGAGTTGCAATAAAAAGCAACAAAAATATCAAAATGGAGGTAAAAAGTAGCTTCAAAAATGAAAACATTGTTATTAATGATTTGTGACCTTGTTACAGTGACAGATGGAATTACTTCTACAGAGAAAGAAACTGAAGCGAATTCACCTATTGCTCTTGGGATCATCATTCTAATAATATTAATGTCTACTTCTATTTGGTGAGATAAAAAAATTGAACATTTCACTGACCAGTGTTTCCTCAACTATTTTAGCATCGTTTACGCTTAAGTCTTTATCACAAAAAAAAATCATCTACTTTCAGCAAAATGTTATTGTTTTTATCTCTTTTGTCTTATTCTTCCTTGTCAATCATTTTATGAAAAAAAAAATCGTTTTGTATCCAAAAAACATATGTCAACTCTGGGTTGTTTATTTGATTGGAGTTTTTGAACATCCTGAAAATATGTGGAGAAAACTAGGAGGAATAAAAAAAGCCAAGAAAAATTATTAGAATGTTTCTAGTTCACATAAAGTAAAGTGCGTGTATGGATTGTTTTTTTTTTTTATAGACAATGTTTTCAGACCATGAATGTTTACCAGAAACATTACTTTTTCGAGTATAGATAAAATATAAATATCTGAGGAAATAAATCATTCGCCTTCCATTCACCTTCAAAATGATTCCATTTACCAGATTAATAATTACTAGTATAGAGGAGTGGAGGTTCACATTGACGCACTCTCTCTCTCTCTCTCTTATATACTGCCACAAAGGCACACACACACACACACACAAACATGAATACGAACACTCAAACATAAACACAGGCATAGATGCAAGCAAACATGCAAATTCATACATTAACACCCTAACACACACATACAGAGAAACAAACACACACACACTAACACATAAACACATTCTCAAAGAAACACACATAGTAACAAAGACACTAACACACACACACGCACACACTAACCTATAAATATGAACACTTCTCTTCCTCTGAAATCACACCAGATATGTCTCTTATGAGAGAATCAATTACAGTGTTGCATTTTAGATAAGGAATATGGAAAAAAAAATGAAATATCGCCTGTAGCGAAATGAAAGTTAAACTCATACCAATTAGGAAAACATACATAATGTTCCCACCCCTAATGCTTCATTTTTCGTTTTTTAGATGCGCTAGCATCTATAGCGACGATCACCGTCACTGACTGACAATCTGACAAATCGACATATTGAACACCTCATACGACGCCCACGAATCATCCCTCCCACTTCTTCTATGGAATAAATAATCGTATTTGATGTCGCTACAGTGTGGAAAAAGGATAGAATGTCGTCACTGTAATACCAACGGGAAGTCGGAACATAAGAATGTGTTTCCTTTCTGATTCATCTATGACATTTTTCCAAATTCTAATTGTTCATTTTCTGGACGCTCCAATAACAAAGAAAATAAAAAACAGAACTTTCGAGTTTATTTTGTATTACGTTGATGCAAAAGTTTCTGGCATCAGTACGATATTACGAAAATCTTAGGAGTGCCTTTGAAGCTGATTCATTGCTTGTGTGATCAGACAAACATATCGCTGGTATGCTTAGTCAAAATAATTATGGAAATATGATGTTAATTTTCTCTGTTATATTGGACAATTGGCGTGGCGAACCAAATATGAAGGGAGCATGGTGGGCACAGGCATGGGATGAAATACAAATTATTGATGAGGATAATGGATAATCCAATGCAAGGGAGGAAACTCGGAAGTATCCAAATAACACAGCCTTGATATGCAAAAAAGCAAAACAAAAACGAATATGATGTGTCCTGTCCAATCGATCATGTGTTTTAGGTAGTGATTCCATATTCTATATACAAGAACACCCAATGAAAGCCAGGATGCTCATAGGCGAAATGTCGTGAAAAATGAACATCGACAAGGAAAATAGTCAGACTATATCATTCATAATAATTAAAAGACAGCGTCCAACAAAATTCAGACAAGAATTGATGAAAATATTAATAAAAAATAATAATGCTTGGTTTCACATAAATTTACAGGAACGAATATTGTTTAACTCCCGTCTGTCATTTTTCCAAAATCGAGTTAAAGAGAAAGAGATTTAAAACTATACCTTAATCAATGCAGATATTTCGTTCCAAACTTGTCCATGTTGTTCAAAATCACGCTGGTCAATACATTATTATAATTTAATGTTTCTTTTCGGCAGCTTTTACTTACATTCATTTTCACAGCAATACCATAACCATGCTATATTGAAACCCGCACAAATACGAAAAAGTAAGACAATCATGGTTCGGTTTAGGGTAGTATTAAACAACCTCAAGCTAAAGGAAAATTTACTGGAGAAAAAGTTATGTCTTCAGTCAGATCAATAGGGAATTTTTCTTTATTAATTACTGGGGCCCCGATTGGAATGTTACTGCGTAATGTTACAGTGAGCAACTGGTTTGTTTTATGGAAAGTAAACGTTGATTTTCCCCTTTGATGAAGACAACTCAGATAGAAGAATACAGAAAGAAAACGAGCAACTCCCAAAGGAGGCCAGAGGGTATACGGTCGAAACGTTGCAAAAGAAATAATGAGCACAAGCAATGAAACACTGCTCAACTATAACATACACTGAAAAAACACGTCTGAAAAAATTCAGGCGCAATACTCGACTTCGTTAAGAACAATTTTAATGACTTAATATAGCCTAAGAGATTGCAGTCTACTTTCCGAGAACTATTAAGTTAGAGCAAAAATGATTCCAGTTTTTCACCATCAACTTTAAAAACTATATCTCAGCTTAGAATTAGAGTTATTGCTATCTTTTGCCTTATTTCCGTTTTGATAATTCAGTTGGAGAGATCACAATGCAGCTCAGTATGTTAGACTGAAAAGAGCAGTCAGATACGCCATAGAACAATTAGGAAATCTCAAATGGCAAAAATGGCCGACAATCGGTGGACACTGCAACTAACAAGGTGGATCCCCACGGATCATATGCAAAACTGTGGCTGACAGAAAACAAGATGGTGTGACGAACTAAACGAGTTTAACGACGCCCACGATAGAGAAGTCTAGTAAATCCTGAGGAAGGTCTATGTCCGAGGACGAGCTCAAAATGATGATGATAATAAGGATGATTGCATATATGTCTCAGCAACCTCCACTTATACCCTCCTATCCTGTCATATTAGACGCGCACTTATTCTCCACAGCTTTTAATTGCCAAGTGAGTGAGTCACTATTTAGTAGGCGGATACGATATTCCGTTGGATTTGGTGAAAATGAGTTTTTAAAATTTAATAAAATTAATATTGTCAATCAAAGTATCTACAGCAGTGAGATTCGACTTTTTTTCGTGCTGCATCAACCTCGAAAATGAGCAAGAAAAT
>OY735203.1:75430547-75435547 GCA_963457665.1 Thysanoteuthis rhombus | reverse complement strand
CAAACTTTCGCGTGGGTGGTATCACCTCATAAAACCGACCTTGTGTCACGCCTTGTTCCAGTGAGGGATCGGACAAATAGCCTAGATCTTTTGCAAATAAAACCTGAGAGAGAGAAAGTGGGTGGAGTTGTAAATCGAAGATCTACCCCCAGACCTGATTTGGCTAGGGGGCTTGTACCATTCATAGTTTTCTTCGACTAACTTGCTTTATAGATAGTCGGCTTGAGCTGAAATTTGGTACTGGAATCTTTTAGACCGAGGCGCAAATTTCATTTACGTCGAATTATAAATAGTGCCCTTACTTTGGCCATGGCTTGAACTGTTTCCGCTTGGGCTTCACGTATCACAATGCTAACTACTCCTTTCCTGTTCGCAATATGCAGGATAGACGTAAGATAAGCACCCGAAATGGTGGCACTCACTTCACTTGATATTTCACCCATAGCTCATGGGAGAAATGGACTCATCCCTTCCCCAGCTGCATCAATGCAGAATGAACGCGATTTGTTCTAGCCAGAGTTTAAACCGTTTTTGCAGAGTCTATCGTCAACGCTGTTACTCCCATAACCCAGCCACCTCACAATTCCAATTCTTACAGCAAAAAAAAAGGTTGCAGGTGACGTAACAATTATCGGTGGGAAAACCGGAATTAGGTTTCTTATGATCATGCAAGCACCGAATCGCTGCAATAGAGACAAAACAAGGTGGAGCCGAAGTTGTGGGCTTTGAACTCCAACCTTACAAAGAGGCCAAGATAAGTGGCTCCAGGCTTGAATCATACGGACAAAAATGGTGAAAAATGGTGATGTAAAAGAGTGGCTAAAGGAGGGAATCTAAATTAATCGAGAAATTCCTAGACCGATTTAAAAATACGTTGTTTTATTGTATGTTCACTTTCAGTTTGAAGTACCACCTATATATATATTGTTACTTGATTTTTGAATTTTTCAGGTATATAGCGTTCTCTCTATATATTTACCATCTTACCTACGGTTAATTGTTATAAGTTTTTAATGTTATTCATATTTTAAAATATTATGATTAGATGGTTGGAGTTGAATAAGATATTAATTTCTTACTCATAAGGCATTACATTTCTCTCTCTCTCTCTCTCTCTCTCTCTCTCTCTCTCTCTCTCTCTATATATATATATATATATATATATATATATATATATATATATATATATATATACAATTATAGATTGTGTTATCTTATATAGAAATTCCTATACGAAATGATCTCCCGTTATTACACTGAGCTATAATATTTCCATTTTGTGTTGGAAGAAACAAATAGAATAGGTATAGATCGTAAATGAGTAAAATGAGAATTTAGAATTGAAACAGTTATTTGGGCCTTTGCATTACGAGCGGTTGTTTAGCTCAGTGGTAAGAGCAGCGCTATGGTTTGCAGGTTCGATCCCTGCAGCAGCCCCATTTTCTTTGATTGTTTATTCTATTCGTGCTGTCTAGGCCAAATGACACATTCACCGTGTAATAACGAGTGATCATTTCAAATTAAAGTTTCTATATGATATAACTCAATTTATAATCGTTCTGTCGGATCATGTATCCATTTCTCAATAACATATATAACGTATATATATATCATAAGAATATTCTTATTTCAATTCTTATGCCGTTTAATTTTTAATAGTACAACGAGTGATGGATTGTTGATATCATTTTTTAGTCGTTAGAATTGTTGTTTTTATCATATTTAAATAAGAATCGGTGCCTGCGATTCCTGATCAACACTTATTTTTGTTTAATAGTGTTTTTGTCTTGGCAAAAAGACATTTTAAAACTAAATTAAAATTTACATATTTCAAAATCATGTTCAACAACCATAAAAATCGTTTTATTACGTGTTGTATTGTTTTTGTCATTTTTGCAATTGTTTATTTTGTTTGCTTTTTTTCTTGCACTGTGTATGAAATAGTGTGAATATTGGAGGTCCTTAAAAGTGTGTACAATGTTATTTTCTTCGTTCTTTAACTGTTCAATGCTTCATATCCCAAAGGCTCTAAGGTAGAAACCAATAAAGTCGGGTATCATCATCGGTTTCTAGCCGAAAGCCCTTGGGATACGAAGCATCTAATAGTTAAAGAACGGAGAAAATTACATTGTACACAGCTTTAAGGACTTCTAAAATACCCACTTTTTCATACACAATGCAAAAAGAAAACCATACAAAATGCTAAACAATTGCAGGAATGACAAAAACAATACTACATCGAGTAGATATATCTTATTAGCAACTAATTCACAAACCACCAGACTCACCAACAACATAGGAAACCTGAACATATACATAAGTATAAGCACATCTAAGACGATAGGGGACTTGATTACAGAACTAGGAAACAAGAATATCTCCGAGGTATTTATATGTGCAATCATTTGTCGGGAGTGCCCTACGGTGTACATCGGAGTAACCCCCAAGCTTCTCAAAAACAGTTTACAAACACCACAGAGCACCCAGAATAGATGAATATTCAATGCACTCACAACATATCGAAATAGATTTAGCTATAATTTGATTCACGATGTGCTTGCATCATCAAGAAAGAAAATAACAAAAACATAAGGAAATGCATCGATTGGCATTCATCTTTCAGTATAGAACCATCGGTCAAATACAAAGCTGCTTGAATATATTTCTACAACTGGACAAACTCATAATCGAACAATGCAGATTGCTAAAAGACGAGATCAGCCCCGACCATTCCTGAAGCCAGACTGGTGGAATTCTGATATGTTATAAATCATACTTGACACTACAAAATACTGTTAAGAAAACTTCCCAAAGATAAAGAACGAGTAATAGGCTTTTTAAAGATTTGGCGGCTATTTAGGACACAATATTTAAAATTATTCCTCTCTTATGATCCACCAGTAGTAAACTAGAAGAAACTATTGAAAAAACCAGCCTATGGTGAATAATGAAGCATTTCAGAGATTTGGTGGCCATCTTGGACGAAATCTTTAGAAATATTCCTCTCTAATGGTCTACTAGTGGTAAACTACAAGAAACCATTGAACAGACTAGCCTATGGTGAATAATGAAGCATTTTAAAGATTAGATGATTATCTGCGATGTAAACTTTGAAATTAAAAATCTTGAACGCTGTTTTTGAAATTATGAATTTTTTATATTCAGGTTGTGGTATTAGCGTGAAATGTTTTCAAATTCACTTGGAAAAGTTGTTGTAAAAACTAGTTTGGTTTGAGTATTGGACAGAGTAAAGGGCATTTTAGAGATTTGGTGGCCACCTTGTGAACAATTCATTTCCAGTGGACAGACTGTGGTATACTCTTATTATGTTATTGAATACAATTCATACCACGAAAACTGTTCAGTGACCCTTTTTAAGGTGGTAAGGTGCTTTTTCTCATAAACGCACCTGACTATGTGAAAGACACGGGAAATTACTGCAAACGGTGACGTCACAAATTCTAGTCTGTAAATTACTCAAGGGAACGTGTTTTCACAAGCCGACCTGACCAGTAATTCAATATTTCTGCTAGGAATTTCTCGACTTGCTGCTCAGTACTTGATGTATCAGAAAAATAATGTCTTTTCTACGTTTTTAAAACATTTGACCTTGACCAAGGAGCATATCCTAGGATTCTGGTGATCTGATAATTATCACCAAATGAGTGAGTGCTCAGTCCCAACTTAGTTGGAAATCCCCCCTGTAGTATTTTTCAACACTGTTTGATTTTCAAGTTGAACGCATTAGCACATCAGACCTGGTCAACTAGCAGCCATTTTGAATTTGGAATCTTGCCGTCATTAGAGGTCAAATTTGACTCCATAAAAATTAATTCATGGTGTGTACTATGATAGAAATTTCATGCTTTTTCCAATAACTGCACAGATGGTTATAATTTGAGAGCGTATCCGCCGTACTCATGTATTTTGATACTAAATTAAAGAAATCTGCCATGACTAAAGTACAGGTACTCCCAACCAAACAAAGGAATGACGTCCTTAAGTAACCTAATGAAAGTGTATGTATCTGCGTATGTAAGCGTGTCGCGTTCGTATAAGCGTGCACATGCATATGTATTGAGTACATTTGTGAGCGTGCGTATATTTATCTTTTCAAATTGTAAAACGGAAGATAATATTCAGCCTGCAGGAGTCAAGATAAGGACATCATTAATACGACTACTGAAATATCCGGTTCTAGATTCAATAGGTTCAGACCAAGAGAGACAGTGACGAATTGCAAATACTTCAATCCAAAAGGCTGCCATTTCCTCGAACACAATTAGACAATATTTCCAGCCGAGATCTAGACAATAGAACCACAAATCTACATGGATATCTGATACGTTTTTTGTTTGTTTGTGCCTCTTTTCTGCAAAAACTGCTCGGTCAATTGACCTGATATTAGGCAGGAAGAATCAATCAAAATCAACTTCTAACATAAGCTAACCTTTGAGGTCACTATCGGTCACCAGAAATCATTCTCAGAGAATTTGATTTTTATACCACGGTTTTCGTCATTCTTCTTGCCCGTGACTCACATGTGTCTTACTATGAAATCAATTTTTAAACAAGTATTGGTGTTTTTGGCAATGAGATACTTATAGACCGTCTCAGTTTTATCACTGTTGCAAAGTCCATGGAGTTTTTTGTTTCTCCCATTACCCCTTTCCCATTGACAGAAATCCCACATAATTCCTTCCATAGTGAAAGGAAGCTTCCCTCTACCCATTCAATTTTCTTATTGATAAATTTTCAACGTATTCCAGTCCATAGAGAAAACAATGTGTTGCAGAAGTGAAGAACTGAATCAGGTCATTTTCTAAGACAAACCTCAATGTAATTATTCTATTATTCTTTGTGAGGATTAAGTATAGTAAACCATTATTATTAATTTGTTTACTATGTAGGTTCATCTTAATTTTTTGTTGGTTTCTCTGATCATTACTTCAGTAAAGGCCATCAATCTTCGATAGTCAGTAAACAGCGCATATTGAAAG
>OY735203.1:75385547-75425547 GCA_963457665.1 Thysanoteuthis rhombus | reverse complement strand
ATGTCCTGTAATTCTTCCTATGCTTCTGGCGTAATAAAAACTTTATCGGCGAATCTCAAGTGGTTTGAATATTTTCCGTCTATGTTTATCCCCATTCATTCCCAGTTGGTTTTCCAAAGGACACTTTCAGGGCTCGCTGTAAATAGTTTGGGCGATATTGCATCCCCTTGTATCACTCCTTTCTTTATCTTTATCCTGTCAGTATCTTAATGCAGTTTAATTATTGACATTTTCTTATAACGACGTTTTGCAATATTTTGTTAACACCCTGTTAATGCATTGAGTTGAAGATTGTCATATGATGATGATGATGATGATGATGTATGAAAACTGGAAAATCGGATAGAATATTTTGAAGATAAATTATTTGTTTGAAATGAATTGAATATAAAAATTGTCAGAAAAACCTTGTCTGGTAAATTCAATAATACTTGTTTTAATAGGAAACTTCCGTCAAGTCAGCGTTCTGATTACGGCACCTGGTATTCTTTGATGGTCACCAATGAGTCGGCTCGATGCTGTTCAACTTTGTCGATCTTACGAGAGCCGCTGTATTCAACGTTACCCTTTATGTTCCTGAATCGTAGCTTAAGTGCTAAGAGGAAAGACATTATGTACCATTTTTGTAGAAAAAAGTCTTTTGTGTGACTCGGTGCTGTATCAAACCAAAGCCTACTGAACCGGAGGCGAGCACTCAACCGCTGGGCCACGGCAATCGATAATAGAAAGGGATACATCTGACCAAGCAGTTTTGATTGAGCTACTGTGTATCGAAAGTTTTATCATCGTTTGGTAATTCTTAACGTTCTTTCGAGGACAAATCCACTGCACTTGCAAGGCATCTGCTCATAAATCAGATTTTCATTCAGACATCCGCCCAAAGCAACCTTTCAGCATTTGAAAGCATTTTTAACCCTCTGTGTATTAGGTTGGTGCTGAAATAATTGCAGTCTTCCACTATCAACTTAAAAGAAGTATAAATATCAGCTTGGGATAAAAGTTATTAATCGAAATATGAATTTTCAGAATCTACACGTGCCAACTATGAACAAGTAAATTTATTCCAGAAGTGCAGAATTCTGGGGTTCCGGGACCAATGGATATTTGGAAGCATTCGGATCAGATGCTTGGTCATTGAAAACCTTCGTGATCGAAATGCTTGAAAAAGTGGTAGTTAGTCAGACTAAGGCTTGATGATAAACTGGATGAGGTAGAGTTTTGTAGCCTAGTTCATTCAATTTGTGCGACTTGCAAGCTTTTTTAGAAAAGAAAATACTCTCGGTACTTCCAGTACCACATGTTTTGTCGATCAATCTGAGACTTGCGAGTCATGGCTGTGCTCGAAAATCCAATCTTTATTTCCCCATAAAAATAATGTTCACCTGAACTAGAGCAGTGTTGGTTCCAACGGTACAGGTTTGGGAGGGACCAGACTTTATGGTTTCTGGAGAAGTCTGCCATGAAAGTTGTGAAATGTGAAATAAATTTCTTTCCGTCGTACGAAACTACTGCTCTGTTCTATCTCAGTTAGTTCTCTTCGGTGTAGCCAATTTATATATCATATCTAAAATTAAATCTGTTGTCTACTTAGACGTTTTATATATATATATATATATATATATATATATATATATATATATATATATATATATATATATATATATATATATATATATATATATTTATATATATATATATATATATATATATATATGTATATATATATATGTATATGTATATATATATATATATATATATATTAAGGTCTAAAATTTTAGATTAAAAAATCTATAACTCAAATTAAAAAAAAATCACTTTTATTATCATTATTATCTCGAGAACTACTCATTAAAACAACTTCACTCTCGACTCTATAATTGTATACTGATGGATATATATCTTGTATACTAACAGATATATATCTTGTATGCTGACGGATATATATCTTATATATCCGTTAGCATACAGGGCATTATAGTGCCGAGTTTGAAGTTACTTTGATGGCGAATATCAACTTTGTACACTGACCAGTCGTTGCACCCACCCACGTCACACCCAACCACAGAGCTTTCTCAAATTATTGCTTAATGATTCTTTATCATTCAATATTAGTTGTCTTCAGTTAGTCCCAATTTGTGGGTCAAATAAATAACAAAAATCAGTTGGAAATTTTTTAAATATCAGGACGTAAAGCTTCAATCCATCTGGATGTGTTTTGTAGAACGCTCAGCAAATCTTTATATACGAATCAAAGATGGAAACAAACAGGACTGGCAAGTCACTCAATAGAACCCATCACGCATGTCATGTTGGGGGTAATCAAATAAAGAAAACGGAAAAGAGGGTGATCGATAGATAAATTACTTCTCTTGCCATTTGTTAGTCAGTGATCGCTATAAAAAAGTCTGAATTTTCAAAAAACAGAAGTTTCCAAACATCTCGAACAAAGTGATCAGTTTATCATACACTTAAATTGTAATCCAAGCCTAAATATTAAAGGTTATCTATGGGGAATTTTGAAAAAAGAAAAAGCAAGAACAAAACAAAACCAAACAAAAATGTTTCTTTCTAGACATAATAAGGAATAAGTGTACACGTTTTCAGCCGTCTGGTGCCATGGGTGTAATTGGGTAGCTTGACCAACTCGAAAAACAAAAGAAAACTATGACGACACTTTTAGTAACAATGTATTTCTTTTTATTTTGACTTGCTAAAGTCATTTCCATAGTTTCTTGATTGAAAACACGCACACACTGAGCTTGACTGCTACAGGATCCAATCACATTCCGAATTCTTTTCTGTTTGTTGAACAAAAAGAAGGGGAGGCCACTCTTCACTGATTACGTATTAGATATTTTAGTAAAAATAGAAATTTTCAAAATGTTCTATCTTATTTCATAAAAGGTTAACGTTTCATTCAGGGAAAGCAAGTCAAATTGGAAATGCAATCAGTGAACAGTTGCCTCAGACAACTTAGGTGAGTATTGTTCTTGTTCTTACGGTGGAAAAACAAGCCAACTCCAGACTCAGACTTTAACTGGAGTTTGACAATATATTCTTTGTGTATAATATGGAACACCATACTTGATCTTGAGGGTATTGCCACGGCATCCACTATTTATCTATATAAAAAAAAAATATTGGAGCAGTTGAGCCAAACAATTTTGAATTTTATTATAAAACCATATAATTTGAAAAAATTGATATTGAGCCATAATGATTCTTCAATAAGCTATCCATGCCAGACATTTTCCATATGATTGTCAACGGCAACTCTTTTCAGATCAATTTTCTTATCGACGATGGATATAATATGATATTGTGAACACAATTAGTTAAATTTATTGACCATACACAGTTTTGGGGAATTGTTATTTGAATAATTCATGCAGATCATTGAAAATTCAAGACGCTGACCATGACTCAATTCCAAACTGAAAATAAATAATAAAGATTTAAAAAAAAAAAACAACGAAACAAACTTAGAGTCTATCGAGGGAAAATCTATTTACCATCCTACCCTTCACATGAACAGAAGGCTGTGCAGTCTGAGGCGGCTTTTTGCACTGTCTAACACAACCTTCTTGCATTTGCAAGAGACATAGCTGGACTGATATGTATCTGGTAGATCTTGTTGAAAACATTAGGTGTGTCATTTGCATCACCATCAACACTATCATCATCATCATCATCAACATCATCAGTAATAACAATAATAATTCTTTATCATTGAAAATGACAGCCAAAATATGTTAGGGTGCATCTATGGGACCATGATCAGTATTGCAAGCTTACCTTGCAGACCAGTAACATTACACTTGAGTTGGAAAATTCCATTTCAAATAGAACCAAGATTAAATCCATTGGAAGTCGTTGCAGATAATGTATTTGTATTTATCTATGAATTATTCGTAAAAAGTAAACTTATGAAGGAAAGAAATTCATGATGGCTCAATATATGAGACTTTTCGAATGTCTTTGACATAAAGAGTACCAAATTATATGCTTTCTCGTCAAGATGCTCAAATTGGTTTAAAGTTGTCAGCTAAGCTGCCTCACTAGAAAAACAAGAACCATAAGTTCAACGATGCGTCCACCATCAAAACTAGTATTACCAGATGGAAGAGGAAAAAGGAGAGAAAGTAATCATTTTTTAAGTCAGTTGATTCTCATACTTGTAAAATATTGTGATATGAATTATTCTGTAAATATCATTATCCATAAAAATCGTAAATGGCCATTTTCGTTTTTTTCCCCCGTTTTTTTTATCCTATCATCATTAGCAGCTGGTAAAAAAAGATCAGAATACATATTTTTTTAATGCATCACATCTTTTAATGACGACATGGCTTTTGATAACATCATGCCTCTTTCTCCCTTCCTTCCTATTTCTGTCGTTTAACATAATGAGATCGACAGACCCACCAAATAGCTTCTAATAGAGGTGTGTGGACACATAGAAAAAATTATCTGTGAATGTGAAGCCAATTTCATGTTCCCAAATTATTGAGAAAATGGACGTTGTACATTCCTCTCGGAATAAGTTAACCCTCCTTGACTTGGTATGTCAGACATAATGAAGGAAAACACTCACGCGATGTCAGCATATCGACGGATGCATTTGTTGTAAAGAGATCTACCATCCTTAAATCTACTCGCATTGTCAAAGAACTGGTTTCATCACGGTAAATAGTTCTATCGACATGCTGACATTTTGCAAGTGCTCCTCGTCCGGTTCGGTAGGTCGTGGTTTCAACCCATGGCCAAATCAATCCAAAGGCTTTGCAAATAGTATCCAATGCCCCTTTGCTATGCACGCAGCATAAAAAGTAGGATTGAGGAAGCCTGGAGATGGATGGGCTGCGTCAGGCTGTCTCTCTCAAGACACACCCATGTAAACATTGGTATCCTCACGACCCGGTATAGGGGATACAAAACCATGTACTAAGTTACGTGACCGAGGAACACTCATACGGATGTAAACATCTGTACGTATTAAGTATGTACGATTACCAATGTGCACATTCATTCAAAACCATCAGAGAAAGCACACGTAAGCACACATCTATCTAATATTCATCTATATTTATTAGATACATAGATAGATATATAGATGAATAAGTCATCTCCCCGTGAAAAGTACTACTTGCAAATTAAAGAAAAAACAGGAGTGTACTTGTGAAAGAATTTTTTATTGGAAAAAATCATTCAGAATTTTTTTTTGGCTCAGTATGTGTAAATCACGCTTACTACCCAGTCTCCAGTGCTGGAATAAGTGAGAAGTTCTTAGTGGGGATAAGATATGATCACGGCTGCCTGGTGTATGGGTGGGGTTTGTGTTATTGGACATCTCATTCTTTACCCTATCATCTTCTGTCCAATAAGAATTGGCTTCATCGAATGATAAATACGATTTTGATCCATGGACAACGTTGTTGATTCTGGTTTTGTTAGCATTTTATCTGGTTCTGTGAGCTTTTTATCAACTTGATGTTGGATGATATGTTTATGTGCTAATGTTCATAGGTGCGTGTGGAGTAGTTAGAGTGTGTCTATGGTGTATACTTCTTTTGGGCAGTTAGAATTATATTCCCGTCTTTATTTATTTATTTTTTGAACGGCTTTATAATGTTGGTGTGATTGAAAGTCATCCGTGTCTTGGGTTCGTTTATACACCGGATTTGTACAAAATTCTTAAGGCTTATCCATGATTTTTTAAAAGTATTTCTATTATTCTCAGCCTTAGTGTTGGGTAGAGCCCATTCGGCTTTGTATTTGGAAACTTAAAGAGTAATGATTACACGTAAAATAGGTTGATTTTATATATATATAGACATGGGTGCGAATGGTTCAATGGAGTGTTTGGGGACGTTTTTGTGATTTTTAAACGATCATTTACGGTGGTTGCATCCGAGTGTTTTTACGAAAACAATGTTGGCGTAGACTACGTGTTAAAATAGGATAGTTGTTGATGACGTAGTTCAATATCTTCTTGTGGTTAAGTATTATTCAAAGTTAAGTATTATTCGTCTGGTTTGATTTACTTTTGTGTCCTTTAGGTGATCGAGTCTCTAGGTTAATATAGGCAAAATTTAACAGTGACAAGTCTGTAAGATTTAACGACCAGTTCATTCAGTCTCGTCTCGGGCTTACTTAAGTGCTGGTTGAGTTGAAAAAATAAAATCTTTCATCATATTTTTCATATTTATTTTACTTTTCAAGTATTCAATTTAATCTTTGTCAGAGTGGGTTAGGTGGAAATAAACACCCCCAAAGATTTCTCGTTGTAAGGATTTCAAAGATGAGAGTGTTGATGCATCCCCCCACGTAACTTTATTCTCTGCTGTTTGTTCATCTAAGAGCAGGGAAGGTGAAACATATTCACCAAACTCATCATACTTCAAAACACTATGTATGATTCTTTTCTCTTAGGTATGTCGATTTTCCTTGTGTAAGTATTTCAAAAGACAATTTATTTTTGGGCTAGTAAACTTTCCCTCCAACTCGACCGGCGGTCAAGTTACTTGAAAAAAACAACAAAAAAAAAAACAAAACAAAAAACAAAAAAAAAGTCATACAGGCGCTTACTTTGGCCTTTTGAATGAAATGATATTGCATCAAGCTATGTTGGTTATTTTGATCAGCTACTCGTGACAGATTGAACGTGTATAAGGCGCTTGGCATTTTTTCATCAAGTTCAACAGTCAAAGATCTTTAACAGCAACGTGTTTGTGTGGGATTCGGTTCCAAATAAGGCCTTTGGGGAGAATTGTCTATGCTATGCACAAATCTACAGGATATTTTACGTCGATAGACTACCTTGAAAAAGTGAGTGCCATGAACCGTGGAAACTGTTGCCTAACCGTCAATGAAGTTTCTGAAGAGGTATCAATCTGCAAAGGTTCCCATCACATGATTTTAAGAAACAAAAAACAAAAAACAAAAACAGAGCTGATAGTGCATCGTGATGCCGCAAAAATTATGCTGCATCTTCTAAAAGAAAAACAGTTTTTTTGGCGAAGTGCGTGACAACTGTCGTCCTTCAGCCACATTACTCTCTTGGTTTGGCACCTGTCACCTTTTTTTTTGCTCCTTAATTTGGAATCCACACAGAATTGTCGTCAATATCAGACGAGAATAGAGATTGGAGGATATACGTCGCAGCACCTGCACAATATCCGTCGAAACGACATCCAGAACAAATGACAGGACTTGGAATGCTAAGTTGAAGCGGCTACCCTATCGGTCGCAGGTTTGATTCCTTCAGTAGCCTCGTTTTCTTTAATTATTTATTCCACGAGCGTTGTCTGCTCCAACTGATACATTAACCGGATCATGGCAGAAGATCATTTCATAGAAGTTTCTATATAATATAATGCAATTTATGATCATTCTCTTGGATCATATATCTGTTTTGTGATGCATAACTGTCGTGTTGGAAAAAACAAATAAATTAGGATATATATATATATATATATATATATATATATATATATATATATATATATATATATATATATATATATATATATCCTATACTTGTGTATATGTATATATTGTGTGTGTGTATATTTACACAATAATATATATATGTGAATATATATGTAGTAATATATATATACACACACAGACACACACAGACACACACGCACACACACACACACACACACATATATATGTATATATATATATATATATATATATATATATATATATATATATATATATATATATATATATATATATATATATTTGTGTCTTAGGGTGATCTTCCGAAACCAGGACTGGGAGAACAGAGGAATCAAAATAGACGGCGAATATCTGAGCAACCTAAGATTTGCAGACGACATCGTCCTTTTTGCAGAAAATCTACATGACCTCCAACTAATACTAGATGAAGTAAATGAAGAAAGCAAAAGAGTTGGCCTACACATGAACTTCAGTAAAACAAAAATCATGTGCAACCATCACATTGAGAATAAGGACATAACTGTCAAAATCGAAGATGCAAAACTGGGGAAAGTAGACCACAATATCTACCTTGGACAACGAATCTCAATGGAACCTACGAACGAGGAAGATATCAAGCGAAGAATCACCCAAAGATGGCAAGCCTTTGGCAGACCAAATTCAAACTTAAAAAAAAAGTCGATCCCAATAATCCTGAAAAGAAGAGTATACAACCAGTGCATTCTCCAAATAGTCACTTATGGAGCTGAAACATACATTAACCAACAGACAGACTCACAAATTGAGAAGCATGCAACGCGAACATGAGAGAATCATGCCAAACCTCACACGGAGAAATCACAAGACAGCTCAGTATATGAGGAAGTAAACAGGAGTCAGAGATATCATGAAATCTATTAGGAAACTTAAATGACAAAAAGCACGTCATGTTACAAGAATGACAGACAACCGATGGACATCCTGACTCACAACATGGATCCCCAGAGATCACATACGAAACCGAGGCCAACAAAATACAAGATGGAGAGATTAATGGGAAAAATTTAGAAAATACTGGCTCCACGACGCCCACGATAGAGAAGTGAGGCGAATCCTGGGGAAGGTTCATGTCCAACGACGGACGTTAAAAGACTGATGATGATGATGATGATGATGGTAAATGTGCATGCATGTGTATATGTGTATATATGTGTGTGTTCATATATGTATATGAATTTGTATATCTGTGTATATGTATATACATGTGTGCATATATATATATATATATATATATATATGTGTGTGTGTGTGTGTGTGTGAGTGACAGACAAGTAAAACGCGAAGAAATGCCACACTAGTTGGATATTATTTCACATTTGAGGTTTAGTATTCATAGTTGTATTTTTCAGCTCACTAACAATCAGGAACTCTGAATACAAACTCATCTCACTAAATATCCAAATTCTTAAATACGAAACAAACTCAAATCAAAGTGACTTTTCATTATTTCTTATTCATCTTACATTCATTGATCCTCTCTTGTTGAATACTAGTATCTTCCTACATATATACGTTAACATATGACGTTCTTATGTAAGACAAGCCAAACACCCACAGTGACTGAAAACAAATACCCTCCGACCCTGCTTCTCACAGATCTTTTTCATTCTACATCAAATTTTACTCTTGCCTACATGGAAACAAGCATCTCCTTTCCTGACCAACAAAACAACAGGAATATCCCAATTTCCTTCCTCGGCCTCAAACATGTAAACAGCAAAAATTTCTGTGAATTACAGAAAATATTTTTTCCTGAAAAAGATGGCTGGCATCCGTCAAAATGCATCGAAACGTGAGATGTAAGGCTCATTTTCTCTTGAGTTTTCTCTCTCCAACTCCCAATTGTCACTTTCCTCAACATGCTTTCGGATCACCTCACATCCTCAATACAAATATACATATATATCCGTACAAATGACAGTGCTATTTATGTATTGATTGGTAGTAAAGAGCCGGAAGCCAACATAGTAGGTAACCTCATTATGTAAGAAAATATATCGTATCCCAGACAATGAATATATGAATTTTCGTATGACAAGATATTTGTTGAGATTTTTCTTACAAAATATTTTCTGATGATTATCGTTGTCGTAGAATAAAACAAAATTTGTCAAGAAATAAAAGAGGAGAAAATAAGAAAGAAAGTCGTTTTTCGGGGAAAAATCAAATAAAAAATGGAAGAGTCGAACGTCTGCGACTGTCCCCTTGCCATTAACAGAGTTGGGGGGAGGAAAAGTCAGACTCCATCACTCGATTCTAAGTTTTCTCAAGTCTCAACTCAAATTTATGGTTATGAGAGTTTCAATGATTTGATTTTCATTGTTGTGTCATAATGTACAATCACGTTTTGACTAATCCATTACAACTAAAGTTATATCTTGAATATTAATACAACAGATAAATGAATGAACAAACAAATTTGCTCATGGTATTTTTATCAAATGTTTAGAAGATCGTGATTTCAACAACAGACTATCGTATTTTCCCTTATTCCGTATCACATCTTAGACGATAGGAAGGTAAAATGTTATTGCTTGTCCAGTATGTACATTTGTTTACATCGGAAACATGAATACACAGCAAATGAACAAATGAACAATATATATATATATATATATATATATATATATATATATATATATATATATATATATATATATTGATAGATATATATTGATAGATATAGATATAGATATAGATATATTAATTATAGCATTTAATCATGTGTAAGACGTGAAAAACACCAGCAAAACTAATTAAATTACAGTAAGAGATATTGGGAAATAATTGACTGAAATTACGATTGGAATTAAAAAATATATTCAATGTTAGAAGCGGTAAAGCTTTCTAGGATATATATATATATATATATATATATATATATATATATATATATATATATGTAAGTTGAATGTATCGATCACTCTCTGAAATAAACCCATCGCACATCAGGTATTGCATTAAACGCACACATACACACACATTATATATATATATATATATATATATATATATATATATATATATATATATATATATATATATATATATATATATATATATATGTACCACTGTATATGTCTGGGATGTAATATAATATTATATTATACTGTATCCCTGATTTAAACTGTATGATATATATATATATATATATATATATATATATATATATATATATATATATGTATAATGTTTATCTTAGACTTATCAAGGACACACAAACTCATACGCACACACACACCTATATATATGGCTCAACCTAACGTTTATTCAATTGTTGGTATCGGCTGAAGACCTAGATTTGCAGAAACCCCTCAAATACACCATACATGCTTATACGTGAGCATATGATTGAGATGGCAGGAAAAAAAGGAACTCGTTAGCTAAGGGCAATCTTGGTGTGAGATCAGAGATTTGCAATACGCATGCATTGCTTCCCGATGTTTTGCACAATGGAAAATCGTCATTTGGACAAGCATTAAATCAGCAAGTAATGGACAGTGGCTCGATGTTTATAGATATTCAAGACATCTTTAGTGCCAGCTTAATTTATTTGCTTTTTTCTTTCTATCTATCTCTTATCTTCTATATTGTTCTCTTTCCTCTCCTTTCTTTCTTCTTCTCATCATAAAAAATGACAACATATATGAAATGTATGAATGCACGTTGCGTTTTATATACGCGAGTAATACAGAAAACAATGCAAAGGACGTGACCAACTTCAAGATAATATAGGAGAGTTGCATCCCTTGACGTGACAGAAAACAAGTAAATCGATGCACATACTGAGTCTCCTCCTCTCATATCTTCTTCTCCTATCACTGCAGCTCTTTGATTTGTACTGTCTCCACCATGCCTTTTTTTCTCACTGTCTGGCCATTGTTGATAGCTGGGGGTTGTCGATCTCACATTTCTTGTATTGTCATGCAGTCCCCAGTTGTGCTGTGGTCTGTATAGTCTCAATCCTCCTTCTTGTTCCTAGTAACTCCAATCTGGCTTTCATTGACTTTGGTTCGGTTCCAAGTGAGTCAGCTATTCCTTGTACCATGCCGACTTTTATGTCCCACTACTTCTTCAGCTCCCTTGCCAGGTTCGGATTTTTTTCCTTGCCATTCATTCTCTTTCGTATTTACTCTGGTCTTTGCAGGCACGGCCATAGCTATTAATTAGCAGGCCCTTCTGTTCATGCCCACAATTACCAGGCCCGGTCTCCATGTTTGGATGGGGTGGTCAGTTTGGATGTCAAAGTCACAGAGTAATTCATGGCCCCCCAATCACCAAGGCTGTCTCCGGTTTGTGCTGGTACCACTTGTCAACATGGTTGAATCCCATTCGTTTGCTCAGTTCCCAGCGTTTCACTGTTGCTACCCTATCGTATAGTTTTTAATACCCCTTCTACTGCAGTGAGCCTTCCTTTGTGAATTACCATTATTTTTCTATTCCATACCCCATGCAAATGTCATCATTGTGTTCCTTCACTTTGCTGAACAAAGTTACAAGCTCTCTCCCGTCCATTGCAAATAGTATTATGTAGTCCATGTACATTGAGTGGTTGACTTTTCCCTTTTGTTGTCCTTTGTCGTTTTTCAAGATTCTGTTGAGTGGAACCATAATTAGAACAAATAGCTGTGGGGGCCGAGAGTCTCCCTGGAAGATTCTCCTATTTATACTTACCTAAGCTAGGTTTTCTCGTGTTGATGTCAAATCTTTCCAGTTTTTCATAGAGTTGGCAATGAATCTCACCTATGATTCGCTGATCTTGAATAATTTGAGGCATTCAAGTATTCAGCTGTGTGGAATTATGTTGAATGCTTTTTCATAGTCTATCCATCCCATTGAAATGTTCTTTTTTCAATTTGATTACATTTTTTTTCGGATAAAATCGATGTAGAGCAAACCATTCGTCCCTTTGTTATAGTCCTCTTCTTTCCACGGATATGCATATCCTCTCTGCTATCAGTCCAGTCAGGATTTTCCACATTAGTGGTTGGTGGGTGATTGGTCTGTTATTGCTTGACTGGCCCCCTTTCTCAGTATCCTTTTGAATGGGGGTCGTTCTACTTTTGGCAATCCTATATGTGAGCTCGCCATCATTTAGGCAACTTTGGAGTCGGTGGATGAGTCTGTCGTGTAATGTGGTGAATTTCTTAAACCAATATTGGTGGATCCCAACAAGTCCTGGTGCTTTCCAGTTGGCTTTTTTAAGGGTGTTTTTGTTGTCATTTAATATTATTTCTCTGTCGTGTATGTCTTCGAGTTCTTTTTTTACGCTTTTCAACCTCCGTTGTGTCTTTTCGGGCATCCACGAATGCCGTTCAAGAAGTTCTTTGCTTTTGTGGTGTCTGGTTTTATGCTCTATTTTCTTTCTCCTGGTGAAACTTTCTTTTGTTGTTTTGGAATGAGCGGTTTTGTGTGTATTGGGCGGTCCTTTGTCTATGTCTCATCAGTCTTTCTACTTCAGCTAGTCTTCTTTGGTGTCTCACTTCCACTGCCGCAGGAAAACCTTTTTGTTTTATCTTGTGTTTGTCCCATAGTCTTGCACGTGGTCTGTTCATGTATGGTGCATTGTTCAGTAATTCTTTCATCTCTCTTTAGTTGGGTGATCTCTTTTTTTGAAAATCTCATTTCCCAGGTGGGCTTTTTGTTCCTGTTATTCGAGTCTCCTCCTTGTGTTGTAAAGAGGTCCGTTACCATTTTGGCGTAGATTAGGTTCTTGCGCTCCGTTACGTCGTTTGTTTCAATATGCTGTAGTAGGTAATTGATTTGTTTGCTCTTTCAGCTTCTTCCTGTCCTTGCCCCAAAGATTAGGCAGTGTCGTCCCCTCTTCTTACATTATTATTATTATTATTATTATTATTATTATTATTTCAGTTGCCTTGTGGTTACTGGTAGAGACCGAGTGACAGCAAGTCTCTTCCGGTCTCCAGCCCTCTTCTTCACACTCTGTAAGTCCACAGCAGTGCAATGTTTACAGTTCCACACCAGTTACCCGCGGTGGTTGTCGCTAAAGCTTGTGACAGTAAGCCTTCTCAGATTTCCATCCCTCCTCCCATCAATCTCTCACCTATCACAGCAGTGCTGTGGTTCATTTTTACCTTCCCCTTCTCTCTGTAAGGCCACTACCAACAGCTGGGGCCGTAGATCTCATATTTCGAGTACTTTTCTCAGTATTCGTGCAGTCGCCGGTAGTACTGTGGTCTGTATAGTTTCAATCCTTCCTTCAATCACTAGTTCCTTAAATCTCACTTTCAGAGTCTTTGTTGTTGTTGTTATTATTATTATCATCATTATTATCATTATTAGCAGCAGCAGCAGCAGCAGAAGCAGCGGGAGTGTCTGATTTCTGCTTTATTTACATCTCAAACCGAGTCCCAACAAGAAACCTGAGTCGGGAGATGGCGGGATAATTATGAATCGTTTTTCTAGAAGAGAGATGCACAACTTAGTGAAAGACTAGTACCCAGATTTAAAAGTAATAGAAGAGGCTGAGGCTGAATATAGTGCATGTTTATATGATATTTTAAGTATAAGAACTACTATAGTTGGACAAAACACTCCACTGTCACTCACAGGCTACGGTCTTTTATACATTCGGAAGATTTGATATTTACTTCTTCTTCTTCTTCTTCTTCTTCTTCTTCTTCTTCTTCTTCTTCTTCTTCTTCTTCTTCTTCTTCTTCTTCTTCTTCTTCCCTTTTCTTCCTCACTTTCTTTTTCTCTTTTTCATCTATTTCAACGATTATCATCCAATGAATTTTCGTGTTTACCGAAGGTCTCTGGTGGTTATAATTGAAGATGGATTGACAGTGAATTTCCTCAAATCTTTAGCATCTTTCTCAATAGTCTCTCATAACCCAGTATCGCCGTGGTCGGGATAGTTTCAATTTTCCGTTTAATACCCAACTCTTCCAACCTCGGTTCTAATGTTTTGGCACACCACAAACCTTTATGTTACAGTTTCCTCAGCTCCACAATGAGGATCTATTACAAACTCGATTTCTTGCCTTCTGTCTTCTCCACTCGGACGTTCGTTGACAACACTTGCTTAACTCTCTGGTAAGTCTTCTATTCCTTGTTTACAAACACAAGTAATTTGAACAATTCTAGTCTATGACTATCCTTCCTCTATCGTGAATGTTTTTACATTTTTTCTTCCTCGGTTTGATCAGTGTGGTTTACTGTCTCATTTTTCCTGAAAACAACATTTTTTGCTGTGTTTTGTTCACTTTTCTTATAATATTATTGATTCTGGTGCATTTGCTTTGGGCTGCAATAGTGAGATTCTGTTTCTCTTTTCAGGTGTCTTCAGCGTAACAATGACTGTCTGAGATATTTAGCTATCTGCCTTTTGAATTGTCAATGGAGGTTACTATTTTAACTTGTTTTCCCTTCTTGTGTTGTACCAGATTACATCATCATCATCATCACCATCATCATCATCATCATTACTATTATTGTTATTATTATTATTACTAATATTGTCATTATTATTACTGTTATAGAATATTTAAAGATCAAAGTGACTCTGATAAACAATCTTGTAATTAATAAAGTTTTGATGAACAAACTTGTACTTTTTTGAGGTTCAGGAATGAAATATTTTAATTATTACACATATTTCTATTCTTATCTTTGTCTGGCTTTTATTTCACTTATGATTTGTATCTAGCATCTCATACCTTCAGAGCTCCTCTTTCATAGACGACGCCTCAACTAATTAGGCTTCCAAAGCTGTCATGATTAAACAGGCATTTTATCTCTGGTCTATCTGTTACCGTCTCATTCCTCCACTTTTATTCAGCCTTATATTCTTGACAATTTGATCAAACAGGCCTGGCTGCAGCCAAAGTCAAATTCCATTCCTACTTCTATTACTGTAAATGACTACTGCAATATAATCATGAATTGCGTTCTATCATATTGAAACTATATTTGAAATGATCACGCATTATTACACGGTGAATGTATCATATGGCCTAGACAACGTAAATAGAATGAATAATCAAAGAAAATGGGGCTGCAATTGCTAGGATAGCCATTGAGCTAAATAGCCAACGGTTTCCAAATAACGTATATAGTAAATAAATAGAAAAAAAAGAAAAGCAAAGATATTTCATTAGAAAGGAATAAACCATCGTATATTTGTTGATTTGTTCATATGTAAAACTTGTCAGCTCAGCACAGCCGGTAAAGCACCAGCCTACCCATCAGTTGATTGTGATTTCAAATTACCGTAGGGGAATATTAATTTCATAGATCTATTAGAATGATGTGAGCCTTTGTGCATTTCTAAGATGAATTTCGGTAGCTATAAAAGATTAGTCAATCTAGCACAGTTGGTAAGAGAAACGATTATCAATCAGTTGTTTGTGAATAACAGTAGGGGAATGTTAATTTTTACTCCCATAAATTTGGTGAGGATTGTTCTTATTGTTATTGTTACGGTAGAAAAACAAACTCAAGTCCAGATTTACACTAGAGTTTGACAATAAGGTACTATAGCTTCTTTCTTTTTGCAAATAAATTCGGTTTTAAATCTTTATCTATCGCTTCCATGGAAATGCTCCTTGCATACAAAGAGGTATACATAGTAATATATTTTATTTTCCTTTTATTCATTAATATTTTGTATTTTGCAGTCTCTTCTAAGCATCCATCTCCAGTAATTATACCATTTCTATGTTCCATTCTCTTCTCGGGGCCATGGAAAGCATTTTCTATGAACATTTCCCGCGCCGCCCCCCGAAATACCCAATTTCCTTTATTTTTACTTACATGGCTTTCTTAAAAAGCCAATTATTTCCCCGTGTCACTGCAAAGTGATGCCTCGCGCAGGGGAATCGAAATATGCCGCTTCAGTGAAAGGTACTAATGTCCGCTCGCGCTACATCCAAAGATAGAAGTTTATGACAAGGTCTGCGGATGAATATCCAATCAAATACTTCTCTCATCCCAACAGACCCAAGTTTATTCTTAGAACAATAGAATATCAATATAGTAGGACCTCGCCAATTGCAGCTTCACAGGTCCATCGTTTGCCAAAGTAGGACGTTTTTCTGGATGTAGATGTTTTAGTAACGTCTTTATGTCAGAATTTTTTTATTAGATGATCTTTGATAAGAACAAGTATTAGTTTCATTTAATTTATATCAATTCAATAAGTTATATTTTTAATAAGATCAGTAGTATTTTGAATAGGTAGATGTCGATGACTAAAGTCAAACTTGATTAATTACTAAAGCTAGAAGAGATACCGAGCGTTGCCCGGGAAGAAAGAACTTCAAAATAGAGAACAGAATGAAAAATATACATTTTATTTCTTCTCACTCAACACTGCATACGGGGAAAGATATTCACACAGAGATATAAACCTTAGGTCCCAACCTGCGATGTTTCCTCACTGTCATAGAATGATTGCCTTACTTAAGTCATGATTAAAATTTTTTTTACCAGAGATGATGATGAAGCAGTAAAAAATAATGATTGAAAATACTTCAGAAAATGACAAGTAAAAAAGGTAAAGAAATAATTACCTTCAAGTTAATAGAAAAAATGGCCTGATTTAGCAGTAACACTGAGTCATGTGTCTGACACTTCATCTTTCCCCAACTCCCTTTCCCCACTCACTTTTTGTAATCGAGGAAAGAGGAAAGGTAGAGGGAAAAAAGCAAAACATTTTCAGGTTACTTTTACTGATGCTATGAAATGTTACACTGCCGATATATGATAGAAGAAAAAACTCACAAAAACTTGTTCAATTTTAGATTCAAACCAAAGGATAAATCAATTAATACAAGCAATATATACAGTTCGCCTTATGCACGGATTTCACTATCCGCGGTAGGATCTCAGAACCTCTTTACCGTGGATAACAAGGTCATACTGTGCGTCTGTATTTTGGACATTAAACGAGCGTAGCGATTCACAATACTTCACACACAAACAGATACATACACATAGATAAATATACGCACAACCTGATAGATACAGATATACACACACAGATGGATACATAGAGATAGATTAATAAATACATACATACATACAATCATATATTCACACATATAGATACATAAATACATAACCGTAATAGATACAATCATACATGTCGACATATAGATACATAAATACGTACATCATTACCAGATGGGTAACTGTTTGGGGATACCACGTGCCGTACACTGTAACAAAATTGTTCTGTGGTCGTCTTGGCCGATGCACTGCCACTGATAACAGAACATCTTGCCAAGCTACGACCGGATGCTTTCTAAAGCCCCGCTGCTCCATGGAGAACACCGGACAGTCTGCTCTCCTTCGAGTCTTAATACTCGTATGAGTGTGCCAGCGGCCACATATAATTTTATAGCGTTCTCATTTTTAGATGAGTCCAATATCTCTATAACTCACTTTGTCTCTTTCCAGTTAACTGCGACATCATTTATTCTCTTTTCAATCAATGGTCCCCAGTTAACTGACGTCATTTATTCTCTTTTCAATCAATGGTCCCCAGTTAACTGACGCCATTTATTCTTATTTTAACCAATTCTCGTGGTAGAAGAAATATCCGCTATTTCCATTTCAGTGGTACGTTCTTCTTTGTCTTAGAAGAACAATCACTCATTCTCTTTTGTAATCAATTCTTGTCACCAGCTTTCACAAGCATAGTATTATGCATGAATTATTTTTTTTACATGTAATTTATGGTTCCCTTTCTTGCAGCCCCTGTTCTATCTCAGTGGTCTTCCTTTATCCGCTGTTCACATATAAGAGATCCTTCATCTGCACTTTCCTTTCAAGTGTACCCTTTATCCGCGGCTTACTTTCCAGTGTACCCTTTATCCGCAGTTTCCATTCCGATGGTATATAGATACATAAATAGAATGCTGTTCTTGTTGGACATTTAGAATACTTAGCATGATATTAGACACGACATCTAACGTCTTTTCCTTCTTAACGCTGTTCTGTAACAATATGGTTGTAATTCATCGGTATCAACGGTACTCACTGCCACATGACCCCACTAACAACGACAGTTTTGCAGTTGTACTTTTGTCTATGTTTATCTTACACTATGCAGATGAATGTGCATGTAAGAGGTGAATTCCAGAGAGGTTTCCAAGACTTTGGGATTTGAAGGGGCCCTGGGGAAGGGGGCGAGTAGAGGTTGACATCCGAGAGAGGTAGAGAGATATCAATTTTATTTATCTCGGATTTCAGACATTCTGGAGACATTTTGGTCATTTGGGAAGATAAGCATATTATTTTCCCTGGGAAAACGTGGTTCTTGGCTTAGAAATCTTAGCAGCGTCCTGGGATACTGGTTGGTCAGAGAACGCCAAGTGATCCCCTCTGAGTAGGTTTTAGGCAGTTTCCTATGAAGAATCAAATCGGTTTACGACCGGCCCTGAGAGAGAGAGAGAGAGAGAGAGAGAGAGAGAGAGAGAGAGAGAGAGAGAGAGAGAGAGAGAGAGAGAGATGATGTAAAAGTTACACGTCAGTCACAGACAGAGAAAATTAGAGAGAATGAAAGCTAAGAAGATGTACTCATTAGTAGCAGTTTACAAACAGCGAATTTGTGCAGGCCTTTCCTCGTTCGGGCTTCATCTCTTAGCTTTTATAATTAACTGCAGATCTGTCAGTAGGGCGGAAGTGTGCATGAACAGGGCTTGGTGTTGGCGATAACGTTTGTTGATGAATGGTCGGTACTGTCGATCCTTTGCTGATATCTTACGTTTTATTTTCATTCGATTTTAAGAGTAAATCTGGGAAGATTACATTTTCAAGAAACGCCAAGAGTTAATCCTAACATTCCTCTTTCCGTTGTTTCCGGTGCAAAAGGGGAAGAATTGGTGACCTCAAAGTTTGAGTTGCATTCTCTTTTAGTGGGAGAGCAAAGTTTTTGCCCAGTCTCGCCGGAAACTAGGACAGAACAAGAACGCTATAGTCTGATTGGTGGGGGTGAGGAAGAATCTAAGAGGTGACAGCAACCAATCAATGGGATGTACAAGGTGTAAGCTCGATTAGTTTGGAGAAGACTTTTTGAAGATACAGAATATTCTATTAAAAACTTTTGCAACAGTGCACACCAACGTTTTCGTAAAAGTAGGGTTCTATTGCGAAGATGTCTATGAACGACTTAATAAACCAACATTTTTTTTTATGACGCACGTGGGGGTTCGTCTCTGCTTTCGGCATGTGCATGAATGTAATTCACTGATCAGATCAGATTCACAGATCGCCGTGGCAAAAATGGCCCCAAATTGCGGACTTCTTCCACCTGTTCAATTTTCGACTCGAGATTTCATCACCTTCGTGTGACTGTCTGGCTATAATTTGTTGCTCACCTAGTCAGCACGATTGACGCCTGGGAGATGGAGCACAAAATTTCAGAAATGAAATGCAGATGGTGACGTTACACATAGACAATGAATGTTTTTTTTCCCTTTAATATTCCGGTCAATTTTTGTTGTTTACGTCCATGAGAATGCATGTCTAAATACAATGGAAGTAAAAATTGTTTAAACAGTTTGAATGTTTTTGTTTGCACATCGCTTTACGACACCATAACACGAAAACGACAGTTGTTGAAATACCAAGTTTAAAAGTATCAAAAAATTGGAGATTGAATAACATCCACATTTCTCTCCTGATCTTGCAAACGAACAGAAGAAAATAGTCAAAAGCGTTGGATACTAAACGTTCGAGCAATGATTATATTCATATGGCCCAGACATACTATTCCTTGTTAGTAACAATAGAAATAGTGATGATTCAAAAAATGATCCCTTGTCTATGGTCTCTAATCATATATATATATATATATATATATATATATATATATATATATATATATATATATATAATGTGTGTGTGTGTGTGTATGTGTGTGTGTGTGTGTGTGTGTGTGTGTGTCATTGCTCCTAGCCTACCCACCAAGTTGAGCACTCTAAAGAATACATTTTCTAATAAAGAAAAATGATTCGCCAGGTGAGGCCCAGAGAGGGCAGAAACATGAGCTAGTTTGCACAGCGAATCCATATTCTTATATACATATATAGTCTCGAAAGCTTCACAGCTTTTAACGCTAGACATTGAAAAACTTTTTCAATATATATATATGTATCATAAGCCATTATAAGCTCACCGCTGTTTAAAAGCCTCCCCAAGCTGCTTCCACGCAGACTGCGATTGTTCTACCCCTTGATCTGTCATGTCGGCAAACCTTTCAATTCCATCTCCCCATCTATCGGTTAGTTTTTTACTCGATTTGTTTTCATTTCTTCTAGCTGAGTGTCCAGCACATCTCGATTTTTATTGCTGAATTATTCTCTTCAATCTCCTTCATTTTAGTCCTCCCTCAGTTCCAGTTTATATATTTTAAACAAACAATAATGAAAAAGAAGAGGTAGATAGATTGGTGGGGGGAACATTTGATTTTTGTAATATTTCAGAGACAAGGAAGATGATTCTGGTGGATCATCCTCAAGCATAATAATAATGGTTGCATTTATCAGTTTTCAAAAACAATCAAATCTGACTGGTCAACATAAAAATGTGTTATTCAAGTCAGAATGGACTTTTTGCTTCCACGATTACGAGATCGAAACACTGCCGGTTACTGAAGATTGCGTCAGGCACAAAATGCTGACATTCATCAAGTATAAAAATATCCTTGTAAATTTTATGTCAAATATTATTAACTTAATTTACTTTAATGAACATTGAGCATTGTGAGAAAATAGTATCAACAACAGGAAAAATCTGTTACTGTTCCTTTTTTGTATTCTTACATATTAAAAAAAATATATTATGAATGATATATGTATAAATATACATGCATTCAATCCAGATTCCGGTTACAAAACAAAGTCTTGTTTCATGCTATTGCGTTTTCCAGAGTGAATGGAGGATACACATGCATGTACGTGGGAGTGAGATAAGTTGTTGCTTGGTTGGTCCGTCTTTCACCCAAGTTAAGTAGCTTCTACACATTTTCCTGCAAGAATTACTCCCCTTAGAAGTCCATTTCATTACTTCGATATTTGCAGCAGAAAGATAATTGTACACTATGATATCAGAATTCTGTTTCAATTATTAAATTGAAATAGTTTCACACCTTAAACTAGTATATATATATATATATATATATATATATATATATATATATATAATCTCAAATATCTATTTTCGGTTAAATGAAGACGTATTCCACTCCGCAGAAGGACGAAAAAAACACAAAAACAACAACAACAAAAAACAACAACAACAAAAAACAAAAAAACAAAAACGGTTGCATAGCACTGGAAGAAAGTTTTCCGTTATCATATGATGTCAGTTTCTTTTGGTCAGACAACATTATTCCGAGGTTCAGTGCAAAATACTAGTTTTGTAGGGGGAAAAAAGATTTGAGAATAAATAGATAAATAAACAGACAATATATGTATAAACAATATATATATAGCAACAGCTGCAAAATTCACTCATACTGCGGAAATCCAGGTAAATGGTTTATTGTCCTGGCCATAGGCTAACACAAAATTGGTACCCAGCTGAGGTTTACGGATAAATTACTTTTTTTTATCATTCAAAGAAAGAACGAACTCCAAACTATGGACGTTCATTATCTTATCTGAATTCTACTGGTACTTCCTTTTTCGCCCTCGACACGTTTCCTATCTTTCCTTTTTTTTTAAATTCTGCATGTTTTCACCCTTGCTTCTTTGTTTTCTCAAACTTTTTCTTTTTTTCTTTCTATCTTTTTGAAACTCTCCGTTTCTTAGAATTTATTTTTTCTCTTTACAAATTCCTTCCGTGAATGTTCTTCCTACTTTCCCAAACCTTTTCGTTTGGTAGATATTTTTCTTTCTCCCTTCTTTTCCATATCCTTTTCTTTCTTAGACTTATTCTTTCTTCCTTCTTTTCTTTCAAAACCTTTTTCTCTTCTTGAACTTTTTCTTTCTTCTTTTCTTTATTTCCACACCTTTTTCTCCCTTACTTCCCTAGTCTTTCTCCCTTTCTAAACCAGTTCCTCTCTTAGCCCTTTTCTTTCTTCCTTCTTTTCTTCCCTAAACTCTTCCTTCCAATCACTGTTCCTCTCTCCTTCTCTGTCTGTTTGACTCAACTTTTCCTGTTTATTACATCTTTGATTTTTCTCCCCTTTTCGATATTCAATAACCTTAGCTTTATCAGGTCCAGCACCAAGTCGGATCGCAAAGTGGAGTCTGAAGATTATGAAATAAAATACAGAGAACATTGCATGAAAACATTTTGTTTTCATGACGTTCAAAGGGGAACGGTCCTGTTAGAATGTTGTACTGTATTATAGAGATTAGTCAAATACTCATTCACGGGACGGGTATTTAGCAAGTATATATAATTATTAGGGGAGTTAAATAATATCTTCAACCCAACACTTGAATTAATGGACCAATCTCCTTAGTTTTGTTAACATGACCTTACATTAGGATTATCATTATTATCAATACATGGAAGATACATAACAGATCATGCTGCAACTCAAACCTTTTTCTGGCCTTTTTGACTCTAATCAAAATGTAGTATCTGTACCATCGCTTTGTCCGAGGTGTCGGTATTGACATTTGACAGCCAAACAGGCCGGAGATTGGATGGCGGTGTGAGCATCAGACCGAGTGGACAGTTGCAATGCTGTAGCAAATAAGGGGACACTGAGGCTCGACATTGTTAAGCGCATTTAAAGACCAATGGACTCTTCCTGGGTTTTCTCATTATTACTCAGCCCAGTTACAGGGAAACAGTTCACCTCGGGGCGGCACTGTCCCATTGCACTTAGAAGGATAGGTTAGGCTCGTCCTGATACCTCTGCGACTTCAGTTGCGGCGGCTGGAGCAATTCTTTTTCTCCAGGTGCTCCACTCTCCCACATTAAAATGACCTTGTGTCGTATCTCACCTTTGTGGGAGCGCAAGTAAATAGGATGCTAATTATTTTTGCATTGTTACAATATTGTATATCGACTGCCGCAAAAAGTGTGCCGGAGAAAAAAAAGTAGATGGTTTTATATACCTGATTAATTGAAAACGACAGCTTGCTTAGGATAGATCATTTGCATGTATTTTATATGAAATACAAAATAATCAAACACCTTTTTTAGAAATATCAGCTGGAAACTTGATTTATCTCACAGTTGACTATTATCGACCAAGCTTCTACAATCCGTGAATTAATTAGATATCGTCGACAAAGAAAATATTTTTCATTTACTTACAATACAAAGCTGACATAAAAACGGAACAGAAAGCATACATCAGTAGCAGTTTTGGTTATGTTATAAAGTTGTCTCCCTCTCTACTATAAGAGAGAGTTTTGCAGAAATAAACTCGAAAAATAATTTGCCGGAATGGGCAACAATTAAGTACCAGAGAGTATTTAAATTACAAATAGATTTTAACAATTCTGTAAATGCTCAAGTCGAGTCAGGATTCCTGATTTTGCAAAAGTTGATTTTACATAGTAATTATTATTTAAGATATACAGGAATCCCCTCTAAGCGAAAGTAGAGCCTCCCTATAAAATCTTTCTTAAGATAAAATGTTGTAAAGCGAAAAGTAATGACCATTCATTGATACTGGGAACAGTTTATCGTTTCTAAACCTTATAGATGGTGATGATGGTATGTTAGACTGAGTCGTCAAAGGTTCTAATAGTGAAAGGTACAGGAGACATAGATGTAGTACAGAGGGAGTGAGGGTGTCCGATGCTTCTATAACAGCTCGCAACAAAACACTGAAAGTTATTATCGGTGGTCGCCTTTTTTCTTCGTCAAAGCGGAGATGTGACGTCAAGCAAATCTACAAAAAGACAACCATTATTCATATTCATAAATTTAGTCCAAAGTTAGGAACCAAAAAGATATGATGCAGAACCCAGTTTGAGAAGCCCAATATAAGATCAGAGCCTTACAAACTTATTGCATTGACAGCAAACTTTTTGAAAATATTTTCTTTGTGACACATTACTCAAGTATTTTTAGCCAAGCCGAATACATCATGTCATTTCAGCAGTTCAACTGACTCAAAAAAGTATCTTTTGAAATATGTAGTGAGTGCAATAAGTATCCGATACATTTCAACATCCTTATACATCTTCATAATTGACAGAATTTGGACCAAATATTTCTGATTTTAGTATAATTCATTTCAGTGTTCAATCCCGTTTCAGGTTTGTACTTTTTGATCTTTGGTGAATTTAAGAATTTTTATCGGATGAATTTTACATCCATTGTATACAAAATTACATTTTAGATTTAGGCGAAGCAAGAAAGAGTCACGACTTATTATTTGGGATGTTCTGTATTAGCCCAACGAACCAACCACAGAATTTGTTAAAAAAAGATTTTCAAAAGCGGGGTACTATCTACAATCGAACTATAATGATAAAGTGAGCACTTTTCCACCATTTTAAGGGAGATACTGATAACATTGCTTTGGATTTGAAAACTGGCTCAAAAATAACTTGAAAAATTCAAAAGAATTCAAAAATTCAAATTCTCTTATTATCTTGAACTTTTTAAGGTTGTGGTTCAAGGTTGGGGTGGGGTTGATGGTATTAAAGTAAGTAACCGGAAGAAGAGAAGATAACCAAAGAGACTAACATATTTTCATGTTTCTAATCTACTTATGGTTTTGGAATCGGTTTCCCGCAGGACTGACCAGCTGATTCCACCGGAGCTTAATCCTCTCTTGACAGAGGTAGAAATCGACAGAGGGGTTTAGGTTGGGAAAGGAGTTCAGCACAAGCCTGGTGGCTTCACGGTCAAAGTCCACTCAAATTTCTATTCCGACTGAAGCTGATTACTGCAACTTTGTATTCTATGGATGGTTTATAAAACAGTTATAATAGTATATATTTTTCAGTAAAAGTGAATTCGTTAGAAAGAAATAAACCCCTTGTGTGTCTGTAAGATAAGATCCATGGATTACAGAAGACTTGTCAGTTTGACTCAGTCGGTAAGAGAGTCGTCTACCACCCACTTGGTCGTGATTTTGAATCAAGGTAGAGAAATGTTTACATTTTTCCCTTAAATTTTATTCTATTTATTTGTCAAACTTCTGCTGAGTTTTGGCTTTATTGACCTCAACCAAGAATAACGACAATTTCAGACTTTTAGCTCTTACTGAAAAGTGGGGAGAGAGAGAGAGAGAGAGAGAGAGAGAGAGAGAGAGAGAGAGAGAGAGAGGGGGGTGATGTAAAAGTTACAAGTCAGTCACAGACAGAGAAAATTAGAGAGAATGAAAGCCAAGAAGATGTACTCATTGGTAGCAGTTTACAAACAGCGAATTTGTGCGAGAGAGTGAGACAGACAGACGGACAGAGAAAGACAGAGAGAGAGACAGAGTGAGATTCTTATATCTCTTTCTGTTAAAGGAAGAATTTCTTTCACGGAAGTCGAAATATTTTGAAAACATATAAGATTCTGTCAGGGTAGAGTTTGACCTTGAAGCAGTCAGTTGTGTTGTTGTTATACTTGAAAAACAAAACAGAAACAAAATCAACTCCAGATTTTGACTAGAGTCTGACAAAAACACGAGACGAAGGCGAATGCAGGAGGAAGGAGTGTGTCAGAAGAGCCATAAGCGTAAGTGACCAGAAAGATAGGAAAGCAGAAAGAGAAATTGAATGGAGAAAAACGGTCTGATTAATCACGCAATAGAAAAGGTGACCAACGTCTTTTTGTCAGCTTGCCGCGTTGGGATTGATCAGTTGAAACATAGGAAAAAGGGGCGATCAATGAATAAGTTACTTCTCTCGCCTTTTGTTGGGTGAAGTTCACTGAAAAACTTCTGAATTTTCGAAAATAAAATGAGTATGAACGATGTTCAACACAAAAAGTGATCAATTTAGCTTGAACTTGCATTGCAACTTGAACCCCCCCCGAAACATTTTAAAGAAGAGAAATTTTCAAAGATGAAAAAAAAAAGATTTTATGGACATTATACGAAGTAAATATTTAAATCAAATAACAGTGTAACCACATTGGTGTGGCCTGTACGCATTATATATGCATAGATACTTAGTCAGCTGGCCCAACTTAAAAACTGAAGAGACCTATGTTGACAGTTTGTATTGACTGTTTCTAATAAAATAAATAGAAGTTGGAAAAATTTAGGATTAGATAAAAATCACCCAAAGAGAGCTTACTAGAGAGTGTCACCTATTCTATGTAGATCCTGTGGTCAAGTTACCAATGTACATGATTTTGCAGCCGTCTCCCAAAGTTTTTAAAATACCTGAAAAGAACTGACTGTTTACTGATCTTCAGAGGTCAACAGATGTTTATACTATTTATTTTATGTTCATAGTGTGGTCAAATTATGCTCGAACTCAAATTTGGAACCAAATTTGTGCAGCCATCTGCGTTAGATTTTGAAATGCTAAAATTGACCTTTTTTTGAAAAAGCCAAAATTGATCTGACCTTAAAATAACTTTTAGAGGTTGCAAGGGGTCAATGCCGACTGTAAAATGCTAATCTATCCAATGCTTTTAAAAAAAAATATTATTATTTTTTTTTTTTAAATCGTCCTTTAATGAACAAGTATCGAAAATTTTATTATAATTGAGTCATATGCAGATTTCTTAATTTTCTCAGATGTCCATTTTCCGGTGAAATTGCATCCACAGTGGTCATAGTCAGTAGGAAAATGCGTTGAAACAGAGAGAAAAACATTATTTCAACACTAGTTGACAGGTCCAAAATGAGAAAAGCGATTCAATCATTAACAGAATCAACAGAAAAGGCTACAAAATGGTCGTGGATTAAAAGAGCCAGTGAATGGAATGCGACTGTTTAAAGAAGAAAGTATATTTGTTGGTTCAAACTACATGAAATTACTCTGTGGTTGCTTGTTTTCTCGATCAACTTAATATATGTAATGTCTAATTACTTACATACTAGATCTAACCACCCAAACAAAATCATTGAAAAGATCTCCAAATCAATTGAAACCAGGCTAATATACAATCCTCAAATAAAACAATATTCAACAATGTTAGAAATAAATATACTAAAGCCTTAAAGGACATTTGTTTTACCAGAACTAGCTTTAAATATGATGAAAAAGTGAAATCCAGTAGAGTAAAACAGCAACAACAAAAAAGTACAGTTAGGAAAATCATCTGAGATACACCGCCATTCAATCTACAAGTAAAAATCAACTTAAGAAAAAATATCCTTCCAATTAATAGAACCCCACCTGAGCAAACCACTGAATGAAATACTAAACAAGAACAGACCGAAAATTGGCTATAGTTGTACGGATAATTTTGATAAGTTCATAAAAAAAACATAGCAATGGAGTAATTAGAAATAATACTAATTGAGAAAGCATAACTAAATCAGGTTGCAATTGTAAAAACTGAAACGGATGCTCTTTACAAAATAAATGTCTTAAATCGAATAATGTAAACCAAGCTGAAATATCAACCCAAGAGAAATCCTCAGCAGTGAAGTATTGAATATCGGAAACACCGTTTTGACTAAGACTGGTTAACCATATATCATCATTTACAAACGAAAAATTTGAAAACAGTACATCACTGTCGATATATTATTAAAGACTAACCGACGGAACTTCAAACCAAAAGTGAAATGGAAAATATTAGAACGAACAACCCAATCAAATTTTCCTTTTTATGTAAGATATGTACAAACAGATCAAGCATAGGATAGTTAAACTAAAAACAAAGGTCATGTAAAAGTAAAAATATAAGACCGGGAAAAAGATTTGAGCAAAAATGAAATACTCTCTGAGAGGAAAGATACCACAAAGAGCTGATGTTTTAATAATTTACGGATAAGGAAAATGACCACAGGATCTTCTGCTAAATTACAATTCATTACTACCAGCAAGCAAAGTATCTCCACTACGTAAAACAGAATAACATAACTGGCAATGACCAATCATTGAACAAATAAAAAAGAAAAGATATATAATAAGAATAAAAAGAAGGCCCAACACCTTAGAAAAATAGATCCCCCTCCAAAAAAACATCCTAAAAAAGGATCTAAAATAAATCAAACCATTTGCCCAAAGAGGCCACACGGAAGGCAGAAACAAACGTTTGTATAGTGAATCCTTACTTCATCATATTCTAAGCTCTACTCAAATTCAACTTAGTGTTTGATGCTGACTGTATAGAGCACTTTATGAAATGAAACTATCACACATCTGATAGTGTATTATATTGTATTCCTGATTTGTATTATAAATACACACACATAAACACACACACACACACACACACATATATATATGTGTGTGTGTGTGTGTGTATATATATATTTATAATTTGGCAGCATTGATACATCTTTCATTAAAAATGACAGACAAGGAGCATCTTTTTATTTCACTTTACTGATCTTCTGTTCGTACAAGAGAACAGATCTCTGGTTTCAATGTATATAAATACTTTACAGGAGACACAAATATCAGGGTAAAGTTGCACTGTTTAGTTTCATATAAGATTTGTATTTGATAATCTTATCGTTGAAGATTGGTGCTTTCAGTTTGTATTTGTCAGTTGCTAATATATATATATATATATATATATATATATATACATATATATATATATATATATAAACTAATTACTTGATATAGACATATTCCTAGGAATATGTATGTACATGCAAATGCGAAAATATCACAATAGATAGATAGATGAAGAGAGAGAGAGAGAGAGAGAGAGAGAGAGAGAGAGAGAGAGAGAGAGAGAGAGAGAGAGAGAGAGAGAGAGAGAGAGTCTGGGAAGCTTTACAGCTTGGAACAGTAAACATTAAAAAACCTTCACAAAAATCTTCTGTGCCATTTCAGTCACTTATTTCCCAATTTCTGTCAAAGTGATTTATGTAATTTTCTTCAGTGCTTTTTTTCCCCTGTTTTACATATACTTTCTTATCATGATACAATGTATAATTTTTTTCTTGTTTGGATCAACAGTTGTTTACTATGTAACTGTTCCGGGGATTTTAAAACCAATGTACATATACGTATACACACACACACACACACACACACACACACACACACATATATATATATATATATATATATATATATATATATATATATATATATATATATATATATATGTATATATATATAAATATAAGCACAAATAATGCCACGTGATGGTGTTTTTTCCCTCTGGTTATGTATTTGAAATATACAAACTAATTAATTGATGTACATATTTTCTCAGCATTATATACATACATATGCATATACAAACATATCACTCTCTCTCTCTTTCTCTTTCTCTCTTTCTATTTTTATAAAACCACAAAGAATGTTATTTTATGGTTATGCATCTGAAATATACAAACTAATTAATTGATGAATATATATTCCTCGTAATATATATGTACATTTGCATATACAAACATGCCTCACTCTCTCCCTCTCCCTCTCTCTCTCTCTCTCTCTCTCTCTCTCTCTATATATATATATATATATATATATATATATATATATATATATATATGTAAGCACAAGTAATGCTATGTGATGGTGTTTTTGCCCCTGGTTATGTATTCATTCTGACATAAATTGATTTTTCCGAGTACGTAATTTGCACATGTCAAGGCAATATCTTCAAGAATTTTGCATCCAAGTATATGCATACCGAGATGAATGTATACGTGTGTACGTGCTCTTACTTCTATGGCTGATGTTGGTCGAATTGTTAAGAAGCTGACGAATGATAGCCACAAAATGGTACGATTCATTCGCTAACGGGTTTCTTTACATAATTTTCTCTAGCATCTGCGAACCATGAATATGAATTACCTTTTCTTTCTGCGCAGTATATAGCATGAAATGCTGTAGCCTCGGGGACATAGATGCATAGTAAACGCAGATTAGAGAAAGACAAGAATATGTACAACAAAACGAGATATTAAACTAACTTGACTAAATATTCGACCAAACGGGCATAGTAAATTGCGATCTGATTCATATCCATCCATCTTTCTATTCTGTAAATTCCTTTCTGGACAGCAATTTACTCCAACGGTTCCGGTGGATATTCGGTGTATTATGCATGAAATGAATAATAAGATTCATTTCGTTCTAATTTATTCATTTATTACATCTTATTATTTTCAAATTGTGCGTTTCAACTCGCTTCGGTATCAGAAAATAAAGATAATAGTTGACACAAAATTGTTAACCCCTTCAAATCCTTAATTTTCTTGCAGAGGTGTATGTATGTGTGTGTGTGTGTGTGTGTGTGTGTGTGAAAAACTAGTTTGCTGAAAATTTTCCCTTGACATCAAACCTTTTCTGGCATAAGCCGATTTGGCGATTGGCGTTTTGGCGTTAGGAAAAAAAAATACATTGATTTATCATCATTCAAAAGTGAAACTTTGAAAATCTGTGGACTTATAAATAATTTTCATTGAAAAAAACAACAACTTTTGTACAATTAATGAAACTTGAAGTATGAAAAACGACGATATTTATTCAAATTCACTTTCATAGTTTGTTTAGAGCAAATTATTCAGTATAATGTCAAAAAAACTCTACAATTCATTGAAAAACGAAAACTAATTCAGCTTTGATTTTTTACACCCGGTGGACATTTTATTTATATTTGAAAACAAAATGCGGTAATTTTACATAAAATAAAACCTTATCCGATTTCCCAATCAGTACCTGTGGACGCAAAATCATTTAATTGATGTGGTAAGTGAGTAATGTTTGTTTTGTCTCAAACTTATTCGACAATGAAGAAGCCATTGATTTACTTTTAAGTAAAATAAAAAGATCGATTGAATCTTAATAAAAATCAAATACAAATTGGTTTTTGTTTTTAATTTTTGCTTTTGATCAAATCTTCGTTTCAGTTCCTTGTCTTTGAGACTCATTAACAACACAACATTGTCCTTTGGCGGATGGCTGTCTTTGATATAAAAGGGGAGAGTAAGAGCCGACCTCTTCAGAGGGGTGGAAGGTAAGAGAATATACTATGACCCCCCTCTCAAAGAGTCATTGTGAATTTCAATCATCAATCAGGGGTGATGTAGCGAGTGGCCACAATATGTGGCTATTGTAAAATAAGTTTGAAATGGTAATCAAACCCCAGCCTCAAGCTTATTTTGGGAGAGATTTTCGAAATTCAGGGCTTCCTGATGTACCCATGGAAAATGGGGCTACTATGAGTAGTTTTTGCTGTAGGCTGTAACATTCAGATAAACAGATGGTCATATAAACATCTGAAGTATTATAAGATTAACCCATGCCGTCAGAAATGAAGGCGTAATAAAATATATGGATACACATTGAATTTTACATACCATTCAGATATCAGCATTGCAGTGAGTCTAGAGAATAGTGGTCTGTTGACTATCAACAGATATTTTTGTGTTATTATTTTTATCAGACTCCGAAAGTTGACTTTATCAACGTAAATTTTTCTGACTTTAGAACATCGGAATTTGAGGATTTTAAATTTAAAACATAACAGAGAGAGAGAGAGAGAGAGAGAGAGAGAGAGAGAGAGAGAGACAGACAGACAGACAGACAGACAGACAGACAGACATACTAACTTGCATTTGCAAGATCTCAGTATTTTTTAAATTTTAAAATTCTTTATGAAAAATATTTTTTTAAAAATAACAAGCATATATATATATATATATATATATATATTTCTTTTTGTTATATGATGTAGAGGAAGAAGTTTTGTTTGTATGAGAGTGAGTGAGAGATAAAAAGAGAGGGATAATGGTTCTATGCCTGAGAAAAGAAGGGAGAAAGATAGGGGTAAGTGAGAGAATGTTCATACGTGAAGTGGAGAGCTAACTAATCTTGCCAAGATTTCGGTTTCTGGAGGAGAGCTCCACTTTTGGATTGCAGGAGAAACCTCTATTTCCGTGATTGACTAGACAATTATGAAAATGAAAAGAAAGAAAACTGATCTGGTAAGTGATTCAATAGAAACTGCCTCGTGACTGACGTCTTTTGGCCGCATACCGTGTTGAGGTGAGCAATGAAAACGGGTAGATTCTCACTTTTCTTAGATCACACAATCAAAAATAATTCATTCGAGTGACACCACTTCTGGTGCTTGTCACCACTAAGTTAATATCACATATATCAAACTGGAGTCGAGACAAAAGAAATTTGTGATATGCGGTATGCGGCCAAAAGCACGGGCGTGGACATCTGAAGCCCTAACCAGCATGAAGGCATTTATTAACTTACCTAAACACACACACACACACACACACACACACACACAGAGGCACACACACACACACACACACACACACACACACAGAGGCACACACACACACACACACACACATATATATATATTCGAATATATATATATATATATATATATATATATATATACGATATATCCTACGATATCTATTGAGTTAACATTGAGGACAAATAGTTATATATTTAGATTAAATTTACCCCACTAACATGCTTCGCCTTTATAGCAAAGTAGCAGTTTCAAAATTAATATTGAAATATTTGTTTATTTTAAGGAACAACGTCTCACAATATCACTACGCGTGAGCAGCAAGCACCAAGTATTTTACAATTGCAGAGAAAGCGCATTTTATAAATGGATCCATACATTGGAAAAATTGAAATCAGGGGCCATGAACAAAGGTTAGAGAGGATTTTCTGGGTTATGTTTTTCTGCTCTTAAATTGTCAGTTACTATGTGTTGATCGTTATTTTTGAACGAGGGAATTAGAAGGTGTTTGAAATGCTTCAAATTGATTATGATCATGTTTATGCATGTGTGTGTGTGTACGTGTGTGCAGTTCTTTTCATTCTGCTTTATCAAACACACATATACACACACATGTATAAACAATATATATGTGTATACATGTGTGTGTGTGAGTCAGAATGTGTGAGTGTATGGGTGTGTGAGTCAGTATGTGTGAGTGTATGGGTGTGTGAGGTCTTTCCATTCCGCCCTGTCAAAGCTGATTACATTGTTGTCCTCCTCTGTAATTTTTCACAGATGACCACACATCCGCCTCACTGTTCATTCGCTCGTCAAAAACATAAGTTTTGACTCCAGCCTACTGCAATATCAGCTTTATGAAAACTCTTGTCATTCTTCGTTTGTGTTCTTACGGCTGCCCGGCGAATATCGTGCCACGCAGGGGCGTGGCCCCCGCTCCCGCCCGTTCGTGTGTCGTTTCTTTCTCACCTTTCATTTTTCATTCTTCCACCACCACCACCACCACCACCACCATCATCATCATCATCATCATCATCATCATCATCATCACTGCAATCTATTTGTGAGCAATCATATATATATATATGTATACATGTGTGGTGTATGGAAAGGATGTTGTGTATCTAATATCATGGTGAAAAAAGACCTAGAAACTGAGTGTAAATACGAATATATACATTTGTGTTTATGTTTTGCTAGGAATGGCATATATATATATATATATATATATATATAAATAGTCTACAGAGCCTTACAGCTTTGAGCACTGAACATTAAACGTTTTTTTCAAAGAATTTTTTGGTGTTACTTCAGTCACTTATTTCCCAATATCTGTCATTGTGATTTATGAAATTTTCTTCAGTGTTTTTTCTCTGTTTAACGTATACTTTGTTAGAATGGTACACTGTATAAATCGTCTCTTGTTGGAATTATCAGTTGTTTACCTTGTAACTGATTGTGGGAATCTAAAGTGTTTGTGATTGTGTTGACCTTTGCCATGTCTTACCCGTTAAAGCTTTTTATCTTATCTCACCTTCTTGTGTTTGGTCTTCTACTACAGTGTTCACCACCCAATTTGCACCAATCAGTTGTTCTTTTGATCCATCCGTTTTAATCTCTTCTTATTAAGTGTCCAGCTCAACTCTATTTTGGATTTTGCATGCATATTATCCTGCTGATTTATTTTCTATCTCTTAGAGTCATCTCTAGCATTCATCATCATCATCATCATCAACATCATCATCATCATCATTAGTATCAGCTGCAGCTGCAACAGTAGCATCATCAACCTTTTAGCGTCCGTCGTGAGCGTGATGGAGCCAGTACTTTTTTGAGCTGCAATCTTGAAAGTTTACATGAGTTCACCACCATCTAAATACATGTTTGTTTGTTTTTTCTCAAAAACGTGCTTCATGGACTCTCTAGGTCATTTGGGTCTAACAATCCACAAGTCTCGTACTGGTATTTTTGTTGGATAATTCTCGATGATATATCTTTTTTTTAAAGACGGTTTTATATAATATTTTATTTAATTAGTTCTGATACACGTGCTGGTTATTATGATTCATTTACACGAGGTACGGATACATATCTTGTACATTTTTATGATCCATAATGCTGCTGGGATCAATTTCAGACCGCTCACTTTGCATATCACTCTTCTTTAATCTCAGTATATTTTCATACTCTGTCGATACTATTGACCGTAACTGGTAATATTCAAAGTGTTCAAATTGAAATTCAAGGTTAAGTATATTTATTATTTGCAGTACGTATTGTTGGACACAAAGCAAATGTTCCTTTCGACAGTTGACAAACATTTCATATATTAGCTTTGATCAATCGACTTTATTACTTTTTGATTCAGACTGGAAATAGAGTACTAGAGCTTCTCATAGTTCAAAAATTAGTCTATTTACGTCTTCTCTGGATAGACAGCTAATCTGAACCAGCTTTGATGTCGTGTGATGAACGGTCTGGACAACATCTTGGCTCATTGTAAAATCATTTTGTCTTTTTGCTGCTGCGTGAAAAGTATGACGTTAATTTTTTGAGAGTCAGTAAATACAACGGTAACACTGACAGCACGGCCTGCACAGAGAGAAAATTAATGGCAAATATATCTAAAAATTGAGACGAATGGCACATCTTTTAGTACCTTTTGGAGTCCGCTTGTCTTTCCCATCATTGTAGAGCGGTCGTCGCTTCTAAATCCGATTATTTTGCTCAGAAGAATGTTTCTTTCACTGGAGAGAGATATAACAACCTGAAAAAGATCCATGGGTGTCCCATTTTCCGATACGAACGTACCAAGAAGAATACCATGAAGATCACGTTCAATTTCATCAGAGTTCTGTATCACTATGACGGAAGCTTTTATAACAGATATTTCAGTACTTTCATCAATTATAATTAGAAACAGTCAATCAAAACTGTCAACATAGGTTTTTCCAGTTTTCAAGTTGTTCTGACTGGCTGGCTCTGTATGTATCAAGTATAGACGTCGCACCAATGAAGCTGATTCCTTATTATGTCTCGGAAAAAGTTTTGAAAAAACTTCCAATAGGTTTTAGCGGTGGGGTTCAATTTGCAATGTCTGCTTATGCTAGATTGGTCCCTAATATAAGCCTTGATCTGCGTTAATACTTCTTTTTCTGAAAATTTCTAGCTTTTCAGTGATCTAGCAAAAGGCAAGAGAAGTAATCCAATGATTGATCACCCCTTTTCTACTTAAAAAAAATGATCACTCCCAACATGGTATGCTGCAAACAGATGTTGGTCACGTGACGTTTCCCAAAGAATGAAAGTTGGACCCGTTGAAATCCTTTTTTTTTCATATTTCATCATGTTTCAATTTTCCCATTATTGTAATACAATGCAATGGGATATATGGAAGCTGTAATCTTTGAATATTTATGTTCTTGGCAATATTACAATCAGGGAATTCCCTTTTGTAAACATCCAGATGATGATTCATGCCTACAAGAAGGAACATTATTCTCAGAAAAATAACCAATATTTAAGACTGGAGTTTTTCACTTCAGGTGATATCGTTTTTGTTAAAACAGAGAATATCAACTTTTTAGACTTGGTAACTTTAAAGATTTTCTCACGAATTTCGATATTTTTGTGAATTAATAACATTGATTTATTTGAATCCTTCAGTGAGATTCTGCAACATAATATCTGTTGTTTTAATCCACTCATACTCAACAGGAGTAGTATCACCCCAGGGGCAGTATCACCCCCAGGGGCGTAAGCTGAGCTGTGTGGGATCGATAGATTGTTACATAAAAAGGAATATTACTTTAAAAAAAGAAGGCAATCTAATGGCAGTTTAGTGCCCTGTTCATCATGCATTATGAAGGTGACAGGAGGCCCTGTAATTATGTGGGAGGGAGTTACTTCGATAGGTTTCGCTGGCTTACCTCATTATAAAGAGATAAGGTTGGGCATCTGACCCTCTTTGAGCAACCCACATAAGTTAAGACTTGGTTTACGAAAGGATCAATGCTTATATCTTATCTGACTCCACAGTTATAACCTGGTCGCATCATGGTATTAAATACGAATTGCATTGATCTGATATTCAGGTAAACGCATCTCCATTACAAACAATACAACAACAAAAACAGGGACAACTCTGGGAGCAAAACGAACTTTTATTCATTTAACATTTAAGATTGAAATAGGAGTATTATACGTATGCCTTTGTACAGTGAACTTTTGTCGTGCATGTGTAATACTTAGGGTACTGTCCTTTGGTTTATTCGAAGGGTTTTCAGGAATTCGTGTAAAAATGAAAGGTTATATTACCGTAATGTCAGATGTCTTGAAAAGTGTAAGGTGCATGTTCGTAAAATAAAGTTCAAAGTGTTTGCAGGATAGATTTCAGATGATTTACTTACATAGTAGATGAGACTTTCTCGTCCATCTGAGGTCGACGATAACCCTAGACGGGAGGGCTATGCTACCGCAGCCGTTTACCATGAGACCTCAAAGAGAGGAGAGAGATTTTAATCTGGCGGTTGTCACGTGACTGCGTTTTTGGATTCCCATTGGTCAATCTTGACCAATCGTTTTGCGATTATTATGGTTGTAATTATTCACCCTGCACAACTTGGTACGCTGAAGTGAATAATTACATTTCATTTCTTTATTTACATAATTTGTACTACCACAATCGTTTGTTTAAAAATAAGGGAAAGCTTCTTCGACTTGGTGAATTACCGAAAAAAGTATTTGAATAAATTGTTTTGATCAATAATTTTCCTTTGCTATTGAGTTATATCATCATGCAAGCACGCGTAGGTTGTCCTGAAGCTCCAAATATCCGCAGTAAACAAATTATCATGGAATTTACTTGGCTCAGTCATTGTGTAAGGGAAAGATTCATTCTTTTAAGAGACGTACACTCAAACCTTTTGATGTGAGCATTTATTTGGCTAAAGATTATGAAGTGCAGTCATTTTCAACAGGAGCAGTATCACCTCAATATGGAAAAAGGATTAGGAAGTAACGAAAAGGGGTGTTTGGGAACGAAGGTTGAAGAACCTTTTTATACAAGTTCTTGCAGCCACTCATTTTTTAGAAAAATGTACGTACCATGTGCATCTCTTTTTCTTTGGCAATTTTTCATTCGTCGTTGTTAATAAGGAATAATTCTCACTTGAATACCAACGTAACAGTTTGACGAACCAGGCGACACACCGGCAACTTGCAAGGCTGCCAAAGTCGGTACTTTCATACAAACACTGCCAGATGGATTTGACAGAAAGACTTAAGATTTGTAACAGATTTACGCAGGCATGAAGCCCAAACGAGAATGGAGAGACTGACAAATGAAAACAAATCCTTGTGTTGGAAAATTGATGTATGTGTACGTGAAACAAAAGCAGAAAAAATGAGTCAAACAAAAAACAAATGTGTATGTGTGTGTGTGTGTGTGTGTGTGTGTGTGTGTGTGTGTAAATGCATGCATACTCTCGATTCTTCTATCAGCTGTCTATCAACCACCCCTGGATCGGGTGATGATACTTCCGATCATTTATTACCGAACAAAATATTTCCATCTCCTCTTTTTCACTTGGGGTGAGCCATCCTGTTTTCGTAAATTAGTTTTTTGTTATTCATACAATTCAAAATACAATATTTCTTATACACTTTTTTATGTGAACTAATGGAGAGAAGTTCCCTCCTGTAAAATGAATACGTTTACTATGGAAAAAACTTGGATTTTATCAAATTTTAAAATGACCCCCCCCCAAAAAAAACTCCAGAAACCCGGACAATTATCGAAAAACCCTGACGTGAATTGACCTCCAAAACTGTCAACATCTCAGCCTAGTTGGAATCTTCAGGGGAGGAAACTGTCTTCTCAGTGTTTGGTGGAAATGAAATCAAGTAGCGATGTCAAAATGCACATACATCAAACGGTGGCAGATGAAAGTGTTTCTGCAAATTTTTTGACGCATGCGTTATGCAATTACTTTTGCTGTGGAATTATTTCCGCTGTGGCATTATTTCCTTTCGCACCAAGATCGGGAGGTCACGAAGATAAAACATCGATTTTCTCCCCGTTTAATGCTGAATGTATTACCAGGTTTACATCTAAAATAGAGTCAAAAAGCATGAACAAAAAATATTTTATCAAAAATCATCTGAATATCAATGTCTGATATCTAGACACAACCCAAAACAATTTAAATCTAAATAACATCTAAAAGATCTAAAACATCTAAAGCATCTAAACAATGGATTCCAATAGCCTCCTTTTCTATCATCTTTTTTTTGTTGTAGAATTTGATGCTGATACTATCCTATTGTAGAGTAATAAAAATTTTTTTTATTACGTATTGCCATAATCTGGAAAAAGAATACTGTGCATTGGTACGCTGAGCAATTGAATCTTTTGAATGATTGGATGAAGCGTTTTAATGATACATTGGAATAAAAAAGACGTTTTTCTGGGTAAGGAATCCCATCAGGGATTTTGCATAAAATTCCAGTCACATACCCAAGTTGTTGGTCATAAAATTCGTAAGTGATTCTCTTCGACTTGATCAAGATGGAACTCTTCAGTGTCACATACCATCGAATGCACAGCATGTCTTTATTTCCGTGTAACCACTGGTTTAGACTTCAGTAAACATTTCCATTGGGAGATTATTTCTTGCGTTTATCATTGACACAAACATCCTACATTTCATCTCCGGTAATAATCCGATTAAAAAAAAACTATTTCTATACCACCGTTGAGTAAACAACCGCATGATGCTGAACGCTAAGGTGTCAGTTTACGGGGAATCCAAATCCTCACTCTGAATGCCTCGCCGACCTGCTTAAGATTTCTTCCTGGTTAGAAGTCTGTATTAAAAAAAGGCTCCTCACTCAATACTCTGACACTTTGATGTAGATCTCCTCCAAACGCTGCTTTCAAAAAGATCAATATCGAACGTTTACGATCTTCTCGAAGGACGCTCATCTGAAAGATTAAAATCATCTTTTTTTTTTTTTCATTTCTCTTACCGAACTATCTCTGACATTTTCGAAAAGCCACTGCGTCGGCAAACATGATAGAAATGTTTTCATTGCCTTTTTTGCGTTTCTGTCTTTACATAATTAATAGAGCATCAATGTCTATTATGACGCAGTAGAATTGTTCGTCATCTGTTATCTCAAATCTCCCAAATAAAGATGACAACTAAATAAAACAATAGTGAGTTTGAAATTAACC
>OY735203.1:75353047-75383047 GCA_963457665.1 Thysanoteuthis rhombus | reverse complement strand
ATTTTCGCTTTTCTGTTAAAGTGTTCACCGTTTGTAAAATCGGATGGGCTACGATTTGGAACCTTACAATTTACAATTAAGACCATCTTCCATACGTTGTACCAAAAAGCTTTTTACTGTCCTTAGCCCTTTACAAACACGGAATATTTATACGTTTTTGTGCATCCGTAGCACAGAGCACATCAAAGATAGAAGCACCATACGCCACTGGTTAATATACACCAAGACAGAACATTGTTTTTAAGAATCTAATTGTGAATCCAAAGACTTGTTTGCCAATACTACTTGATATAGCATAGAAAAATTCTATAAATTATGTTTTAACTCTTTTACATAATTTTTGTATGATTGTAAACTTGAATGGAATATACAGAATTAAATAAAATAAGATAAATTATGTCAAATAAAAGTTTGAAACAGAATTGTAGGCACATTTTAGCTCTGTCCTTAATATGAATAGGTTGAGTTTTATCCAAATTAATGACTTTGATTTGATAATAGATTTTGTAAAGCTCACCTGATTTAAATAAAATTTATGCCATTTTGTAGAAATATTAACGAAAATTGCTCTGTAAAACGCTAAATACTATTATTATGGGTCTTTCTACGGATTTTTACATAACGCAATGCACGCCTACGCCGTAGGAGAGAGTCACACAAAACTTTCCATTTACGCTTAATTTGACCCAGCAAATCTTTTTCCTAAGAACGAAACAAGAATTTTCTAATTTGTAAACATATACCAAGAATTTTAGTGTTAGAAATGGAATATTTCGAAAGTAACGGACAAACGATTTATATTTGGTAACGATTAATTCACCTGCGAATGTTTCCTCGGTAGAGTTGATCAGTATGTTGATTTTGTAATCGAGAGATTGGTGGTTCGGATCCACCTGGCGACTACTTTCTTTCAAACGATAGTAATTATAATTGAGGGTGTCGTGTGGACGTATTGATATTAAAGAAAACAGGATCAGTGATGAAAATGCGTGCCTGAATAATGTGTTGATGTGATTGTAAAAACTCAAACCAGACGGAACATGTTAATACAGTGGAAAATTTAAGCAATCTTATTTCACAAAGTTTAGCAAAAAGTGGTTATATGCTACGATAAATAATTTTTTGTACGGATGCATTTACACCTGTTCGTCTATTTCATATTGAAAGATTCCTGTTCAGTAATTTTGGAGTTTTTACAAATGTATTCTCACAATGTGCAGGTATGTAATTTTCTTGCAGGTACAAAAAGGATTGAACTACCGTAGCCACCAAAAGTGGCAAAAGATCCTCCCCTTTCCATGTGGGTGCATTTATTTGTTTGTGTGTTCCAGAACTTCTAGTCGTAATCCCATAGCCTTGAATGTGCCGACTTGAAAATTGACAAATTCCTTGTAAAAATGTTTTTTTTTAATTTTTTGAAAAAAAGACTTTTGATATTTTTGAAACCCTAATTTGAAGGGTATAATCTGATGCTGATATCTAGATTCTCAAGAATTTAGATATTTCTGAGCGTATTTATTCTTTGATGGAATTCTTCTTACGTAACTTCACATTTTGACGCTACGGTTGTTCAATTATTGACTGCCATGGATAGTTATGTGTAAAATCATACCCGAAGGAGAATAAGAGGGAAATGATAAAAAAACAACAACATTTAGTCGCAGGTGAATGACATTTTACAATGAAAATTCGACGGTGAATGACACTAAAATAGCTTAAGAAACAGTAGTCAAGAGAACAAACACGAGGCGTTGTACTCTTGTGAAAAAACATCTGGCTTTTCTTTTCAGAAAGGAAATGGATCTTCCTGTTTACTGACAGAAAAATGTTATTAGTTATTTGCATAAGGCTTCATAACTCCAGCAAATGACATCAAGTTACTAATAGCCCTCAGATAAGGAGAAGTTAAATCTATGGAAGAGGCTTTCACAACTTTCATTTCCTATCATTCCTCTTAGTTATTTTTTTTAAAGCAATCATCCCCCTGAAAACCTTAATGAAACTAAAATTATAACTTACAGGTCCGAGAGATGCACTTTTACGAGATATTTAAATCGTAAACTACGACAGCTGCTACTCATCTCAAGCTGACACGTTTTCGTGCTAAAGTCTAAATCGCCAACGACAACTATTGCTGCTGAAAAAATGGCAGAGATTTCAATCTCAGCCGTGGCGTTGTAGATGGAAGCTTATCTGTTGCAGAGTCAACCATAAACCCGAGCTATCGCCCAGAATAACTCAGTTCCTCTCCGCGAAAGGATAATGATTGAAGAACCTCTCCTCGAAGTTGAGGGGTTATGACCAAATCAAGTTGAATACATTATTTCTTGTTAGATCATCGAAGTTTAGCAAAGTCGAGCCAGTACCAAGATAAATGACCATTAGGGAGTTCTAGGTGCAGGAAGTAGAACGATGCTTCGATAGGCCAAGCAAGTCAGGAGTAGTTCTTATTAACAATTTCCCGTGTGTATCCCTATCCTCAAAAAAATATAAAAGAAACCAAAACTACATTCTACTTACGTTTTTTATTCAATGTGACTCTTGTGCTTGATGCTTTGGTGATAAGTTTTGAAAAAAATGTATAAGTTGTAATTCACCAACTGTGAGTAGCTTCGCCTTATATCTTGACTTTACCGACATCAAACGAAAATATGCTTTCTTTTTACCTTATGAACTAAGCAGTGATGGTGGTGAAGGGTAAAATTATGTTACCTTGACGAAAATACTACAATCATCAAGCATAGATCTATGATTAAGAAAACAAAAAAATGTTTGCTTAGTCACTCGATAGGACGATCAATCAAAAAATTGGAAAAAGGGGTGATCAATGAATAAGTTACTTTTCTTGTCTTCTTGGGATTAGGATTTCTAAAGAGTACATTTTTTCGAAAAAACAAACGAACAAAAGCAAACAAAAATAACTGTGAATGCTGTTGGACACAAACAAAGGGACCAATTTGGTATGAGTTTTCATTGTAAATCTATTTTTTGGGGGGGGGGTCTAAAAAAGAATAAGAAAGCCCTTTCCATATTCATTGAAGGGAATGTCTCAGATGAACTGTTGCGGTAAGGCCAAGTCCATATAGATGGATACGTATAAATGTCAGAACACATGAATAACCCATACCGAATAACAGTATTTAAACGGGTGTGCTGTTGGTAACAGTGATCAACATTGCTTGAGAAAAATCCATTTTTATTCCACAATCTATCGCCTCTTTCAGCTCAACTTTCAGCCTCTTGGGAGGCGATAAGAACCCCGTTGAGAATGACTGCTTTATAATATACCGTTAACTACGTTTTTTTAATTCTTATAGGGAATAACATTGTAGATAGATAATATTGAAAATCTTCAGGAACGTAGGGTGCATGAAGAATCTATATTAAAATTATACTAGTCACGATTCACGACTGAATAGTCAATTGGTAAAAAAATGACCAATCACAAGAGGGAAAAAGAATTTTCAGAACGATAAGTTTTGCGATTTTTGCCAAATTAATAACTTTTCAGGTAGATCTAGTAGATTTTCTCCCCAATTCAGCCTATGAAAATCTACGATCCGGCAAATAGAAAAAAAATTATGAAATCATTCCAAGCAATTTTTCCATTTGATTCAGCAATCACTCAGTTGCTTTACATAGCGCTACTAGAGTAGTTCACCTGCGCATATATAGTACCATATGTTACTCCACACACACACACACACACACATACACACACACACACACACACACACATATATATATATATATATATATATATATATATATATATATATATATGTATAAAGTGAATATGCCTGTTGGCCTAGACAGAGTAAATAGAATGAACAACTGAAGAAATGAGCAGCAGCACGAATTAAATCTGCGCCCTACAGAAGGCTGTTTTAATGCGACGTCGCTCTTACCATTTGAGCAGCAAGCATAGGTTTAACCAAAGTTTCATATAATACTGGAGTGCATGCAAATCTTTCAAGACAAAAATTTTATAAATGAATGTAGCAGTCTCGCTGTTTTGGTCAGATCGTGTGTATCCCGCTTGAATAAATATCTGTATGCAAGTTTACATGATTTTGAACAATTCTGCTAGAAATCTCACCTAACCTACTGTACTGCAGTAATAATTGACTCTTCCATTTAAAGGGGAACATTTTGTTGATGCAATATCTCCATTTGAAATTTTGATTGAGACGGGTTTTTTTAATTTTTTAAAGTGCATTGTTTGAAATGGTGGGTCAGAGGTATTCTTATTAGCAAAAGTTTTACCCCCAACTGGAAAAGTCAAGTGTTATTGATAGCTAACCAAGAAAACTACTTTACTGTAGTAGGAGATGAACAGTGGGATTTTTTCGTTCTCTGATTGTAATCATGGACTCTTCCACCTTAAGATAACACGTTTTCAGTTCTCCGAAAAAGAATGCGAAAAGCGAAAGTATTGATCAGTATTTGTTTTACAGCACGACACCCCAGTTTCCTACCACTGAACGAGAAATTAATTCAACGATGCTGTTTAGTCCCACATATGAGACCACGTGATGGTTAAACAGAGAATGATTTGCCTTCAAAGCAGAAAAGCTGAGGGAGCAGCATCCCATGTCAAAAAATGGGCTGCCTGACAGATGGAGGAAGGAGTGGCCCATGTTAAATACACACCTCCATTAATTCATCAGCAAGCCAATGGTTTGTTGAACTGGCTACGAACCGGTTGGTCCATAACTGGGGCATCGTTGCAGAAGATGGGAGCCCACGACACAGCTGGGTGTGTAGTAGTGCTGCGGTGAGTGTCGATCACATTCTGTCAGTGCTCTTTGTTGAAACCACCTAATGGGATCTATGGCCTGCAAAGCCTGGATGGTGCCACACTGAACTGGTTCAAGGAGATCAACGCTGGGGCTGATATGGGTAGGGTCGTACGAACAACGTCGACCTCATCTTTATCATATTAGGGCGTGGCAAAAATAATTGCCATTCTTTACCATCAGCTTACATAAAGCAGTATATCTCAGCTCAGAATAACAGTTATTAATCGAAATAAGAACCTTCAGAATCGACCCATTTTTGTCAATTAGAAACAATTCCATTTATTCCAGAAGAATTAGAACTATGTCGTCCGAGAACCAATGCTTTCTTCGAATACATTTTAAGCTGCTCTTTGGTTGTTGAACACCTTGCTTTGCAGGAAGGGGTCAAAATTTGTAAGAAAGTGATAGTCGATCGGAGAAGGGTTTGGTTAGTATCTGGGTGGGACAGAGTTTCGTAGCATTGTTGGTTTAATTTCTGCTGGAATATTCGGGCGACATGCGAGATTTTTTGCTCTTCACTCAGAGTCATTCGTCTGACCTGTTGGCTTTTTTTTGTTCTTCGGTACGAATGACAAAAAATGTTCAATGCTCAACGTTCGCTTCATCTGAAATCTTCCGAATTCAATCACAGAAGGACGTCAACGACCTTTCTCATCTCCAAGGCTCTCGTCTCCGTTTCGAAATGTTTCGAACCAAAGTTGGGCTGTACGTTCGTCGACGGTCCTCTGGTGAAGTACTCAATTCAAAGTACAGAGTAATTTTCTCTTGATTGGCCGATGAAAAGCAAGACACATAAGATGAAAGAAAAACTAGCCAAAAATCGATAATTCCCCATCACAGTCAATGATTAAACGACCATAGCTTCAAAAGTTGTAGTCATAGAAACGAATTCCATCGGAGATATTTATATCATCATTGGCATTTTCTACTGGGAAACATTTGAAATGGCTAAAAAATCAAGAAACATCTAGATTCAGTGGAATATAGATGGTATTCATAAACCCATCAAAATTAAGCACAAAAATGCGAAGAAAAGCCCCACTAACTAAAAAATCATTTTCAAGAGGGATCTAGTTGAAACTGATGCCAGTTTTCAAGTCTATTGACAAAATAGTATGGCCAGGAGCACTAGACCATGAACAAAGACACAAACACTTGGATGATATGTTTATATTTTCATCATAGACCATTTTTTCTATTGTACGTTGAAATTTCATTTTAAAAGAAAAAAAATGAGGGGTAGGAATCTTTGTATCTCTGAAACCTAGAAGACGAGCTTTTCGAAGCCTCATAGAAAGAGGAAGAAGAGAAGGCATAGTAGACGAAGCAAGAGGAAGCAGCTAGATTAGAAACTTTGGAACCGAGCAGTAAGTTTCAAATGCAGGGTTCTTACAATTTGGCAAAGATATTTTTTACTTTATTGATACTATCATTGTCGAAACCTCATTTTTACTTCAACCAAGAATATAGCCAGGGAACAAACGAAAGTAAGTGTAGAATCCTCTGATGTAAAATCAATGTCTTAGAAATATCATTTTTCATGTTAACATTTAAGAATTCTGCAGTTAGATGTTGAGTTTCTTTAAGATTTTTCTTGTTCTTTTATTGCGTTAATCTTAAATTCCTTTGTGCATTGATGTTTCAGTTTTAAAGGAGGAAAAAGTATTGTATCATCATCATCATCATCATCATCATCATCATCAGTCTTTTAACGTCCGTCGTTGGACATAGACCTTTCCCAGGATTCGACACAATTCTCTATCATGGGCGTCCCAGAGCCAGTATTTCCTGATTCTGACCATTTCATCTCTCCATCTTGTATTCTTTCGGCCTCAGTTTCTTATGTGATCTCTGGGAATCCATGTTTTGAGATGTGATGTCCATCGGTTGTCTTTCATTCTTGCAACATTGCCTGTCCATTGCCATTTGAGTTTTTAATAGTTTCTATGATGTCATGGGCACCCGTTTTCTTCCTTATATACTGTGCTGTCTTGTGATGTCTCAATGTAAGGTTTAGCATGATTCTCTCATGTGCACGTAGCATACTTCTCAGTTTGCAGATCTGTCTCTTGGTTAAGGTCAATATTTCAGCTCCATAAGTGACTATCGGGAGAATGCATTGATTGTATACTCTTCTTTTTAGGATTATAAGGGATCATCCGGTTCTTGAAAGTTGAGCTTGCTCCGCCGAAGGTTTGTCAGCCCAAAGTGATTCTCCGCTTGATTTCCTCCTCTTTTGAGGGTCTTGTGGAGATTCGTTGTCTTAGGTAGATGTAGTGGTCTACCTTGCCGAGTTTTGCATCTTATATCTTGACTGTTATGTTCTTATTCTCAACATGATTATTGCACATGATCTTCGTAAAAAGATCTGCTTCTAGTGGTCTCGTAAAATTAGTAGGAGGAGGAAGAGGAGGAGAACGCAGAGTAGCCGAAAAAACTATATTTAAAAATAAATCTTCTTCTTCTTCTTCTTCTTCTTCATCTTCACAACGCATGCGTCGTTACAGTTTTATATTCTTTTCAAGTAAGCTGCATCTATTGAAACTAAAGCTATGATCATGCAAAATATTTGGAATCCTATTCGATATCCAGGATGCATGCGTGACATGGACGTCACCTTCATCAATTTGGCTACGGGCAACAATCGGTCAAGCAGGTTCAAATCTACAGTCATTCAGTTACACTTTACTGATCTTATGATTCATACTATATTGTTTGTTTACTAAGTAGTTGTAGTAGTTCACAGTTCATGTTCTTCCCATGTTAGAAAGGAAATTCGTCTTTTCATCAAATTCTGATGTTACGTTATTGCAATGCAAATCTTTTAAATATCCCCAGGGGGATGGATGGATCCGTTCCTGTGCTCCTAGCCGAAATGGAATTGCTATAATGTTTTCTTTGCGTTTTTATTTTCATTTTGGTTGTTGTGTTGATGCGCTGGTAGCGGTGATCATACAGGGCAGAGTGGTTTATTAGCGTATTTTGTTGTGTGTGTCATAAAGGGATGATGTTTTTTTTGTTATTGTTTTTACTGTAGTGTAAGATATGCGGTATATGGATGTTTTGGTGATTGTTTTCAGATTCTTTTTTTGATTTGATAATGATTATTTTTGTATATTTCCGGTATGTCATTTTTTTTTAGTTCGAATTGATTTTTAAATATTTCTATTTTCGATACTGGTGTATTAGCCTCTATTATGATTGTAGTAGTTGAAACTTCTAATTTTCATTTTTGGAGACTATCTCATTATTATTGTAATATCTTGAGATAATTTGGGTATCTAAACTATATTTGAATCAAATTAGTTGTAGTTACTGGGGGTAAAGTGTAGATTTGTATTGGGTTGGTGGCTAGGTGACTTGGAGGTAAATGTTAGTGTTATCAGTATTGACTCTTGTGTTGTGTATGGTGTATTTATTAGTAGTTGGTATTTGTATCTAGGGTTTAGTATTGAATTAAAACATACATATAGTATGTATTTAAGTTGGTTGTTGTAGGTGTGGTGTTTTTATATTTTTTCATTCTCATTCTATTTCATCCTCATTATTATCATCAACAACAACAATAATGATAATAGTAGGTGTTAGTAGTTTATATTGTATAATTCTTTCAAGTAAATGTAGTGTTAATAAAGTTCCCATCAAATTTTCCTTTGTGTTTTCATATTGGTATCATTTCGTTCCTACGGCTCAAAAGGTTTGCTCTTAGAACTCAGACTTCACTGTACCCAAACCAAATCCTAAACCTCGTTTATTTTCAATCTATCTACTTCTTTCAACGCGACGATTATGTATTGAGTAAATGGATGTATATGATCCGACATATCCGTTATTTGGGCCTTTGCATTACCGGCGACTGTTTAGCTCGCTGGTGACGGTCTCGTCGAGTAAAAGCTGCTACCCTATCGGTCTCAGGTCTCAACTCTTGGCGTAGCCCCATTCCCTTTAACTGTTTATTCTATTTACGTTGTCTAAGGTGAGTGATGCATTAACCATGTAACGACAGGAGATCATTTGAAATAGATTTTTATATAATATAACGCAATTTATAATGATTAATCGCTTGTTGGTCACTGCTTGTTTTGTTTAATATAGTAAAGATTGATTACTGTCTGGTTGCTATAAATTAAATTAACATGGGATGATGAGGACACTTTATCAGTGTGTTGTTAGTCCATCAGCTCTTTGTGGTATGTTTCCTCTCAGGAAGTACACATTCCTACTTTTATCTCCTCCCTAGTGTTAGGGTTCATTTTTACATGACCTCTGTTGTTTTTGTTGGATTCGTTTCATATCCTAGGTTAAGTTTGTTTTTACATATCTAAGATAATTACGAAAAAGTGATTGGATTGTTCAGAAAATGTCCAGGGGTATAATAATAATAATAATAATAATAATAATAATAATAATAATAATGATAGTAATAATGATGCTACTGCTATTACTAATAACAAGAAGAACAAGATAGCTGTGGTGATTAATTTTTGTGTACCCGTATTTTGGGTGTTAAATTACGTTTTTTTTTTAATAGGGATTGGAAGCAGTTCCGACATTTGAACACTACTTCCTTTTTTTCTATTGAATTATTCCGCCTTACTCATTTATTTTATCGGTAAAGGTGAGGATTTCAATTTTCTCGTGTTGGTATATGCATGTTTGTTTTGGTATTTTCCATTTTATCGTGGGTTTGGAGTTGCTATCTGTTAGTTTCCAGTAGTGTGTTGACAGTGATATTTTTATATTTGTCGTCTGTAAAGAATGATGCATAGTTGGCTAATTTCAGTTTAAAGAGTGTTTTTAGATGTTCCTATACAATTGTAAGGGTTTCTCTAGGGTTGATATTTCAGTTTGATGTAAAATATTCGGTTTTGAGACATTTGTTTTGCAAAGGACATCCGTTGATTTTTGAACGATTGCAATCCAGTTGATATATAAATAGAATAAAAGGGAGGTTTTCCACTTAAAAAGATGCCCCCATAACGCCCTAAATAGGGAACCAAATAAATCGAACCAATCAACCGAAGAAGCACGAAGAGGGCAGAAACATAAACAAGTTTGTGCGTCGATTTCTTCATTTTATCTTTATGTATATTACTAAAACCAGATATCTGATCATTTGTACGAACATAAGAAAACATAGATAAAAAAATCAAAAAGAAGCTTCCTGTCCATCGTTTTCAATGAAAGATGTATTCAAGAAAATATACTTGCCAAAGTATACATTGTGCATTATACATATATATATAATGCATAATTTGGCAGTACATATATATATATATATATATATATATATATATATATATATATATATATATATATATATGAATGAAATATCGGTACATGGAATTTTTTTTATATATATAGTCATAGTCTACCTGACATTATTCGAGAATCAGGTTGGATTAGTCATTTAATCAGATTATCAGATGTCATACATAATGTGATTTATGGGATTACTTAATCCCGTATCATCCCAGCAAAACACTTCTGGCCCACTTATTGTACACCTGACGCTCTTTTTAGGTACATGGTTTGACAGAAACACAGACAAATGGAAAATATAAGTGAAACATTTCGATGGAATTCTAGTCGGATAGAAAGACGGTCGGATTACTCGAATTCTGACTACAGAATCGTATCAATAGCTGGACTTAAAGCCGGATGTCCAAGTTTTACATTGGAAACCTGTTCACTTGTCAAAATCAATTTCTCCCAATTGACATATTGAAATTCACTTGTTCAAAGTAATTACCTTTGAATGTATTAACAATTTCAGCATTGACGTTCATTTTGTAACAAGTGAATATGTACCAGAGCTGGTGTTGCCAATTCTATTTTCTACCTTACACCTGCAGTTGCATGAAAAAGACTGAAAACACCTTGAAACATGACCATTCTCCATATCAAGGATGGGGAATCTGCAGCCTTCTTGGTCATCACGAGCAACCTTCTACAGTTTTGATGTCTGAATGCTTCCCTGTAGAAAAGCGATCTCAAAAAGTCTGCAGAGTTTAATAGAATTTTCCATTTGAGTAGTATATACTAACTGAAATGAGAAATAGACTGTAAATGGTTTGCATCTTTAGATTTTGCTGTAAAGATACTAGATATTTATTTAGTGCGACCTAATTAGAAGACAATGAATTTCAATGTGGTATTCAAAGATGGCATTTAAATGTTTCCCACCCCTGTTGTCGGTGTATACCTAAAATCTAGTGTTGTGAAATAGGGGTTTTCTGTTATTTGATTCCAGTGGAATGTGGACTGATTTAAGTAGCAGTTCCCTTCAGAATGGATACAGGTTCTCCATGTGTGAGTGTGTGTGATAAAATGGGGATGTGTATACCCATGCACAAGTTGAGCCGAGGTTCCTAGGTCAATGGAGACAGCCTGGATGAGTAGAGGTTAAATCATACTCGACATGAGTTGCTTATTACAGGTTTTGCAGACTTTATGTCCCAGGAAACCAAATGACTTTTTTAATGAGCCACATGAATAGCGTAGTAGAAATTGATAAAACGTAACTGACAGGACTGGCCACCAGAGAATAGAAAGGAGGGAGCAGAGTTGACTGGTTTTGAAAAGTTTCTATTCAACGTTTTTGTTCTTTAGAAACGAAGCACGTCACCCACAGTTATTTGTAAAACACAACCCGAATGAAGAAATGTTTTTCATTTACACAGCATCTGTCTTGATTTATTTTATTAAAATATTAATGTATTTCCTTTTATCGCAACAGAATGAATGAGAATATCATTCATTTTGTTAAAATTCCCTCAAATCGCAATGTTTGACATCCAGACGCAACCAAAAACATCTAGATTTAGATAGAAAAGAACATCTAAATTGGCAACACTGAGCAAGGGACTCAACTCAAATTCTGTTATGTCAGTCTGTCAGTCAATCAGTGACGGCAGTCGACGCTAGGAATGGTTGTATCCCCCAAATCTCAGCTTCTGTTGTCGATAGATATGCTATTTCGTGAATGTCGTATCGTTTGCTTTTTCAAAAAGCTTTAACTCAATTGAATTTTACGTTTAGAATCCAGTCTGTTTATATTATTATATACGTGTTGAGTTTTCACACCAATAGTGATTGTTGACTTTTTGAATAGTGTTTATCATCATCATCATCGATTAAAACAACGAAAACAGCAACAACAACAACAACAATAATAATAATAATAATAATAATAATGATAATAATAATAAGCAACTGGTGTGAGGTTGCACGATAATAATTATAATAATAATAATACGCTTATCTCTTTCTGTTAAACTCTGATTGGTCGAGAGACGAGAGAGAGCATTTTGAAACGCACTAGTCGCAATTTTATATATATATATATATATATATATATATATATATATATATATATATATATATATATATATATATATATATACGAAATACCTAGGATCTTTAATCTTTAAATAACTACTTCGATGCAACACAAATACATGAACTGATAAGATTTGCGTAAAACACAATGGTGGGGTGAGCTTATTTGCGTACATTCAATTTTTAGCGACTATAATGAATATTAAATCTTTCAAGGAATGCTTTTCAATCATCTTTTCACATCCAGCTGATATATGCCTTGTATAGTAATTGAGGGATACATTGCATTATTTTATCGTAGAACCAGCCAATATCGCTAAAAATGAAGCAGGTAATTTTAATAGCGACTTCCGGAAGGTAATATAAATATTTGACTAAAGAAAACGGTAGGAAGAGAGGGATGGGGAAAAAATTCGGTATTTCATCTCAGGATAAGATATAGAGAATGGGAAGAAAACTAAATGGCAGTCTAATGAAAAGTAGGAAGGGAGAGGACAGAAAAGAAAGGTAGTTTAATAAGAGGAGAGGAAGGGAAAGAGAAGATGAAACTACGTACTTCACTCTGGAGGTGAGGGAATTTTTGCATATGAAAAAGATCCACAATTTTATAACATTTAGATCAGACATTGGACAAGAAACGAAGGTTTGAGGGAAAGAAGGGGAAGATACATTATTATTATTATTATCATTATTATTATTATTATTATTATTATTATTATTATTGATCAAGATACAACAAGAATCCAAGAAATAATATATAAATATATATATATATATAATGATAATACCCTATAAAGATAACAAACAAAATTTATAACATAAGGTGAGTATTAAAATCATAGCTGAAAGGGAGGTGGTATTCGATCAACACTGCAGGTTTCCCTTATCAATACAGCTGTTTTGTTTTTTAAATCCCTGAAACGGATACATAGTAAGCGACTGGTGGTCCGAACGAGAGAAAATTTAGACAGTTTATCATAATAACAAAGTATACGTGAAATTGGAAATAGGGAAATAACACAGAAGAAAATTACTTAAATCACATCAATAGATATTGGGAAATAAGTGACTGAAGTGATACAAAATTTTGTTGAAAATGGTTTTTAATGCATTTCGCGTATGAAGCTGTAAAGCTTTCTTATATATATATATATATATATATATATATATATATATATATATATATATATATATATATATATGTGTGTGTATGTATATTTGCAATAAGTACCGACTACAGATGGGGCAGAAAACTCACCGATTAGTGCCCATGGGATTGCAAACACTGTTGGAAAACTCCACATAATGGGAGATGAGATTGATATGCCGACATGGCAGAGGTTAGCGCAATCATGTTCGTCATAAAGGTTAGGGGAAACTCCTTTGTACATCGATTGATTTATAATGGTTTTTGGTGGTGGAGATATTGCACGTTTCATTCGTGAAAAGATGCGTTTTTTCTCCTACAAATTTAAAGCCGTATATCTCAGTTTAGAATGAAAATCATGATCGAAATAAGAAACCTTAGAATTTGCATTTTTTACAAACTAGAAACAAGTCCATTTATTTCAGAAACATAGAATTCTGGGGTCCTGGAACCGATTAGTTTGTTGAAGATGTTTTGAGTTGCTGCTTGATTGTTAAAGACCTTTCCTCGCAGGAAGTAATTGAAATGTTTGAAAAAGTAGTAGTCGGTTTGAGAGTGATCTGGTGAGTAAACTGAGTGAGGTAGAGTTTTGTAGCTATTCCAGTTCGGTGCAAAAGTTGAACAACTATTGAAGGATAAACGTTTAGTTCCTCTGAAACCCCTTGAGTTGTTTTTATGTGGGTTTGCCCCAATAATGACCCTCAATCGTCAATAACAGAAGGACGTCATCTTCAAAGTGATCGTTTCTGTTTCAAAATGTTTCGATCCGTTGATTGATGTTGAACTGTACGTTCGATGATATTCCCCTGGCGAAATATCTGGTTGATATTGCGAGCAGTTCCCGCTGCTCTACGTCTTATTTTGAACAGATGCAACAAAAGTGCTCGAATTTGCTTTTTCTTCTTCGATTCGACAGCCTCAGAAAGCCAGAATAAACACCGAAAAGAAAATCTCCAGCATAAATAAATAGACCAAAATAACATAGTTGAATAATATTCCATTCTAAAATTAGCTTCAGCGTTTAAAATAACAAAAATCGCAATTATTTTCTCACCACCCTAATATTATGTGGGAGAGCGTAACCAAGCAATATTGCCATTACAATTGAAATTCCGTGAATTGAGTAACTGTGGTAGTCGTGGTGACAATGACGTAACGAATGGTATGCCACAAGAAATAACTCCGAAAATGGCAACAGGCGAACAATTGGTCGGTTATTTATGGTCACTTCTCCCTCATTATTTGAAGTGTGGTCGTAATTTGTTGCTAGGCTTTTGAGAGAGAGAGAGAGGCGACCACTGGCAACGGTTACGCTGTAGGTGGAAGCGTTAATGATGTTCGGTAATCAAGGCTGGGCGATAAATGAGTGAGTGAGAACTTGAGTGAGAGTGTGCTCGAAAGAGTGGATACTAGAGAGTGGGAAAGAGAGCAGTGGGAGGGAAGTGAAGATAGAGGGGTGAGAGGGACAGAGGAGAGGGACAGAGGAGAGGGGAGTGAAGATAGGGAAAAGGAAAAAGAAATGAGGAATAGAAAAAGAGAGGGATTGACGGAGAGAGGGAGGAGGGTGGGAAAGAAAGAGGAGGATGTAGATAGCAGGGAAGGAGCATAGATGTGTTGAAGGCTGGCTTATTGTTAATCTCAAGTCTTAATGTCCGATCACTCTTTAACAGTCGAGAATGAAAAAAAAGCAAACTAAAATTGGGATACTTGAATTATTAAAAATAAATTACCCACTGAAATAGTTTGAGGCTCTTTAGTGCAGATTCATACTGAGATAACCCCGTCCTCATTCAACGGTATATACTAATATATATATATATATATATATATATATATATATATATATATATATATATATATATATATATATATATATATATTATGAGAGTGAGACAGCCATACAATAGCCAATAATGAATTTGGTATTTTAAAACTGAAACAAGGAATAAAGAAAAAGACCGCCTCATAACAGAGAGATTTGTCCATATCGACTTCCAATGTCAGAGCCCGATCAAAGGCCAGGTTTTTTAGATGCTGATTCTCTAAGAGAAGCCTCTCTCAGTTGAAAATTTGGTACAACGCTACTTTCCGACCCACATTCAAATATTCATCTGGTCTAGTGCCGTATTCAGCTAAGCTTCTTATTCATCATCATCATCATCATCATCCTCATCCTCATCCTTTTAGACTCCATCGTTCGGCATACATCTTTCCCAGGATCCACCAGACCTCTCTATCATGGGCATCGTGGAGCCAATACTTTTTGAATCTGCTTATTCCATCTTATATTTTGCTGGTTACAGTTTTGTATGTGATCTCTAGGGATCTACGTTGTGAGTCGGGATGTCCAGTGATTGTCTGATATTCTTGCAACCTGACCAGCCCATTGCCATTCAAGTTATCAAAATAATCATGAGGAACAGATAAAGAAGGGGATTACAGTCAATGGTATTTCATTCAGATATACCGGTAATGAAAAGTAACTTTTTGATTTTCATAGATCTGGTTAGTCACTCAAAATAAACCATCATGTGACCAATGTGTGTTGGTAGCATGCTGTCTGGGGGTAATCAATTAAAAATTGGGAAAGGGAATGATCGATGAATAAGATATTTTTTTCGCCTTTTGTTGGGTAGTGATCACTCCAAAGTGTACATTTTCAAAAAGCAATCGTGAATGCTTCTGGATACAGACTAAAGGATCGATTTAGCATTAACTTACATTGTTAGATGAACCCCACTGAAAACCAATTGGTGAGGTTAAAAAAAACCAGCACAATGATTTTTCTAAACATAAAGAGTCGATGTTTGAATTTTCAGCCTTCTAGCCCCATTGGTGTGGCATGTACACGTGATACATACACACAAAGCTAACCAGCAAGCCTTCCAGGCAGACCAACTCGAACACTGATGAAACTATTTTGATAGTTTTGGCTACAGTTTCTGATATAACATACACACGCACACACACACACACACACACATATACATTAAATACGTTTTTGAGTAACCTACGTAAGTAATCCCTGTTTGAAAAAAAAGAAAAAAGATATGAGTGCAGTATGGAATATAGAATACATTATGATAATACCCTATACACTGTAATAGACTACGATTATGACATAAACTACACATAAACTACTAGCTGAAAGGGAGGTGGTGTTTGATCAACATTGCTTGGCTGCCATGTTGATACAACTCTTTTCAAAATCCCCGAAACAGTCACAAGGTAAACAACTGATGATCCCAACAAAAGATATTTTATACTCTGTACTATAATAACTAAGTATATGTAAAACAGCTGAAAACACTAGAAAAAGACATAAATTGTATTGACTGAAATAAAAGATTGAAGTGACGCAAAAAAATTGAAAAAATTCAGTAATGTTCAGTTTTTAAAACTGAAAATTTTGTAGACTAATCTCTCTCTCTCTCTCTATATATATATATCTATCTATCTATCTATCTATCTATCTATCTATATATATATATATATATATATATATATATATATATATATATATATATATAAATAGATTCGCAAACACGTTTATGTTTCTGCCCTCTTTGATCTTCTTCGGGCTATTTTTTTTGGCGGGGGGAACCTTCGTCTTATTTTATTTATATTTCTTTTTTTTCCGTTCAGTTGTTGATCTCTTTCTGTATTTTATCTTCAATTGAGAAGTAGATTCCTTGGTAGTCATTATAAATTCCTTGTTTCAGACACATTTCATCAGTATTTTTCAACCCATAAGCCTTTTGTGGTATGTTTCCTCTCAGGAAGCACATCTTACTTTATCTGCCACCTAGTGTTAATTTTTTACTTAACTTCTTATGTTTAATTCTCTTAATATTCTCAGGGAGCATGCATTTATATATATGAGATGATTATGATTAGGTGATTAGGTTCTCAAAGTGGCTTGGGGTGTAATGATATTACTAATAATGTTAAGAGTAATACTAACACTATTATTACTAATAATTATAACGCAAAGAATAAGATGATTATGGTGGTTAAATCTTTGATACCTGTTTGTCGGGTATTAGATTATGTTCTTTACTAAACATTTTGGGTGTTTCAACATTTTACAGCTACTTCATTTTTCTCAATTTGGCGAGTCTGCTTTTGGTAAAGGTGAAGATTTAAAATTTCCCATTTAGACATAGTAACATGTGATTTCAATATTTTGGCATATGTGCATCTGTTTTGATATTTTCCATTTTAACTATTTTTTCGATTTTTGTATTTACTGTTGGTAAAGTATGATGTATGGTTAGCTGATCTTTATTTAAAGGGTGATTTTTTATTCCAATAAAATATTTCGCTTCTAAGGGTTCTTTAAGGTTAACGTTTCAGCTTGACGTACAATATTTGACTTGGGACATTTGTTTTGCAGCTGGCAAGTGTTGCTGTTCGTTGGATGTATAGAGCACTTCATGAAGTAAATCCACAACAAATTGAATGTGGAATTACTGATCAGGACTTTTGTATATATATATATATATATATATATATATATATATATATATCAACAGAAGATTTCATGATTGTCACAGGCTATAATAAACGTGTGTATTGGTACGCATTTGTCGTTAACAGCAATACGACGTTGTACAAATGAAAATATGCTTATTATTTACATAAGTAAATCTATTACTGCGTCAACTTTAGTCTAAAGCCGTTTTTAGCCTGATTTTGCTCGAATTTTAGTTTTGTCGAATTCCAGTACAAAGACGAGAGTTGACTTTGTAAACCTGCTGTAAAAAGAAAAGCAACGACAGCAAGAAAAATTCTCACCAAAAACTTGAGCTCACGACTAACCGATTGCCAGGAAACTGTATCACTGACTGAGCCTAATTGAAAAATCTTAGACATTAACTAAAATGCATCTCATAAGTACACTGAGAGTGTTTGTTTGGACCAACTTGGAAAAGCACTCTAATTGGTTAATATAAATTTATTACTTAGTCTCAGAAAAAAAATTGCGATAAATGCGATAAATTTTTTTGAGATAAAGTACTAAATTCATTTGTATAAAATTAGAGTAATTTCTTTAAAATGATCTCCGTAACCCTTTTGTCTGTGTATGCACAGTTATTTTCCTTCTAATAGAAAACATATACATCTTTTGGGGTTTTCTATCAGTTATATATATATGAGTACTCTTCACAGCCTGCCTTGAGATGATCTTCAGAAAACTAGATTGTGAAAGTAAAGGAATCAGAATAGACGGATCAAGCTCGACCTCACTTGGAGAGACCACAAGGTAGCCCAATACACCCAGAGGAAGACCAGTCAGGGACATCATAGAATATATTAAAAATCTCAAATGGCAATGGGCTGGCCATATTGCAAGAATGGCAGACAACCGATGGACAGACTCACAATATGGATCCCTTGGCACAACTGAGGCTTGCAGAGTATTACATGGAGAGACAAGCTCGATAAATTCAGAAAATATTGGCTCTGCGACTCCCACGATAGAGAAGTGTGGCAAATCCAGGGAAAGGTCTATGTCCAAGAACGGACATTAAAAGACTGGAAATGATGATGATGATGATGATGATGATGATGATGATGATGATGATGATATATATACGAGTGATATAAAAGTATCAGTTATCATCTTTGGTCCGGCAGTTGGACAGGAGTTCGACCCTTTAGAGGACAGTCTTGTCACTAATATTGCGATTCGTGGAACCAATATCTTTCAGAGTTGACAGGATAGCATACCTGCCAAGAAATTCAATAACCCAAGGCTCATTTCAACCTGGACTCGAAACACCGACCGAGTGTGGCTGTGGTGAACTTGCTAGTGATCACTTCATCAAGGCACATTACAAATTGGCTTTTACTTTTAATAATAATGAGAGAGTCATAAATGAAATCGCGAAACCGTTAAATGCATCCGTTGTCCGAGCGTGAAACCATGCAAATATCATTAAGTTATTGATATGGAGTCAATGCTTAAGTATGAAGATCTAGCTAGCACGGTGCTGCAAACTTCATCTTCAAGTTTCCATCTAAAATTGAATCAAACAGACATCTTAATTCATACAAGAGGGACAAGAACAATAAGAACAATCCCCACCAGAATTAGAAGTTAAATTCCTGTAACGTGGTCTGAAATCATGACCAAAGGCTACTCTTTCATCGACTGAGCTAAATTGACTAGTTTTATAAATGTATTTAATAGTTATTTAAGTGCTTATTTCATTCTGATAAATAAATACATTAATACTAAAGAGGATATATTTTTATATTTCTTTAATTTATTACATACAAAATACAAAAGTTATAGCAATCATCCTGAGTCTGAATAGTAGTTAGAGTTGAATTTGACCCTGCAGCAGCCAGGTGCGTATGACGTGTTATCAACAAATTAAATGTGACTTTAATCTTCTATATTTATTCCATAAAAAATATCTAATTTATTGAAAATATTTTTCATTTCATTACTATGAATTAAATAAAGATACTGTCTGTTCTATTGAAAGTCATCTAAATAGCAATTTCTGGCATCTAAAAGCAACCTAAAGTATATAGATACAGATGAGCAACATGTTAATTGGCAACGAACATTACACACATTTCGGTATGTCAGTCGGTCAATGACGATGATTGATGATTGAGATGCTGGCGCAACTAAAAACAAGACTGTCGACACACAAAACAAGTTTATGTTTGCTCCATTTTGAAGTGGGGGTTAAGTTTTGCCTCGTTCGATGTGGCGTCGCAAATGAAACATGATTTCGGATAACGTGCTTGTAAAATATTATGCTGATGATAAAATGTAATGTGTATTTATTGATTCGACTTCATTACATTTTACATCACAACATGGTGTAGTAAAAATAGTAGTTTGTGTTCTTATGATGTCGTAGAAATAAAAAATTATGTTATGCAGATTACTCAATGGTGAATTGAACGTAAATTTCCTTGAGCAAAACTTTTTTAACCGAGAAACCGATATATATATATATATATATGAAAGAGAAAATCAATTAATTATGGATTGCGTTAATTGCGTTATATTATAGATGAAACTTATTTTGAAATGATCTTTCATCATTACCCAGTTGATATATCACTCAATTTAGACAACGTAAATAGAATAAGACAATGGGGCTGCTGCAGGAATCAAACATGTCATCGATAGGGTAGCCGCTTAAACGTGGCGATGCTATTACCATTCAGCTAAACAGCCAATAACTAGATGAGAATTGGGGTTGAAAGCAGTTATTTGGCCTTTGAATTACTGGCGACATTCTGTCGGACCAAATATGTCCATTTCTTGAATATATATATATATATATATATATATATATATATATATATATATATATATATATATATATATATATGTATTGTGTGTGTGTGCAACTATTTTCACACACGCATATACACAATCACACATATGTGACGGTCGGTAGTTCATTCATCATTGTGCTGGACTTTCCCAAATCTGTTTCGTATCTTTTTCTTCAATTAGAAACTGTCAGTCACAACTGTCAGCAAAACTGCCAGCATAGGTCTCTTCAGTTTTTCAAGTTGGCCAGGTTGGTTGACTGGCTATATATTTATGTACCACATGTACAAACCAAACCAATGGAGATAGAGGGCTGAAACTTTCAACATTTACTCCTTATTTGATCGAGATAAAAACATTTTTAACCTCCCTCCATCGAGAAGATTTTAGTCGAGGTACAATTTACAATGCAAGTTTATGCTTAATCAATGTCCAGTAGTATTCCTGCTTGTTTTTCTCCTCCAGTAAAATTCTACAATCAGATTTGTTTCAGGAAATACTTGACGTAAACAACAAAAAAGCTTCTCCACCTCATGTTTTTGATATCTGCTACAATATGAACGTTGATATGGACTTTTTAATAGAATATTTCACTTATTCTTAAATATCTTGTATTATTTTCGAATAGCGTTTTTTTTGCAAGAGATATTTTTTGCGTGGGTGTATGTGAAGTATACTTACATACTCTGTGGAAGATAAGACACAGGGTAACCCTTTTTAGACGCCAAAGGGATTATAGAAACATCTTGAGAAGATTTATGAACAAGATAAAGCGTGGTCATTTGGAACCCTCTCAGATAGATAGCCAGTCACAGCTACTTGATTAAAAAGACATTAGGAAAAACCAAGAAAAAGGGGTTGATAAAAATGGGTGTAGAAGGATTCTAAGAGTGGAATAAGAAAGATAGATTGTAAGTTTAGTGCTTTGAGAAACAAAAGAAAACGGGAGAAAAATTGACTAAAGTAGGATTTAGTTCCGGTATCAAGTAAAGGAAGAGGGTAAGTTGATTCAGTGAAATAGATGGCTAAAGAAAAGTGACCCTTGCCTTTAAAAAGGAAACCAAAGGTTGGTCACCAGAGTAATTGAGTAGTAGACCAGTAGACGAGTGTAGCAGAGTATACCAGAAAAAGGTCTGACGGTCGATGGGCCACTGGTTCCTGACTACTGGCAGTGGAAGGACTGATTAACCATTCACTCTCTCCCAACCTCTCTTGACAATCTCTCTGTCTGAGTGAAGATTTTATCTTCAAATGAAGACTGTCGATGTATTTTCATTTGGCCAAAGAAGAAAAAAAAATAAAGGTTCCATTTTGAATCCCAATATGAATCTTGCTTCTTTTGTTCCTTCTCTTGTTGCAGCCGCGGCGCTGCTAGGACAATAAATGGTCAAAATGTCCCCACATCATTATCCTTAATATTTAAGCATCATGCAATTGCAAAATGATGTCGTTTTTTTACCGGCATAGGTATACTAGTCACGTATGAAAAGCAGAGAGTGAACAAAAGAGATATTCGCACCTGTGCAAACCCCGAGGAAAGGATTGACTGAGACTATTGGTAGGAACTATAAATACTTAGAAAATAACTTTCGTGCGAAATGGCAGGAACATTTGTTCAATAGCATTTTGAGATTTGTCTTCTTTTCTCATAATCTGCACAGAAAAAAGACTTTTTTTGGACAAAATATCCACTGTAAATGGAAAAAAAAAACGAAGAATATTTATCACAGGTATCCAGAACAAAGGAAATCGTGGCAGCACTCAGAATCTGACGGAGAAAAAATAAAATTTTATGTTATGATGAACTTGATAAATAGAACAATCTATCAACTGGGTTGAACTATTGAGAAGAAAAAAAAACAGTGCTTTTTCTGTCTGTTTGGATTTAAAGCGAAATTTTTAATATAAATTCCTGGACCCCCCCCCCCCAAATTGTTACTATGCAACGTTAAATGAGCAGTTAGCTTGTCTGAAAAGCGCATTTGAATAAAAAAAAATCCTTCTGAGCAAGAAATGTGATTTTGTTGCATGAAAATACCCGTTATCGTGTTAAAGACTCAACGCAACAAACAAACAAGGAGCTGGGATAGGGAGTTCTTCTACATGATTTATATTCTCAAGATCTCTTCAGACTATCACTCATTTTGCTCCATACAACATACTTCGTTTTTTTTCCCAGCAGTTCCATCAATTTCAAGATATCAAAAAAGAAAACATTCAAGAAGTTGTCAAATCAAAACTTGACTTGTTTTCTCCATGATTGAATACATAGTTTGGCTAAAGGTTGGTTTACGGTTATAGACAGTCAGTGAAAATACTTTGATAACAGAATGATGCTATTTCAAATTTTTCTTACTCTTTACGGGATTGCTTCAGGCATTTGCTGTTTATGACGAACTCGATTTTTTGTCCTGTCTAACTTGATTCAAATTTTTATTTTTGGTTGGTAGTTTACATTTCAAGGGGTTAGTTTCATATCGCGAATCCCTATTTAACTCTTTGATATTCTAGAATCATGGACTCATCTAGAGACTAAAGGTGTGGAACGTACACTCACAAGTGTGTGTTACCCAGCAGATCAAATTTCACCTTTCAGTCACGCACATTCTTTCACCCAAATACACATATTTTGCTTCACACACACGTCGTTTGCTAAAATTGTTGCACTTCGGATCTTTTTTTAATAATTAGACATATATATATATATATATATATATATATATGTATTGCAGCCACAGTGTAAATAATTGGAAAACAATCTAATTATTTTCCCCACCTTCTTTTCGTCTCCCTCGTTACCTCTTTTCTATATTAAAAACATTGTTGATCGTAAGACGGCACTTCAGCAGTATACACGAAATCTTTCAAAGCAATCAATTTTTATAAATGTACGAAAGACAGGGACATAACATATATAGGAAAATAATCATATTTGTGAAAAGCCCCGAGCATATGTGTAAATATTGAGATATACCGGAATACATTTTATGGATAACATATAATGGTACACGCTAATGCATATCTGTTGTTAGCGTTTTGTGTTTTTAGATATTCTCCTCATCACCAAACAGAGATTCAGCTCCGTCGTTCTTTCTTCCATTTCATCTTTTTTTCCTGGTGTTTCTGAAGTCTGTTTTATGTTTGTGTACTATTAGCTTATATCTTGGGAGATTCTGTGGGATTGCTCATCTCTTTGTATTCTTTTAGCCTACGGAAGTCTAGTATGGCCCAACAAATTAACGAATCTAATCTAGCTTTTCTCATAGTTCTTGGGATTCGCTTATGTTGACAACCCTGACATGTTGTAATCGTTGTACATGATCTTTTTTTAACAGTAGTAAAATAAAAATCATATGCAACGATCACGTTGAGAAAAAGGGCATAACTGTCAAAATCGAAGAAACAAAACTGGGGAACGTACACCTAAGACAACAAATCTCCATGAGACCCTCAAAAGAAGAAGAAATCAAGCGAAGAATCACTTAAGGATAGAAAACCTTCGGCAGAGCAAACTCAACCTTCAAAAACAAGAACATCCCAATAATTCTAAAAAGGAGAGTATACAACCATTGCATCCTCCAAATAGTCACCAATGGAGCTGAAATATTGACCTTAACCAAGTGATAGACCCGCAAACTGAGAAGCATGCAATGTACACATGAGAGAATCGTACTCAACCTCACATGGAGATATCACAAGACAGCCCAGTATATCAGAAAGGAAACAGGAGTCAGAGACATAAAAACTATTAGAAAACTTAAATGGCATCATTGCCATTTTAGTTTCCTAATGGTTTTCACGGTCTTTCAGACTCCTAATTTTCTTCTAATATACTCTCTTGTGATCTCTCCATTTGATGCTGAGTATGATTCTCTCTCCTTTTTACATTGCATGCTTCTCAGTTTCCCGGGCAGTTTCTTGGCTAGGTCCCATGTTTCAGCTCCATAGGTGACTATTGGAAGGATGCATTGGTTGTATACTCTTCTTCTCAGGACTAATAGGATTTTCTTGTTTTTTAAGACTGAGCCTGCTCTGTCGAAGGCTCACCATCCTAGCGTGATTCTTGGTTTGATTTCTTCTTCTTTTGAGGATGTCATGGAGATTTTCTGTCCTTACTAGATGCAGTGGTCTACTTTGCCCAGTTATGCGTTTTCGATTTTGATCGTTTTGTGTTTAATTATGCGTAGCCTTAATAGTTAATCTTTGGTTCCGTATCTTGTCTTTCATGAATAGAACATCATTTTCTGTCCTGGAAAGGAATGAATAATGTATTTTCTATTTCAGTTATCTTTTTCAACTATTTAAAATTCATTCACCCTCAAGTCATTATAACAAAATTTCATACACCCTCAACAGAATATTCTTGTCTTGTGTTATTCTGTCTTGTGTATAATTCTGTGCAGAATTCATTTTGTATAATGACCAAAAAACATTATTTTACGCTTAGGTGGTTATTGCATTCAAATTTTTGGGCATCCTGAATGTATGTCAGAAGAACTAAAGGTAGGAAAAACAAAGAAAAATATTAAGATTGTTTTAGTTTACATAAGTTAGAGGAAACTAACACAATCTTAATGTTTCTCTGTATTTTTGTTACTTTTAGTTTTTTGAGGATGTTCAAAAATTTGAATGAAATAACCATCTCAGCGTAAATTAATGTTTATTGCTTATGCGACTAAACCATGGTCTTAAAATTAGATTGTTTGAATTATTATTTTCCTCTTATACTTTTTGAGAACAAAAAGGTGTGTTCATTTTCAATCTACTATCTGTCTATATCAGTATGTTTATCATTCATTCATCTATACACCTATCTATCATAGTATGTTTATCTACTTATTTATCTCAATATGTTCATTTTCTATCCATCTATCCATCTATCCCAACCCTAACCCTAACCCTAATGTTCATTATCTATCTATCTATCTATCTATCTATCTATCTATCTATCTATCTATCTATCTGTCTATCTATCTATCTATCTATCCCAATATGTCCATTATCCATCTATCTATCTATCTATCTATCTATCTATCTATCTATTCCAATATGTCCATTATCTATCTATCTATCTATCTATCTATCTATCTATCTATCTATCTATCTATCTATCTGTCTATCTATCTATCTATCTCAATATGTTATCTATCTATCTATCTATCTATCTATCTATCTATCTATCTATCTATCTATCTATCTAAATATGTTCATTATCAATCTTGATCAGTCCATTATATACCTATTGTATGTATGTATGTATGTATGTATGTATGTATGTATGTATGTATCAATCTATCCATCTATCTATATCAGTACGTTTATTATTTATCCATCTCAATACGTTCAATGTCTATCTATTTCAGTATGCCCATTATCTATCTATTTCTTTCTCTCTTTCTGTCTGTCTGCATGTCTCTCTCTCTCTCTCTTTCTCTCTCTCTCTCTCTCTATATATATATATATATATATATATGTCTGCCAGAACGTCTACCAATCTATTTCAGTATCTTCATATCCCCCTTCTCTCTTTCTCCCCCTCTCTCTCCCTCGCTCTCTCTCTCTCTGTATATATATATATATATATATATATATATATATATATATATATATATATATATATATATATATATATACTCGTATCTGTCTGAATGTCTGTCTATTTCAGTCTCTTCATATCTGTCAACCTATTTTTTGTCGGAGTGTTTAGCCACAATTTCTCTCATAATAAACAGCCTTATGTTTGATTCCATATCTTTTCATAAATAGAAAATCATTTTAGCTCTGGAAACAAAAAGTTTCTATCTATTTTCTGCAATAAAAAAACAACAAAATATTGAGAATGTTTATCATTCTGCTATTTTAGTATGATATTCATTAATGATGATTTCCAATATTTCATCTGAGAAATAGATGAATATTGGTTCCCTTAGCATAGAGGGCAAGAGCGGTAGGGCGTTAACCTAGCTTCTCTTCAGTATTGACAGACGTGAATTCGAGTTCACCAGGATATCATACTTTAGGCACCATCTTAGCAGTAAGATTCCTTCCCAAAACTTCCGGAAATTAACATCGATTTTCCCGTCGCGAAACTCATCCGTCAAATTCATTAAATTTTCTTTTCAATTTCAAACGATACAATAATTGTATTTTCTTTTTTTCCCCTGAAACAATAATTTAGACACTAGACGATAACTTTATTATAAAAAATGGGAAAAAAACGAAACAATTAATTAGAAACTGTCAACGAAAACTGTCAACATAGTTTTCTTCAGTTTTCAACTTGGTTTGGCTTGCTGTGTATTTATGTTGGTATGAATTTTGCATCTCCTGTATATCTATCACCGACGTCAATATCTGGAATTTTTGAGAAGGGACCTTATTGCCTAGATCGTGCAACGCTTCATTCTGGTCAGCCCTGATTATTTACTCACAGCCTAAGGGAGTCGGCCAAGACAGAGTCGCTGTCGAAAGCAGCGAGTAATTGAGATAAACGTATATAGCGGGAAAATTTTTTTAATGACGATCGTTAATTCTTCATCGAAGAAAATGATGTATAATTGGTTTTGTTTTCATCATTAAATAAAGTATTGTAAATCATTATTATTGATTTCTTGCTATTTGCTTTCATCTTAATTGTTGCTCCTTTTTATCGCAACTGAACTCGGGCTGGGTTCCCTTGAGCAGTGACCAAATCAGTTAATAAGCGAATAAGAATAAAGAATACGTTCCGAGAGTGGATCGAACTCACGGCCCCCTACACCGGCGAGTTGCTTGCTTAATGCACAGAGCTAACCAAACTCCGTGGTGAGTGCAAATCCAATTAGGATGGAAGTAAATAGTAGCAAAAAAAAAAGTCAATAATAAGAATTGGTTCATATTCCATTTGTATCAGCGGAGAGAGAGAGAGAGAGAGAGAGAGAGAGAGAGAGAGAGAGAGAGAGAGAGAGAATGACGAGAAGGAGAAGAAAGGAATTAAGATGATGGGTGGATAAAGTGTGGAGCTATTGCTTAAGGGCTTAGTGAGGAAGTTGGTTTCGCACAAGAGGGTGAGTGGTTGTGTAAACACTGATCACACATATGCGCGCCTCTGTGCATCAGTAAGAGAGGTAGTATGAGGAAAGGTAAGAGAGAGAGACAGAGAAAAGGGGGGGAGAAAGAAAGGGGGCAAATGAGATAGATAGAGAGGGATCAGAAAGAAGGCAGGGCAAAAAACAACCCGTTAGAGAATCGAAAGATTCCTCTGTCTGAAGCTTTTCTTTTATTGTAAAGGCTTATAACAGCTGGGGTTACATTGGAGATAGAGTGAGGAGAGCAAGGAGACCAGAGAGAGAGAGAGAGAGAGAGAGAGAGAGAGAGAGAGAGAGAGAGAGAGAGAGAGAGAGAGAGAGAGATCAGAGTATTAACAGAACAGATGGTGTTAAGAACGTGTTTCGTTTTTGACGGTTTAATTGGAAGATATACAAAGTCTCCGGGAAATATTTGTTTGTAGGAATTGAATAGTTTGGGTCACCATTGTAATACAATACAATACACTGTCAGATTAGATTACGCCGGAAGCCTTTGATCTAGTCTTTTGACTAGGTCTACGCCAATTACTTTTGATATACTTTGTTGGCGTGGGTGATATTGGTAAGACAATGCAGTTGGTGGAATATTTTGCAAGCCCAACGTTAGTCAAGTCTGTTCTTGAAGGTTCGGTGTGTAATAGCCTCTACCAGTGGAGGACTATGTATGACTTTACCACACAATACGCAAAGAAGTACGGTGTTAGACACGCACTGGTTGAATGTCTTTTATCCGAAATGCCAGGGACCAGAAGAGTTCTTGACTTCGGAATATTTACATATAAATAATGAAATATGTTGTGGATTCGGTCCATAAGTAGAGGGGAATTATCTTGTTTCTTTTTATGTGTAATCATAGCCTAAATCGAATTGTATTCGAAAAACTTTTGTTTTTTTGTCGGGTAAAAAAGGTTTTTAATTATTCAAAACACCTCTTATTTCAATTTTCAGTGATCACCAGAATTCTTTTGTGCTCAGACACAACAAGCATCGACTTTTAAAAAGGTTTTGGATTTTGGAACATTTCCGGGGTTTTGGATAAAGGGTGCTGAACTTGTATTAGATTTGAGTTTTTATGATTTAGATTCATGACTTTGAGTGGTTATTTCGCTTTCTACAACGAGGGGATTGACTACGTTATATAATCTGTGGGCACTCCACTCTTGTATATATGTAATGAAACGTTATTAATTTGGCGAGATATTTATATTCGATTCAACTCAGCCTCTAGGAATACAGATATACCATGAATAGCGAGGTTAATTCCTTTCCCCAAAATATGTATTGTTCAAAACTGCACTGCTCTAGGTCTTATGATTTAATGTGTTTCTCCATCTTATATTTAGTCGCATTAATTTGCACTGCAATATTTCAACAGTAATTCATCAAAAGACACACAAATCAAGAGGATTTTTGTACTAAAGGAGTTCTCGTTATATTCTTTAAAATGCAAGCGTGTATATTATTTTAGAGCTGTTATGACATTGCCTTAGTCAAACGTACGTAGCAATAGAATACACCCAATATGAATATATGCAAGACAGATATTCTTAAAAAAGATAGAAGCATTTGATTGCACAGAATAGAGTGGTCATCATTTGAAGATACGTGTATGCCAAAGTTACAGAACAAGGGGTATAAAACATATTTGAGGAAATATCAAAAATGATAAAACTAGAATTATGAAAAGCATGCTAAAAACCAGAAGTTTAAAATTGTTCACGTATCAGAAAATTGCTTCGAAGCAAATTGAAACGATTTGTGTCATATATCTCAAGTGGAACTCTTCTAAATGAAGTTAACATATTTTGCCAGAAGCTTTACATCCACGTTATGCAGATGGACCATTACGCATTATTATCGTCTGCTCTGCACGTTTTATGGACGAGGGACTGTCCGACGTGTAGAAACGACAGGGTTTGCAGAGAGATTACCAGTAAGCCCAGAACTCGGTGGTTCTGTGTAATTTTTTTCACCTTGCATGAGCTTATTCTAAAGGTGAACTAGTTATAACTTTGTGGGAAATGTCTCTACATCTATTCTTAATACAGTGTGAGTTCAAAATTTCAATACCTAATGAGAATTAAAATGAAATTTTATTTTGATTCTATTTGGACACAATGAAAAATGATTCAAATCAGATTACTGCTACAAGGGCATCAGATTCAGATTATTTGGATTAAGTGACATTTCTATAAATTCCAAAGACGTATGAAATTATTTGGCAATGCATCTGATACTCTTCTACACTCTCTGTAATAAAGGATCTTAGCGATGACGGGAACACAAAATCACCAAAGACCTTGCAATGAAGTAGTGATTAGCACGGTAGTTATT
>OY735203.1:75230547-75350547 GCA_963457665.1 Thysanoteuthis rhombus | reverse complement strand
CTTGTGTATTCTGCTTGTCAACGCCAGTCCCTTTCACTCATTTTAAGGGGATGTCCAAAGCATTACCTTGTCCTCATTGATTTTCTGCAAGTGTTGTTGGTCATCTTGTTCAGCCCAGTTGTTCGATTCGATTGGTATATATGTTGGTTGCTTCTTTTTATAAATTGCTTGCATTTTAGGAACATTGAGCCTTTTCTTGTACGAGCTCTTTCTTAATCGATTGAATCCAGTATTTAACTATTTGAAGGAACAGGTCGTCTGTTTTGGACAGTTTTGCATCTAACTCAATAGTGGAGCTCTCGACAGTAAGCTGAAGCTGGATTAAAGTTTGTCTCCCTGAAGTTCTCGGTCGATACTTCCTGTCAATATCTGCTTTCAGCTTTCAGATGGTGAGAAGGGTAGGGCGGCCGAAACGTTGATGGTTGACGACAAAAGTCTGCAAAAAGCTTTACAGAATATTTACTCGTCTAAAAGAACTAGACTGAAACTTGATCCTAAGAGTCTACAATATTTCCTCATTATATTTGATGTTCTCAGAAGTACTGTCTTTTGTGTTTGGTTGATATAATTGTCATTGGCGTTCAGTTTCAGAGGATAGTTTTTTGTTAAGCTTTGTAGTTTCTGTTCTCAATGGTCCAATAACGATTGGTACGATGTTTGCAGTTCTGTCTTCAAGTCTTAATATTTGTTTGCTTTTTCTTTTTCTTTCCGTTCAATGTTTCTGTCTGTCAGGAATGAAATATCGATCAATATAGTTTGATTTTATTCTTTATCAGTAATTACAACACATGACCTTCTAGCAGTAATTATTCTGTCAGTGATGATTTTGAAGTCATCAAGCGATTTGAAGTTTCCGTTCTCTAATGCAGTTTCAGGTTTATGCTTTTACTAATTTCCTGTTCTTTCAAAAACTTCTACTTTGGATGGACCCCAACGAATTATGGTTGGTGAGGATTTGCGCATCTCAAGGAACAGGGCCAGCGCAAATTTCGGACAGCCAGACACTATGTTTTCTACTGTTTCCTGATATACATCAAGGGTTCTATACTCATCTGAGGATTTTGTTTCAAGAATATGATGTGCATGCCAATCGGTATTCAGTGCCTGATCCTGTGCTGCAGTAACCAACTCTTTTATCAGAGATTTAGGATGTGCAATATGAAGCCACTGTGATGTCCGTGGTGACGATTTTGTCTAGTATTTCCCTCCATTTTTCATGTATGGTTTGGTTTCTCCACCGTACATCTCATTTGATCTCCTTTTCAGGTTCCTGCATATCGCATTTGATGAGACCTTCCCTCAGTAGCTTTTTTACTGGTGGCTTTCAACTTTCATTGATAGATACTACTTGCTCAAATTTCCTGGACCCTTTTCAGTATCAGAGTAGACCTAAGCAACCCTGTGGTACAACTTTTCCTCTGATGTTAAAGCATCAAATCTCAATTCTAGTGCTATTTCTAACACGGCTCCAAACGTGCCTACTCTGATGGGCACTGACCTTATTATCACATTTCACATATTTCTCAGCTCTTGATCAAAGTCTTGATATTTTTTTCAGTGTCTCATCTCCATATTGATTGTACAGTTCACTGATTGGGCCACGACCACTATCTGGCAATTTTTTCCCATAATTCACGACCCTCCGATCAGATTTTCTTGCTTGGGTGAGATGATCGGTTTAAATATCAAGACTCAAGAGTGATTTAGGTTTATGCTTTTCATGACAGTCTCTGTTTTTTCTTAACGATAACATTTGTCTGGATGGCCGCACTGTAGATATTTACTCAGTTCCCGGCGTATCATTGTTGCTTCTCTGTTGTGCTCATATTTCTATACTTTCTGGGTTAGTTTAATATTCACAGACCAGGGTATTAAGCATAACTTCTCTTTCTCTACATAAGTAGCATTCATTTTATTTTCGTAGGGTGTGTCAATTTTCGCTTTGATAGAGTTTGTCCCGATGTACTTTCCCTAGGCTGCCAGGATAAGGTGTATCCTCCGTAGCCATGTTTGGTTTGTCCGCCATATTTTTGATTTGTCCTTTAAATTCTCCCTTGGGGGTTTTCTCATCTCTTTCATTATTTCAACCTTCACTAGTCTCCTGTTTGTCATTTCCTTTTTCTTGTTGCAATGTTTGGAACTTTTCTCTTTATAATATTTTTGCCACATATTTTCACATATTTGTCCGATCCCATTTGGGCCGTTTGGACACTAATTAGATTTTAATGAGTCCCCTGTTTACCATGCCACACGATGGTCAATAGAATAATGATAATTACCAAATTTATCATATCAAGCATTCGCATGTTCCTACCAGATGTCTGGTGGCCATCAATGGAATCTGGGTGACAGAAAGTCTCCACAAATCTCCAGCACCGTTCTCAGTACCGTCCCCAACTCCAGCAACACTATAAATCCCAAACCCTTGAAATCATGATCGTAGTGTTTTGAGAGCGGTTTCAGATGTGTCTATTAGTAAGAACTCTATCCTAACCTTCATGTTCCACATCTTTCTAAGCTCCAAGATAAGATCCTGTTACTGTTTCAATGCCCAAGACCCTGCAGGTTTTCCTCACCTTATTCCCGACTATAAGGTCCGATCTTCTTGCTTGGATGGGTGATATGAAAATCCCTGAGTACTTGATGATCTTTACTTTCCAGGACTTTATGGTTTGTGCTGATACAATTTCTTTGTACGGTCAGCTCGTTTGCACAGTTACGAGTGAATATATCTCGGTACTTTTTCATGACCGATCACTGTGGCGTGAAGATAGTGTGTTTGCCTCCGGTTCTGCAGGCTGAGGTTCAATCCACTGTCAAGTCATATTAGACAGAGGAGTAAAAAATGGTATTGCCTTTTCGCTAAGCACTAAACACAAGGACTAGGATTGAGCAACCTCTCCCCGATGCTAAGGGGCCAAATCACGTCGAATGTGCTGGTTCTCAAGCGTTCACGAAAGTCGTTTCTCAGCAACGTCGATTCTGGTCATTACCTAGATTGGTGATCATTGGGGAGTACAAGGTGTCGTAAGCAGAACAAAAGGCCTGGAAATCCGGAAATGGGTCTTACCAACGATTGCTCATGTGTACCTAACTTTGCTATATCCTCAATGAAGCTATAAATGGAGAACAATGATACATACTTACATACATACATAAATACATGCTATATCGTGCATATCTTCCGACTCTTTCTGGGTCAGTTAACTACATTCATTGCACACTGATGATACGGTCCACCATCTCATCTCCTTCTTCGCTGAGATGTTTGAAGTGACGTGGCTCGAAATTAGAGAACATTTCTGCCCGGGTTTATGCCAGCCCGGGAATAATGAATCTATTCAGAGCCTTCACATTGCAATAACAATGAGTAACAACGTTATTTAAGCTGAAGCAGAAGTTGAGCGTTTCACTGGATTGGAACAAGTGAGTGTCCGGATGGAGAGCTTTGCATAGCGACAAATACCAGTTTAAAAACACATCAATTTAGATATGAATTATTTATGATGGTTTTTAAGTGTAATATTATGGGTGCAAATTATTAGGTAGGCGTCAGATCCCTGATGTAACCGTTGCACGTGTGTTTGCAAATAACTTTTCTTGTCCTATCCTTTTCTATCTTACGCATGCGCGTATCTACAAGCACATATTCACACAAATACTGATATTAAAGTAATCTTTCCGAGCACGTTTGGTTCCACTTGCACTTTTAAACTAATGAAAAAGAAAAGAAACTCGACATCACGGTCAGTACTTGAACAGCCGTAGCGTCAACTGTACAACAAATCAACCAATCAAAAAGTCATTCAACGCAACAAACTACTTTGCTTGGTCTTTGTTGATTATGAGAAAATATCTGACTCGAGAGAAGAGGTAGCAGTCTTTAATTCAATGCGAGAACAGAGTCTTAACGGAAATTACATACAAGTTATTCAGAACATTTGGCACTGCGATAATTAGACCACATAAAGATACGAACAAGATACAGATAGAAAAAGGAGTAAGATAAGGGGATCTAATATCTCAAACTATCAACAGCAAGCTCTGAAAACGTCTGTTCGAAAACTGACCGGGAGAGAATGAGAATCAACACGGACAGAGAATATCTAAAAGACTCAGAATTCGTTGCTGACGTTTACATGACTCAAGAAGCATCGGGAGAATAACAAACATGCTGACTGATCTAAATAGGGAAAGAAAAAAGTTTTAAGATGAAAATGATAAACAAAACAGTAATTTCCAATGATAAATTCTTCCAAAACACCATAACAATAGAGGGTGACGTCCTGGAAGAGGTTGAGGAATATGTTTGATTAAGACTGGTAATAAAGTTAGAGAAAAACTAAGAAAGTGAAATGAAACGACACGTAGCTATCAGTTGGAAATCATTTGGTATGAATAGAAACATATTAAAGAGCACCCTGTCAATATAATTACAGCGTAAAGTATACCATGCATAATACCAGCAATGACTTACAGATGACTTACGAAATCAACAAAACCGAGAACCAAGTCAAAATCGTGCAGAGAGCCACGGAAAGAGCTATAACAGGGATAACTCTTAAAGATAGAAAAATATCAACATTGATCAGAGGGAAGAATAGAATGGAGGATGTTATACAAATATTCAGGCAACAGAAATGGAAACACACACAAGCAGGGATGAAAACAGTTGTAGCAGAAGGATAACTGATTGGTGCCCAAGGGACAGTAAACGCAGTGGGGGAAGACCTGACACAAGATGGAGGAATAGGATAGGAAGGTTGACCGGTAAGACATGACAGAGGTTTGCATAATCACGATCGTCATAAAAGGAGATGGGAAAAGCCGTTGTCCAGTTTGGGAGTCATGGTGACTACTGGTGATGGGGTGGTTACACAAGTACTGACGAATAAATTGCTAGGTACATAGAAGGTAGATGGATCGATACTTACAAGTATGTTCACGTGAACGTTGAGGGTGTATTTAGAATGCTCCTCTTCATAATTGTATGTGTGGTGATATCAATATTACATAGAGATATAGGTTTGTGTGTGCGTGTGTGTTTATTTTTTTTGCGTGTGAAAGGGCGTATGCCGGTGTTACTTGTAGGTAATCATCTATATTGGACCCAATTTAACCAAAGTCTCGCACACATGTGCAGTTATCTATCAATCTATCTATTGTATTCGTTGGAGTATACAGTCGACTTCGTGAACGGATAAAAATCTCCCCTACGGGATTATGTGATTCAATTTAGACCTTTTAGATTTCACGTTCTGATGAAAGAAATAGCGCCCAATTGAAGTTGGGGAGGGGTCCCACACCCAGAAATACCCCCCAACACACCTCACACAGATATTCTAATAACCCTCATGCTTTTCCGAACAGTCTGCAAAATACTCTTTCGGGATTGCTATCAGCTACTTCGTCAAGTTATTCATAATCTCATCCATGGTCATCCACAGAAATCTAACTTTCAATGGTGATGATAGCTTTGGAAAGAGCAAGAAGTCTCAAGGCGTCGAATCGGAAATGTAATTGGACTGAAAAAATTGGTGATGTCATGACCCCCCCCCCCAAATCAGTAAAATAAAAACAAAATAAAAGAAGAAAAAGGCATTGGCCACTAAAAAGTCTGAATTAAAACAAAACAAAACAAAGACAGACCGACACAAACTACGAAATCAATTTAGCATATTCTTACATAGCGAATAGAACTTCCTAATAATAACCTACAGTTATTAAACAAAGAAAAAAAAACACAGTTTTCCAGACATAATAGGGAGTGAATGCATAAACTTTTTAGCCCGTTAGCTCCATTGGTGAGGCACGTACGCCTGATATACACATAGCAAGCCAGCCAGCCTGACTAGTTTGAAAACCGAGAGAAACCTACGTTGACTGTTTTAGCGACAGTTGACAGTTTCTAATAAATACCACAAAACAAAGGTAGACTGAAAATACAACGTCAAAAACAATGACATCAACGATAACAACATCACAGTAATGTTGTGAAAGTAAATTTAATTACATCTCATTTTTGTTTTCTTTTAGTTTCGCATCAGGAAACCTTGCTTAGGAGACTGGTTGTGTAAACTCAGCAATGCTTTCACCAATGTCCGAATTTTCATATGGAGAAAAAATCAATGGCTTCACGTTGAGAACTTCTAACGCTTCAGCGAAGATTTCCCGAGGCAGTGAAAAAAAAATGTTGATAGGAAGCCTCGAATGGACAGAGAGTGACTGACTGATTGGCAAGCGTTCAAAAAATCCGTTGATGGACTGACAAGGTGATAATCCATTAGGTTGATATAGTATTGATAAACACTTAGTTAGAGAATATATATATATATATATATATATATATATATATATATATATATATATATATATATATATATATATATATATATATATATATATATAGTCTGTCAGGCTTACAGCTCTCAGAAGTAACATTGATATTATGGAAATTCAAATTCACTTACTCGGTCTCTACACCCCCCCATTGAAAGTATGCCATTAATTTGTCAAAAATTCTCGCCCCTCCTCTTCCCCCTTTTCCTCTTCCTTAAAAATGCCCTTGTCCTACCATACATATCTGTGCAGCCACGTGTTCTGAGTTGGTCATCCAGATTTAAGAAAAATGTTTCCCTTCTCTAAGAAAAGGAAATAACTGGAAAAAAAAGGAAAGAATACAAGTTCCACGACTGTTACCAAGAGGAATTATAAGTGATTTTCTTTTATGGAGAGGATCTTCAGCTATTTATTATGCAGTGGTTTCGGGGGATTTGAAAAAGCAGGACTGCTGTGTCATCACAGCTCCTCAGCAGTATCGATCGAATTCCACTCCCTCTGTTCCTGTGCTTTTGATGATATACATATCTATCCGATCGAATATCTTGGTAGTGAATCAATCCAATCAAGCTTTTCTGTGTTGTTAGTATTCTCAAAGATGATATGATTTGATTTGAATGCAATCCACGATAAGAATGAACACAGTGGATTTAATATTCACATGGGTCAACACTTAATAGAAGTGACACGAACAACGAGTCACATCCGTTGTTATACTCACTGATCCCTCATCGTCGAATACATTTGGGGGTACCTTACGTAAATACGCCCTGTATGGAAATCAAATAATGTTAAGTATAAAATAGCATCTGTAGACAATACATACCCTGTATAAAATAACAAACTACATGTATAACATAAGCTTTAAATCAAAATCATTGCTGAAAGGGAAGTGTTGTCCAATCAACACCGCTAGGTGCCACGTTTATATAACTGTTTTATTTTCAAAATCTCCAAAACGGTTACATGGCAAACCACTGATGATCCCAACAAGAGACAATTTATACATTGTACCATGATGCAAAAGTACATATGAAACAGGGTGAAAACACCGAAGAAAAAATAAATTTTTGCATTGACAGGTATTTGGAAATAAGTGACTGAAGTGGCACCAAGAACAATTTGGAAAAGTTTTATGCTTATTATTCAAAGCTGTAAAGCTTTCTAGACTATAAACATATATGTATAATTATGAATGCGTTATATCATTTGAAACACTATTTGAAATGAGCACCCATTATATGTCACTTGGCCTAGACAGCATAAATAGAATAATTGGGCTGCTGCAGGAATTGAACCTACAACCGATAGGTAGCTGCTTTCATTGAGTAAAACCAGGAGGTCATTTTAAGTAGCATTTTGAATAATATAACGCATTCATTATTTAGACGTAGTACCATGATTACAAAGCATATTTGAAACAGGAAAAAAGTGAAGAGAACTACATAATTGCATCACAGATACCAGGAAAATAAGTAACTGAAGTGACGGAAAAACATTTTTGAAAAAGCTTTTTAATGTTCAGTGTTTAAAGCTGTTAAACTTTCTAGACTACACACACACACACACACACACACAAACACACACACATATATATATATATATATATATATATATATATATATATATATATATATATCTAAGAGTTGTTTATACACTTATTTTTCTTCTGATGTTTGGCTTTTCAGTTGCATATTCTCTATTTGTCTTCAATTCGGCTGCAAGTTTTGACTGTTGTGATTAATATTTTAATACTCTGCCTTGTGTTGTTCTCCAATCCTTTGATACCAGAGTCAAAAAAATCCCATAATTCTCTTCTCAAAACCTCTCTCCTTATCACACAGCTTTTAGGTGTTGTTTCATCTTTTGTAATAGAGCACAATATTTGAAAATAGAGCGTAAATAGATACATGGATATTTAGATTTTTTTGTTGCAACGGATCAGTTTCACGCTGTCATTGTGATCGACGAAAAAAAATGTTTTTTCTCTGGTCCTTTTATACCACTTGGTTGTTTTCCTTTCATGTGCTATTGTTGTTGTTGTTGTTGGGGTTTATCCCTTTTCCTTTTGTATAGTTGATGGAAATTAGGGACGGGTTGTCTTCCCTTGCAATGCTAATCGGGATTCAGGTTATGAGTGTTAGTATGTGTACGTGTATGTATGCGAATGATTGTGGAACTATTTTCCCGAAGTAAATCTTGATCTATTTATATACACGTCTTTCACTGCTATGAATCATAATCCCACAAACTAAGGCATAACCAGGGTTAAATGGTGTGAACGTACGTTTAATTCAACATCTGTTCTATCCAGCGCTGCGTCATTTATAGTGTAAAGTGAAGTTTAATTCCATGGAGAATAGAGACTTTAAAGAGCCATATATTCGCCATTGCTTATTGTATAAATTTCGGAAGGGTAGAACTGCTACACACGCAATGAGAAACATTTGTAAAGTGTATTTTGATACTATGGAGGCTCGTAAATGCCAGCTATGGGTTAAAAGGTTTAAAACCGCGATTGTGATGTGGAAATAGGTAATTAATTCTTGAACACAAAAATATACAATTACTTTCCAGACAGCGTAATATATATATATATATATATATATATATATATATATATATATATAGTATGTGTGTGCATGCATGCGTGTGTGTGTTTCAAATGTTTGTAGAACTATTTTACCTATGTGAATGTACGTGTACGTTCAAAGCACTCTCTTTTTCTATTTTGATTTTACTTAGTATAATACAAAGCTAACTATTTTCTAAACTAAGGACTGAGTGCCACAAGACTACCTATTGACCCTCGTTCTTCTCTGTGTGCCCGGCCCACCTCCACTTTTGTTACTTAATTACTTGTACGATATCCCAACACACTCTCAAATCGATGTTGATCTCTTTCTATCGATAAGAATTATTCCTAACATTGTTTCTTTTTGAGTGGCTTTGTGAAATTCCAGGTTTCGCGTCTGTACAGCCAAGCTGGGGCTATGAATTGGTTGTAGATGATATCTCTTGGTCAACTTGTGTCAGTAAGGTACAAGGTCAAGTAATAACTGTTATTAGCTTAGAGTGACTTAATGCTTCCATTGGAGAACAAAGTCACCACACAGTAGATATGGTCACCGAGGCTAACTTGCTAACTAAGTCCTTCCCAATTACAAAACTGACATAACATAATCTTCCTGCTATTTCCTCCTATATGACGTTGTGCCATTCAATATAGTAATCTTTGGATGCCTAATCATGGGGAAGTGGTCAACAAGTTTTGCAGAAAATGGAATCTTAGCAAAAGTGTCATTAGGAATACATGCATCTACATTATTATGCTTTCCACAATAGCAAAATATCTTAGCAAAAATGTCCCATCGTTGGTATGCCACAATGGTTGAGAAAGTAGAGTGTATGAGTGAACAAGTGGGCAATTTTCTTTTGTTGTTTAAAGGTCAAATAATACATCCACCGTGTGTAAACGGGAAGTCATTTCAAATAGAGTTTCAAAATAATATAACTTATTTATAATTATTTCGGTTTTTATATCAATTCATTGATAGTAATAGTTATAATAATAGTAATAATTATCATTATGAAAATGATAACCATAATAATGATGATAATAATAAAAACAAATAGACGAATCTCTCAACACACCCAACATAGTAAACAACAAAATTGAAAAAAACCCAAACAAGAAGAAAGCCCCTGAAGAAAGGTATACACCAGAGAGAGATAACGACACCTCAACGGTGGTAGAGAAAGCTCGGATACTAACTTTGAAAGAACTCATGCTAAAAGAAAAAATGATTCACCCAACACTGAGAGACAAGGACAGAAAGAAGCTAAGAGAAGCGACCGAACATATCAACTGCCTCTTAGAGCATATCGAAATAAACAGCCGATCGGAGCTTTAAAGCCTAATCTATGCTGGAGTAAAAATTGTAACAGAACCTTTCATAACTCAAGAAAGAACCCCAAATAATAATAATAGGAGAGAAAAGCCCAATTTGGAAACGAGATTAGAAAGACAAATCTCACAGAGAGATGAAGCACTACTGAGAAATGCACCACATATAAACAGACCACGTGGAAGACTATGGGTTAAATACAAGATAAGACAAAAAGGTATCCCCGCGGCAGTGGAAGAGATAAATCAGAGGAGACTAGCCAAAGAGGCAAAGATGAAGAGATACAGACAAAGAGCTGCCCAATATACACATTCCAAAACAGCGATAGAAAGTTTTACCAAGATCTGAACGGAAGAACATAAAGCCGGATACCACAGACACAAAGAATTACTGGAACAGCATTTGGGAACACCAGAAAAGACACAACGAGGCTCTGGAATGGTTTGATAACATGAAAAAAGAACTCAAAGACATGAACAATGGAGAACCAATAGTATTGAATGAAACCACATTGAAACACGCTCTCAGAAAAATAGCCAACTTGAGAGTGCCAGGAACTGACGGGATCCGCGGATATTGGTTAAAGAAATTCACCACACTACATGACAGACTCACCTATAAACCCCAAAGATGCCTAAATGAAAGTGAGATACCAGAATGGATAACCAGAGGCAGAATTAACCACATCTAAAAAGACCCTGAAAATCCTGACCGGACAAATAGCGGAGGGAATGTGTATATCGATGGAAAAAGAGAACTATTACCAAAAGAAAAGAAAGGTTGCAGGAAAAGAACCAAGGGAGCAAATGACTTACTCTACATCGACCAGATGATCTTAAAAGAAGTAAGAAAAAAGAAGAAAAACATTTCAATGGGATCGATAGGCTATAAAAAAGCATACGACATTATTCCACACAGCTGGATACTCGAATGCCTCAAAATGTTCAAGATCAGTGAACCAGTGGTGAGATTCATTGCCAACTCTATGAAAAACTAGAAAGAAGAGTTGACAGTCTCAGGTGAAAATTTGGCAGGAGTAAAAAAAGGGGAATCTTATAGGGAGACTCGCTGTCTCCACTACTATTTGTTCTGCCTATGATACCGCTCAATAGAATTTAAAAGAATACCATTTCTCCGAAACAAAAGGAAAAGACAAACCACCTAATGTACATGGACGATATAAAATTATATGCAAAAAACAGGGGAGTCCTCGAAACGCTGTTCAACAAAGTAAAAGAGAACAGTGATGAAATTGGGATGGAGTTCGGGATGGAACAATGTGAAATAATGTTGATGAACAAAGGAAGGCTCTTTGCAGAAGAAGGAATCGAACTCCTAGACAGCAGGAAGATTAGAGCACTGACCACACGAGACCAATACAAATACCTGAGATTTCTCAATTGTGACACGATAAAATGGGAAGAAACGAAAGAGAAAATAAAAAGAGAATATCTTATGAGGTTAAGGAAAATATTAGAGAAAAAACTAAACCATAGGAATCGTATAAGAGGAATGAACACATGGGCCGTATAGGTCGTAAGATACACAGGATCGTTCCTTGGATGGACAAAAGAAGAACTCCAGTCTATGGACCAGCGAACAAGGAAGTTTGTGACAATGTACAAAGCCTTACAACTCAGAGATGCCACGGATAGACTCTGTGTGAAGAGAAAAGACGGTGACAGAGGGCTCATCAGCATAGAGGACTGTAATTGGAAGGTCGAAGCAGGTCAAAAAAAGAAGGTCAAAACAGAAAAGTATGTGCAAACAAATAATGAAGACATTATAAAGAGTGCCTGAAGCAACGCAACGAACAACGAAGTAGAAAACAATGGAACAGCACAGCGAATAAGGAAAGAAAAATGGGAAAAAATTTAAAAAGACGGATACAGATTGTGACAGCCAAGAGATCATGGACATGGCTACGAAAAGGAAAACAAATGAATCAGAACTAACAATATCAAAACAAAAATCGACATAACACAGACATACTGCAAATGCAACCCATGTTGGGTAAGAGATGAGACCGTAAACCACGTAACTACTGAATGTAGTCAACTAGCCTAGAAGGAGTAAAAACACAGACGCGATTGAGTAGCAACGATAATACACTGGGAACTGAGTAAACAAATGGGATTCAACCATGCAGAAAAGTGGTACCAGCACAAACCGGAGACAGCCCTGGAGAATGGAAACCACGAACTACTTTTGGACCTTGACAAACAATCCAAACAAGAAGACCAGATCTAGTATTCGTAGATAAGAAGAGGAAAAACCTACCAAATAATAGATGTAGCCTTACCAGCAGACTATAGTGTAAAGAGGAAAGAGAGTGATAACCTGGAAGAATGCCAGGATCTGGCAAGAAAACAGAAGAAGGTGTAGAACATGAAACTCAGGGTAGTACCAGTAATGATTGGTGCAATTGGAACTGCACCACTCAAACTGTTACTCAACATCCAGCAGTAACCATCAGGTAATAATAATAATAATAATAATAATAATAATAATAATAATAATAATAATAATAATAATAATCCTTGCAGATCTTAAAGGAAATAAGAAAGAAAGTGATTAGCCAGGGAAATACCCGGACTGTCAAGGAAACTGAAGACAGTGTGGAACGTGAAAGTCAGGGTAGTATCAATATTAGTAGGCGCACCCGGAACCGAACAAAAGACGCTAAAAACAAATTTTGAGGAACAGTTGAATTTATACAGACCATAACGTTACTGGGGACATCACAAATACTGAGGAGATTTATGGAAATATGAGACCTAAGACCCCAAACTGATAGAAATGGCCTAACAGCCAAAGAAAGGGCATGTTGGGACAGTAAAATCCAAACGTCCCCATTTACAATGTTAGATTGGATGGTAAAATGTGTTATTTCAAACTCAGTCGGCAGAGCTGAGTCGTTTTGAGACTGATAAGACTGATCCCGGTATATATATATATATATATATATATATATATATATATATATATATATATATATGCGATGAGTTTATGGATTCGATACATCCGACAGTATGTGTTAATTTTTCGATAAGGAGAAAAAGTTGAATTCAAATTAAATCTATTACACTTGTTTGTAATAAATGATCGTTTCAATATCGTTACATTCAAAGTTGCTATTTTGGTAAAGCCGAAAGGTGGAACATGTAAATAATAAATTTAACCTAAATACTACTATTTTCCTTATTATCAACTAATTATATATATATATATATGAGAGAGAGAGAGAGAGAGAGAGAGAGAGAGAGAGAGGGAGAGAGTGATACTTATAGTTATTGATAGTTGAATAGATAGCTAGGTCATTATCATATCTACTTGTCACCCTACAAAAGCAGATATGAAAAATGTTCAGGTTTATTGTAGGACGCCACACGAGTACGTGCGGGTTGAGGCGAACATGGCTTATTCCCTAGGTTTTTTTCCACGAAGGCGTCTGGATGTCCCAAAACTCAGCCCTTTTACTGCGATGTGAGTGGGGATGCTGTCTTGGAGTGGGAATTTCCAGGAATAAGATACGTCTTCCTCAATTACGTGCCCTGTCAAGGCTTGCCCCACCCTTCAAAGGAACAGAGATAATCGATATATCAATAGATATAGGCTGTAACTGACAGACGAGGAAATATTAGCAAGTCTTTTTTTTTCTAGCGTACACAGTAAAATAAAAACATAAAAATAGAAATGTATGCCTATACATAATAGGGCCATCGTATAATCGTTTGACTGCAATGTGCAAATTTATCCCTTTAAACACCATTGCCAGTTGCTTTGTTACGCTAGAATGGCCATATTTTCTTTTCTTTCACACTTAAGTGCTCAGAGCAGCCATAACTAAATATTTTGGACACATCACCCCAAAATATGTTTGAATGAAAGGATATAAAAAAAGATTTGCGTACCTAAACCTGGTCCTTTTACAGTTTCTGAAATAAAAAAAATAGCTGTATATAAAGGTAGTGATCGGTTTTGCTATATAATAATAGAGTAATAAAATGACCCTTCTATAATTATTAAGTCAGTGCAAGATGCCCCCATAAAGAGGATGATGATTTCTTGATTTGAATATTTAGTTGCAAACTGACCCCATGACTAATACATATCTGTCTACAGCTTTATATATATATATATATATATATATATATATATATATATATATATATATATATATATATATATATATATATATATATATATATTCTACTGCTCCAAGAACTAACGTTATATCTATTGAAAAATCTTATTTGTTTCCGTGTGTGCCAACTGAGCCGTCGTAATTCCTTTACCCCTTCCCTTCTTCCTTTCTCCTTCTTTATAAAATTCATTGGTTCAAGTGTTACCCGTCCAGTCAGGTGTTCGAAGATGGTTATCCAATTGAAAAAAAAAAGGAAAAAAGAAAAGAACATACAAAAAATGAAAACGATAATTACTACGGCCATTATTTAAATCTTTAACATAGAAACAATAAATAAACTTTCCTGCAGAGAATCTTCAGTTGTTTACCATAAAGCAGATTCGAGGGAATCAACCGAAATGGCTCCCCCGGCAGTATCGGTCAAATAACACACCTGTTCGAGTATCGGTGCTCTTATGATTCAGTTTTTAATCATCATCATCGTCGTCCGTTGTTAGACATTGCCCTCCACCAAGATATGCCAGATCTCTCTATCGTGGGCATTGCGAAGCCAGTTCTTACCGAAATTATCTAGCTCATCACACTATCTCACTTTCTGTCGGTCACAGTCTTGCAACTGATCTCTGCAGATCCACGTTGGGATGTGAAGTGATGTCCAGCGGTTGTCTGACATTCTTGCAACATGCCTGGCCCATCACCATTTTAGTTTTTTTCCCAGCTGACAGAGACTATGGCTTGGGCGAGGGAAGACCCAAGAGCCTCCCAGCTGTGGACCTTATTTTTGATGTCCTGGTAGTGGACGAATCTACGTGAGGTGCCTTTGTGACGGTCTGAGTGGATGGGGACTGTCTTGTGTCTGGATTGCCAGTTTCTTTTTACTGATAGTAGCGAGGTAACCAATCTCGCCATATATCTAGCAAACTGACCCCCTACCTTTAACGATGAGAGGCAGTTCCTTCCTGCAGTCCACATCCAAATAGTTGGGAATGGCGAGGAAAGTCTTCCTATCGATCATTAGATCGAAGCACCATTCCCTGCGCATAGCCTCGAGGGCCACTCTGACGATTCGTCAGTATTGCAGGAGAAATGCCCCATTATGTTCTCCAAAGATATACAGAGGGACCTTATGTGCTACCACCCTGGTCTTTCTGCGACCTACGCACTCCGCACAAAAGAAGTTATCCATCGTCTGGAGTATCCTTCTTGTCAGGGCCATCCAGTGATCTTCATTGGGTAGCAACACTTGCGACTTAGCGATTTAATACACCTTTACCCCCAAACTGGATAGTGATTTAATCACTATGTCTTTCGTTGATCTGACAATCTTATTTAATTTTCTATCGACTAAAAAACCGATACCACTCTTCTTTCAGTGTCTCCCAATTCAGCCTAGTCGACCAGAAGACCATGCTATTTGACGATGTGCGTGAATGTTTGGCATTGATTGACAAAATCCGTCAAATTGATATTTTATATTGTTGGGGTGGGGTGGGAGGCTCTGAACGTTGGGAGAACCCTTTCTTGTCATCTCCTGCCCTGCCGGAATCGGTGAGTTAGTATCTCAACCCTTTCCTTCAAGGTTACGGGTTTCGTCTTTTTCATTATTTTTCAAAAACTTTCATCATTTTTGTATTTCTTCCTTTTTTTTTTAATCCTGCATTTTTCTCTTTTTCATTATTTTTTTCCTTTTTTTCTTTTTTCAATCCCCCTCCCCCCTGAGTTGGGGTGGTGTTTTGTTTTATTTAGTTTTTGGGTCGTTTTTCCCCCTCGTCACGCCATGAAGGGAAGAGACTAAAACGGGACAAAAAATTTCGCCACCTTTCGGACTAGCATTCTGGGGGTAATTTAGCTAGTCTAGCATCATTTCTCTTCTGGTCAGCCTGGCTTTCTGTTGCTTTACTTCTCTTCTTGTGGGATTGAGTTACGCCAGATGGTTCTCCAAATCACTCGTTCGCAATCATTCTGACTGGGTGATGTCTGCATTGAATAAAGTTAAAATTTCAACGTTGAGTAACGTCGAATCTTTTTTTAAAACCTTTTAATTATCAAATAAAGTATCCTTACATACATGGTTGAAACGAAACCACTTAATAGCAGGTAGTAACACCTCAGTAGGCGATTCAATTAATATATAAAGACAATTTGCTACATGGCATTCAATGTTCGATGTCCCATCCCGCCTAACTACCTACTACAAATGGACCAGAGCCAGATGTTCTCCCCTTTCCCTGGTTCCAGTCAATGCTATGATGATTCACACTGACAAAGACTGGATCCATCTCTTTTGGTTACCTAATTACCCTAATATTTATTTCAGAGTGCATTATTGATTTATTCTATTCTCATACTCTCGTTAACATATTCTTTGAAAGTATATATTACTATACGGTTTTCCGAATTCTCCTCCTCTTTAAGAAGCCATAAATCATCAAAAAACGAGTACAACCTAAAAATCATTAGAGATGACATGAATATATATTCTTGTCTATGTGAATACAAATTTACCCAGCATGGGGCAGAGTCAATTCCCGTTGGGATACCTATGATCTGATGACTTATTTTATTTCTTATTTAAAGTAACATTCCCCAATAAGATGACTAAGAATCGTTTTAAGGTAGCACACATTAAGTAAGTCATGCCTTTTCTCGTTTTACACTAGAAAGTTTTAGAGTTTTTAAACCCAATATATTTACTATTTCCTACTGCGAATGCCAAGTGTATTATTTTATTTCATTCTTTAATAAGATTTTCATGAAAAATTTTTATGTGAAGAGTAATAAAATCGAAAGGTTGAGATAGACTTAGCCGCTGTAATTTTTCTTTAACGGGCCAACGATTATTAAGTACCCAAAAGAAATCTAAAATCACAATAGAATTTACTTTTATTATGAAATTGCCGTATTTGATTGTATATTAAATTATAAACTTCCAAAATAGCTTTGCTAAGAGATTTAGCACTGCAAACTCAGGAGGCTACGATAAAACTATTACCTATTGGATTTTTATGCATTTTAGGTCTCCAATGTATAATTGGTAAGTTCTGTATTTTTTTTCACCTATTTTCTCAAAATACTATGTTATTACCTATTATATTGTCTGGTTCACTAGTAGTTCCTTTTTCACCTACATTATAGATAAATGGATAGAAAACGAAAAGGCTGAGATAGATAGATCGAGAGAGAAAGAGAGAGAGAGAGAGAGACAGAGAGAGAGAGAGAGAGAGAGAGAGAGAGAGAGAGAGAGAGAGAGAGATAAACAAAGATATGCACATATAAAGTGTGCATGTATATGTGACACAGACACACACATAGAAAATCAGTCCTTGTGAGATTGTATATCTGTCCATGAATAGAATCAATAACAATTGCGTCTTGTCAGATTCAATCAATATTTTGTTTACATATATATATATATATATACACACACACACGCGCATATATATACATATATATATATATACACACACACTCATATATATATATATATATATATTTATATATATATATATATATATATATATATATATATATGTATATATATGTCTCTAATGAGCATTTATTTGAATCTCTTAATCTATTTCGACTTGTGATTTCATTTTGGTTGTTATGGTGACAGTGTGTTTCGAGACCATTGTGCCCTCCGGCCTTCTTCAGGTGTCAATAGTACTCATTAACCTCTTTTGAATTTTGAACCGGAAAGGGCAAGGATATTAGCCCGAAAAGTTAATTGGAAATCGAACGAGTAGTTTGTACTTGGGCTCTAATACCAATCAGTAGTGTCAGTGGGAAATCTGTGAGTATCAAACCCTACAAGTACGCCAAGAGTTTAGCCTAGTACTACACAAGGATATGGATTTAGTGATCTCATTGAGGATCGAACGCGTAGTTGTATTTATGGCCAGCAAAACTCTCTGACTGAACCATTCATTTTCTATTTATAACTTTGAGAAGAGTCTTTAACATTCTAACTTTTTTTTCGAAAAATTTTAGCTCTCCTTTTCATTTTCGATGTAATCGTGACTTATCTTCCGATTCATTTATTTGGTCCTGTTCAGGTGTAAAATGTAATATCTGTAAGGCTTTTAACTAATGAAACAAAGAGACCAATAGAAGGAGTTCTGTTTTTTTTTTGTTTTTGTTTTGTTTTTTTACAGATATCAGATTTTACACCTGAAGAGGGCCATAGAAACGAATTGGCCAAAAGTCCTGACCACACCGAAGATGGGAGGAAGAGTTAAGATCATTTATTCTTTGTTCCACCTATACTACGAAGTGTCATGTTTTGGATGGGGACGTAGGTCAAAGGCTTGTTGGGTCACTTCTGTCACGGACAGACTATGGGACGGAGCATTTGAGTGTTCCCACATTTGAACGTCTTTGGGATCGTTCTCTCAGCTTTGTGTCTTTGTCTACCCGTTTCACTCTACTTGTTTTTCTTGCTTCCGGTTTTCTTAGCCCGTTGTTCATTTTCTTAATAATTGAAGCAGTTTTTCAAATAAGTAATATTTTTTTTTCAATTTTCACAAAAATAAATAATATTTTTTCCAACATTCAGCTAAGCAAGAAGCAGTTGAACGTACAATTTCCTTTTCAAATCCCAAAAAAGCAACACTCCTTTCATATATCAAATAAGTAATAAATGATTAAATGCAGGAGTTACGATTTCGATCGTTGGTGATGGTTTGCCTCTTGGGAGTTTGAAAAACAACGCCAGCTTCTTTTGGTAGTCAGATTTTATGGAAACTAAAAAATCCAGTGCTCTACGGAAATGATTTAGCAATGTGTCACTTCGCCATCTGTTCGAAGCTCTAGATTAAATCTTTTATTCCCCTAGTTGGGAATTTTCCAGACCAACAAATGATATTTCTAAATATTTATGAGATACAACGATGTGATAAGTATCGTTAAAACATAAAGAAAATAACGATCGATTTGAAAGCACAATAACTGTTCTTGTCTGAATTTCGTTAGACAGAATGTATTAATCATTATGTTTGATTTCCCTTCTTCATCTGTTCACAAGGGTTCGATTGTGAACTCCCCGGCCTTTGTCGGGTGTTGTTGGTTCTGAAATGTATAATCAGTCCTTAGACTGCATGCTGTCGTCCTTTAGACCCAGGTAGTCCCTTATTCCTGGACTTTGTGCTGAATGCTTAATAGAGCGTCATTGAGTACCATTTTCAAAGTCTTTGATTGAATTTAGTGCTTTGAACCATTGACTATCAAACCGGAGGCAAGTACTATATCACTAAGCCACCGTGAAAATGTATCATGCATACATCCGTTAACCCCCCCCCCAGTTTTGTTTGTCTTAGAGATTGGAAAAGAAGGGCAATTTCATCGACCTTTTGAAATCAATGACAAGACTCCTGGTGAGGGCCTATAAGCACAAACTTGGATCATTTCGATATATTGATTTTAATCTCTTGTTACGGAAAAAAATAATGTAAAACGAGACATTTTAGCTTTTCAAGACAAAAATCCCAATCGAGAATGGAGGCCGTTGACAACTTCCGGTTGCATTCGTCTGATTAGTGATCCATGTGAATTCCAAGTGTAGTCGACACCAGGACTTTATTCCTACGAGTTTTTATGACCATTTCCTTGGCAGAATGCAAGTTCACCAAAAGGATCTCACAGCATAGAGTGTACTCAATTAGTTACTTGGTGCAAAGGGAAGTGTCATAAGCCTTTTTTACATTACGTTCATACAAGGAATCGACCTCAGGACCTTCTGTGTGTAAGCAGGACGTGCTAAACATTACATTATCCGAGCGGACCGATTCTTTTTTTTCTGGGCGGATATTTTCTCCATCTTTAACATCAGTAGAAGTTAAGTTTTCAGAGAAATTCTGCGGCCTTACCACTCAAATTATGCAAGAGAAAATCTAAAAAAAGAATTAAAACTCTTCAAAATTCTGCATTAAAAATTACTACTCAAAATGATAATTCTATCAAAAACAATGATATCTATCTATGATAATCAGAATATTTATGACAATGTATTTACTGAGATTAATGGGACACTCTAGTATGAGAACTTAAAATCCTTGAATTGAAAGATAACACAACCATAGTTTACATAATTGTTTACCAGTACATGATTGTACACTTAGAAAAAAAACCTTCCTAACAGTTTTTAAAGTTTGTCCTACTCTGCAAACAAAAAAGCCTATAAGCCCTAGAAAGTCATTTATGACATTATTACAGAAAAAAATGGAAGAAATTCCATAAAAATAAACCTACACTAGCTTGAAATGATTTCATTTTTCCCTAAAAGCAGATTCAATAAATTTAAGTAGAAATACTTTCAAAAGAATCGAATACTTTATGAATACATATTCTCATCCTGCAGCTGCCCTATTCTCTATAATTGTTTATACTACTTACATTGTTTAGGCCGAGTGATACATTAACCGTGTAATGACGGGACATAGTTTCAAATAAGCTTCTCTATGATATTAGAGTACAATAAAAATGCATTATAAGTCAATTATCAAATTGTAAAAATAAAAAAAACAAATCTCATGAGGTACGGTCTGTTCTAAAAAAAAATGTAATATGATTGCAAATACAGAAAAAAAAATTAAGATTGGTGGATTATCTATATTATTTCTTTATTTTCTATTATCATTCATTCAATTTTAAAATCAATTTTGGTTCAATTTTTCTATTTTTAAAATACTTCTATAATCAAATAAATGAAAAAAATATACTGTATATGAGAATATGTACGTGGTTATTACTTGTGGGGCTCTGGGATTAACTTGTACCGTCGTGTTGTAAGGATAAACTGAATATGTAATCAATTTGTTATTGTTTACTTGGTATGATAGGATTTACTCTATTTGATTTGATAATTAGACAAAGCGGTCCAAACGCGGCTTTAGATGGTGCTGAGAAGCGTCGCTTGTCAAGCTGAGATACAACAATCGTTCGTCAAACAAGGTTTTGTTTGTCCAGCCGGGGTTTCCAAGATGTTCCTTGAAACCGTCACCTAAAACTGTCACCAATATTGTCAACAAGGGTTTCTCTCATTTTCCAAGCTCTCCCGGCTTAATGGCTGACTTGCTGGCTATTAATCACGCATACGTACGGTACAAATGGAGCAATGGGGCTGAAATTACTCCTTATCATGTATAGAAAATAAACAGTCCTTATTGTTTTTGAAAATTCTCGCGCTTAATATTTTTTTTTTAGTGTGCGCGTGGGTGCTGGGTTCAGTTTGCAATATAAGTGTATGCTAAACTGATTCCTTATTCACTCTCTACCAGCGTTTATGTTTGATTTTTGAAAATTCAGCCTTTTTTTTAGTAATCACTTCCCAAAAAGAAGAAAATTATCCATTGTTCACCCCTTTGTTCCAATCTTTTTGATTGATTATCCCTACACAGAACAAATGGTTCATCCAATCTTGACAATGTCTTCTTGGTGATTGGATCATTTATTCCTCGTTGACATCAAGAGAAGTTTGGACTCCAAGGGAATAGAATTCATTGAATCAGTAACTTTGATGATCAGACAAAACGATTCAAATGAAGCATTTATTGATCACCCCCAACACAGCTAAAGTCATGTCACTGAATAGTCATTTGATGGAGTCTATTGAGTGACTAACCAGACTTGTAAGACAAAACTGTTCAAACACAACGTTTATTGGTGTTTGTACAACAGAGATGCAACACTAACTCATCAAATAAGGTCCTGTTTGTCAAAGTGAGGCTTCCTTGATGTTATTTCATTAATTTCTCTTCAATGTGGCGTCTTTCTAAATCTCATTTCGATAGTCAATTGGTGTCACGAATCCAAAATCACTTCCAGCGCGGTGAGGTGCATTCAAAGAGAAGAGGAACAGGTATGATTAGTCATTCAATAGAAACCATACTGCAACCAACGTCTTTTGGTTGCATGCCGTATTCGGGCGTGGTTGATAAATTGAAGAAATTGAAAATAAAAACTAAAAACGATGAACCATGAATAAGTTACTGCTCGCATTTTGTTGGAGCAGTGATCACTAAAAAGTCTTAAAAACAAAATTTAAAAAAACACACAAAAAACCCTGAACATTGCCGGACACAAAGTAAGGGATCAATTTATGATGAACTTACATTGTAAATCGACCCTCACTCCAAAGTTACTCCAAGGGGGAATAAGGAAAATTAATTAAAAACCCTGAAACTGTTTTTTGTGAAAATATTAAGGAGAGAATGTTTTAGTTTTTACCTCTCTAGCTCGATAATATATATATATATATATATATATATATATATATATATATATATATATATATATATATGTATATATATATATATATATATATATATATATATATGTATATATATATATATATATATATATATATATATATATATATATATATATATATATATATATTGCCAACCAGCCAGACCAATTTGTAGAAATCTACGCTGATAGTTATGAAGACAGTTTTGGCCAACGTTTTCTAGCACAGGCACGAATGCATGCACACACACACGCAAAGACATACAAACACACACACACACACACACACACCCTGAGTTAATATAAGTGAATAAGTAAGGAGTAATATGCATATATAAGTTATAGAATATAGTTAAACTTTAATTTCTTGTGATCCCTAGAGATTTTGTGAAATCTTAGAACATTTCAGTATGTATAGAAAGTTACTGGAAGCTATTTCTATAACAGAAATGTCGTCAAATTATAAAGATATGTGAATTCATTGTTGGTAACCGTCTGATTATTTTTAGATGACGGAATGTCATTATGTAATGTTTTTTTTTTCTCCGTTGTGTCGTCCTCATATTTCGGTTGTTTGTATCCTTCAACCGTCTTCGGGTGATAATTGGGTGTATTATTGACCATCGAGAATATCTTCGCCAGACACGATGTTTTTCGTTCCTAAAAAAAGCCCCCAGTCCTGAGACCAACTTAGGACAACAACAGATTTTGATATCAATTGCAACCAAAAATTGGGACCAAAAATTGATGCAACCCGACATTAAACAGCAGAATTCTATAACACACTTACAATTCATATTGTTTTATAAAATTTCTCCATAAATACGAAATTATCTCAACACGGTTTTCAATTATTTTTTTATTATAAAAGTGCATTGCAGATTGTTTTAATATATTCATGTATTGCAAAATATTTCACTTGACACTCATAGCAAATCATTTTAATGCTCGTTGTTCCTGCGGGATGGATAAGATTTGTACTCAGAAGGTTTTCATCGACTCAAATCATTAATTATACACTGAGCTCAAAAAGTATCCGATAAATGTCACGTTTAATGCAGGTTTATTTGCAAATCACCGAGGGAGGCTGGGATAAATGGATAAGACCGCGAGAGGGGTAGGCTGAAGAGGACCAAGATTTGGTAGGCTACTTTTTTTGTAAATTTCTAATGTCTTTTCCATCTTTCTCTTCCTATACAAGATTTTCTGAGGCTTTTAATATTTAATTTAACCACGTTCCCAAACCCTTCAGTAGTCAGACTTTTCCTTAGCAATTTCAACCAAAAATGGGTTCTGCAAACATATGAAGAAATACATTCAATATTCAATGTATTAAAATATTTAGCCAACCCTCTTGAAAAAAATTCTACTCTCGAAAAGAATTCTCTTCGTTCAAGGAATACCCCTGGACGGGGGCCATGTCACGGGGGCTAAGAACCATTTAGCTGTACGTTATAGAAATATGTTGATGACTATTGTTCAGTAGGGTTATCCGGTGCTGGAATCATTTTGGTGGTCCAACATGAAATGACCGTTTTTGCATTCGTCTTCGTGATTCTTTGAAGATGCTGTCCTCAAAGGAAAGTAGTTTGATGCTTTGGGACGTGTTCAATCTCCGTAGAATACTGTTCATGATCTCAAGAACGTCAACGTTGCATTTTGAATGGGGTCTTGCTCAAAAAGATCAGTGCAGCGTTGTCTTCACTAATTTCGTTCCGGGAACATGCACTTTGATAATGGCCCCTTAAAGGATGCCCCCAATCAGTTGTTGATGATGAGAATTTAAGGGGGGTTGTGGGAAAGATAATTGTTCCCAAACTTGCTCAATTTTTTAAAGATTTTAAAAACAACTTGAGCGTGTCATCAAGCATATTTTCCCAACATTATCGGCCATTTCATGTGGGACAACAGAATACCTGCACACACACAAAACACACACACACACAAACATATATACACACTAACAAACTTACACATACACAAACACACACTGATACACACACGTACGCATGAAGTTATTACCACAGCCTCTTGCAAGATTGAAATTGACATGCGTAACTGAAAATCCATTTAAATTGTATATAAATGTTAATTCAAATTCCCAAACTTATTACCGCAAGAAAGAAGAATAATTGTACGATATTTAGATACATTTAGTGATTTTCATATATGATATAAAAATTAGCATATATATATATATATATATATATATATATATATATATATATATATATGTGTGTGTGTGTGTGTGTGTGTGTGTGTGTGTACACAAGTCTGGTTGGTCATTCAATATAAACAATCACGTGACCAAATTCTTTTGGCAGCATGCCGAGTCGGGTGTAATCTCTGTTTGGTAGTGATCACTAAAAAAGTCTGAAAATTAAAAAAAACAAAAGCAAATATAATAATGAAGAGTAAAAGTTGGAAACTTCATTTCTACTTTCATTTGGGCGATCCGTAATACGCGCGCACGCGTGTGTGTGTGTGTGTGTGTGTGTGTGTCTATGTATGTATGTATGTCTATGAAAGTTTTATCCACCAATATACCGGAATGAAAATTTAAAATAATAAAAATAGAATTTGAACGCCTACCCATCCATATTTTAATAATCTACAGAAATTAAAATAATTATTTAAATTCATGAATCTTTCTGCACTTATTGCAATGATGATTGGATTCATTCATCAAGAGATTTCCTCCTTAAAATTAGCAGAAATATTTCTCCCTAATGTGAACTAGAGTGATGTCCAATACAAAGATACATGTTTAGGGTCAAGGCCGGACTTTGAGGCGTTTGGAGCAGCCGGCCATAATTTCCATGTATTGGGTTCGTGCAAAAATAATTGAGGTTTTTCGTTATTTCAAGCTTTGATGATTAGTTTTGAATGTATTTTGTAACTACGTTCATGTAATACACCATTTTAAAGTGCAAATTTCGCTTTCTCCATTTTAACTGAACATTTTCATTTAACCATCTGGTAACCAAATCAAATTCTGAGCTATTAAATCAAAGATAGAAAAAAAGCAAATTCGTGTAGTTTTGTTGAATGACTTCAAAGTTGGACGGAAATCAACGGAAACTGCTCGCAATATCAACCAAGTATTCGGCCAGGGGATCGTCAACGAAACAGGCAAGAGTCTTAATGACGTGAATGTCCGTCTGAGATTGGCAACATCCAGTTGAAGGCTCTTATCAAAGTAGACCTACATAACCCCCAGCCCCCAAAAAACCGTCGAAAGTTTGCAGAGAAAATAAGCGTTGACTGTTCAGAGGTTTTTTGACATTTGTATCAAAATTAAAAAATGTTGAAAAAACTTGACAAATTGTGCGAATGATCCCGAATGAATAGCAAAAACGCTTGTACGTCGTGCGGATGGCCCCGCAGAAAGTGTACGAACTAGGCTACGGACCACTAATTTACTTAGCATACTCAACAGGCCTCTCTCCGACCGTCTCTCACTTTAGCAAGCATCTAGATCACTTCCTGAAAAGCAAAGTCTTCGACAACCAAGTAGCAGCTAACAATGCCTTCGAAGAACTAATTGGTTCTACGACCCAAGAATTCTACGCTTCCGGAATAAATGGACTTCTTTCTAATTTGCAAAAACGAGTAGATTTTGGAGGTTTTTATTTCGATGAATAACTTTTATTTTAAGCTTGGATCCAGTCTATTATTTGCGATAAATATCCCCTTTGGGTAAAAATCAAGCCCCGAACTGGAAAGTTTAAAAATTGTGAAATAGAGTCAAATATCTGTTTTGTAGCTTTCAAGTTTCACTGTTAAATTATGTTGTGTATTTGTAAGGAAATGAAAATTAGGAAATATTGGCACTAAATGTTTTTAAATAAAGTCTTGCAAAGATTGAATCATTATCAACATCCTTTTAAAGTTCATAGGACATAGATATTCTTTCCAATGTGCTAAATCGCTCTTTTCCGTCACAGTGCTGACATCTTCTGATTTTTTCCGATTCATTCTACCATTTTATTTTCTGTAGGTCATGATTTCGCATATGATCTCTTAGGGATATTCAACGATTGTCTGACAATCTTGCAAAATATCCAGTCCATTACCGTATCAGTTTTCCGATTAATTTTATCATATCTCTGACTCCTGTTTGCGTTCTAATATAATGTGCCGTCTTGAGATTTCTCCAAGATGTTAAGCATGATCTGGTCCTGTGCACATAGCATGGTTCTTAGTTTGAGAGTCAATATCTTGGTTAAGTTCCAAATTTCAGCTCTGTAAGTGACTATCAAGAGGATGCGTTGGTTATAGACACTTCTTAAACCCCCTCCCTTAAACATTGGTTTATTCTTCTTCTTGGAGGTTGTGCTTGCTCTGCCAAAAGCTTGCCAACGTGGGGTAATACTTCGTTGGATTCCTCAATCCAATTTTGAAAATTCTAAAAAAAAAACAAAAACCAACAGGTTCGGTTAGTAACGTAATAGAAAGCATTGAGTGACCAACATCTTTTGGCGTCATGTTGTTTTAGAGAAGATCAATTAAAGATTAAAGAAAAGGATGATCAACAAATAGATCACTTCTTTCGCCTTTTACTGGGCAATGATCACTGAAGAAAGTATGAATATCCCAAAACCTAACCGGAAAGAACTACTGCAAATGCTGCTGTACACAAACAAACTTTAACATAAATTAACATTATAAATTGAATCCCTACACTAAAGACCTATTTTTCTCGCGAGGCAGGATAAGAATACAAAAAAACATTTCTTCTAAACATCATAAGGTTTAATTATTCAAATCTTCAGCCATCTAGCGTTAATCGTGCAGTCTGCACGCATGATACTTACATACCAAGCCAGACCAACTTGAAAACTAAAGAAACTTCTATTGACAGTTTTGATGACAGCTTTGGTTAGATTTATAATATTTGAAAATTCTGATTCTTTTCTCCAACCCTCGATTAAGCCTGAAATGCTATTATCAAACAATGAGAAAAAAGGAGAAATTATATCGAGAAAACGCAACGTCCTACATTCAATTTCTGACAACATTTGACTACAGTTGTTTCAGCAATAAAACTAAATATTATAAATTGAGTTTTCAAGTTGAAAATATAGCAAAAGAAAATCGTCCCAAGTGCAATATAATTCATAGTATAATGAAAAATTATATATATATATATATATATATATATATATATATATATATATATATATATATATATATATATTTATGTGTGTGTGTGTGTGTGTGTGTAAAGTGTGAAAGCTATTTAGTCTGCTTTTTTCTTTCTTTCTTGTAGCTACTATTTCTTTCAATTTCGGGAATTGATTTGTAAAAAAGGAATGAATGATACGATATCGTTTGATGTAAAAAAGAAAATGATATTCCTCTTTCTGTGCCCAAACACCATATCACATCCTTCAATCTTTACAAACGTGTCTTCTCTTTTACCTCTTCTTAAGAAAGCAAATTTCTCTGTTATAAACTGGGTCTATCTCTTTTTAACAACCTTCTTTTCAGATCACTTAATTCCTCACTAACGCCGTTAACCAATTCACATCTAACCTTAACATGAAATTTTCCCATTCTTAGAAATGTCGACCAACGTTGCAGTTAATAACGCTGTTTTGAATACCGAGAAATAAAACAAAAACCTCATCAATAATCAGTATCTGCTGTCATCTTAATACATTTTTGTTAACGAGAAAGAATGAATTGAGAATGTATGGAAGCCTTGTTGCACCATGATTTGATAATCTCCTATTGAATATACGCAGATTGTCGGATGACTGTTCAGGCGTCGCTTGGCTGGTGCGAACCGTTTTGAATAATCATTCATTGGCGACGTGTATTGATAATCTTATATGTCCCTGTGGACTGCCATACTATAGACTTGGGAGAGGTTATCTTCAGCTGTCTACTAACGTTAAAAAGTATATTTGTATACTGGTCTGGATAGACACTGAATAGGAACCATAATGTGACCAATATATTATAACTGTATCTGTGTTTTGGGTGATCAATTAAAAACTGGGAAAATCGGTGATCAGTTAATAAGTTGCTTTTTGTGGGATCACAAAAAGTCTGATTTGAAAAAACAAAACAAAATAAAAAGCATGGATACTGTCGGACACAAAGTAAGGGACCAATATAGCATAAACTTACATTGAATTAAATTGAGGACTTACCTGAAGAAAAATTTCTTTTATACATGATTAAATAATCATCTCACTAGTTCCATTAATGAGGCTTGTTCATGTGACACAACTCATAACTGCCTAGCCAGCAAGTCAAGCAGGCAAAATCACTTAAAAACTCATGAAACCTATGCTGATATGTTGACCGTTTCGGTTGACAGTTTCTTGCGAAACACACACACACACACACACACACACACACACACACATATATATATATATATATATATATATATATATATATATATAGGAAGTGAGACGGACTCTGGAGTGAGTTTATGGAAACTAAGTTTATTAATCCGTAAATGTTTTACCTTACCTTAAACATATTTCAAATGCTGTACAATCGGATTGATTTTTTTTAGAAAAACGACAAAAAGGGATTAGCCTAAAAGTATACAGGAGAGACATGGATGTCTAAAACAGGTTACAAACCCTATATACGGGAGAATAACGGAATAATTCGGTGCCGTGGGCCCGTCTGATCCAGGGGTTTTCTACGCCCCGCTTATATAATTTGAAAAAAAGTTTACGAATAAACAAAACCAAGAGCATTAAATAACCTAAAATCCGTGTTTTGCTTCATGTTTGAAAAAATGTCCTTCACATTTTTAGATTGGCCAGAAAGAAAAAAAAAATTGTTGATGCGTATTAAATTAATTTTGGGGAAAATTCCAAATTTGAAAAAAAAATTAATATCTTGTATGTATTGCCCACCACAAATAATGTATAATCCGGTAATCTTGATTTACTTAGACAAAGGGGTGACCCTTGGAGGGGCTAGGGAGAAATTCTACCCCCACCCTCGGCTCACAAAAGCTTTTTGAAACATAGTTCACTTACTGCTATTTTACTATCCGTTCTACAGCTACTGCAATAAATGTTGGAAAGAGCCTCCAAGGCCCATAGACTCCCAGGCGCCCCAATTCCCTGTTCCCCCCGATTTATAGGGTTTATATTTTGTCTTAGACACACCTATCTCTCCTGCATAGTGAGATCAAACTCTAATTATCGTAACTATTAGGCTAATCACGTTTGTTCATTTTTCTCAGAAACCTATTTTCGGATCTCGGCAGACTTTTGATGTGTTCTTTCATTCCATTTCCTCTAACTATAAACCAATTTTCATCTTTATGCAAATTTGCTCAGGCTCTCCCCCTAAATCTACTTGACTACATTCACATCACGATCGAACCGCTGTTTGCATTCCTCGATGTACACAACTGACAAGAATAGAACTAATGACATCCAAGAATGGGAAAGAAACAAATGACAAATGAATATGGTATTTAAAAAAAAAATAACACGTTGAAATCCAAGCGAATGATGCTTTTTCTTTACGATTCAACTGCTATAGCACTCAATCTAGGATAGTACATTGGTTAGCACGTCTGCCCCACACGCAGTAAATCAAAGTTCGATTCTCAGGATGAGTGTGGGAAAATCTTCACGTGCACTCATCAGCTAAATGAGTTCAATACTGTGTGATTAGAGTTGACGTATCCCTTCACTGGACTTGCATCCTGCCAAGGGCTTGCACTCAACAGCTTATTGAGTATACTCTAAGCTGTGTGATTAGGACGGAGGTATCCCTTCGATGGACTTGTATCCTACCAAAGGCTTGCACTCAGCAGCTTATTGGGTACACTCTAAGCTGTGTGATTAGGACGGAGGTATCCCTTCGATGGACTGGCATCCTATCTCAAACTGACTTGAGATCACTAAGCTAACGCATGCAACAGAAACCAGGACTTCGTCACAATAGCCACACTGGAGTGTGGCTATTGTGACGAATAAGGGTTGTCGCTTAAGAGACGGTCGCTTTACCCCAGATCTTGATAATTTGAAAAAAGTTCCTAGTCGATTTGGTAGTCCGGTCGAATCGTGTTGGATAAACTGGTTCTCGTACGATCCCCGTAGTTAAGAAACGTCGACCATGGTCTATAGCTAGACAGGTGACCAACTGGCTATATTTAATTTTGTATCATTGATGAAGTTGGTTGACTGTCTTTTACCAGCAAGTAAATATAGCGTAGCATGGTTGAAAAAATTGCTGATAAAAACAGGATGGCTAAAGGATGAGTTTTTTTGTGTAGTGTATGGGGGCAAAGGCAGTTTTGCTCCACTTAAAAAGATATCTGTCAGAACCCCCCCCCCACTTAAAGGTTTTCGAAACAATTTGAAAACACTTAAAACAAACGAAAATAACATTATTATTAAGTTTTTGCTACTATTTTCCATCTCAATTGTTATTGCTTGTTTTTTTCACAACAAAACCCAGACTGGATTCCCTTCGGCAGCAAGTAAGTAAATGAACAGCACAGGTAGAAAATAAAGAATAATATCAAGGTATGAATCGAACTCACGGCCCCATATGCGGGGGGTTGGTTCACTCAACGCTTATTTACTCACTCACTGCTGGAGGGAATCGAGCCTGAATTTAGTTGCGACAAAGAGCAACAACAATTAAGACGAACGTAAATAATAGCAAAACAAGTGATAATAATGATTTACAACACTTCATCGAATCAAATTAATGAAATACAATTTGAAGAATAACGATAATGAGGACAATGGTTGCTAATTATTTTTAACGTGATACTTAACCGTCACACAATCACGGGCGTCACTCTTCTTTACAGGCAAAGAAAAGACGACGCAGCAGGGATTCATATAAGAAACCGTCGACCAAAACTGTCATTAAAACTGTTTAACATAAGTTTCTTCAGTTTTCAAGTTGGTCTGGCTGGCTGGCTGACTGGCTGGCTGACTGGCTGACTGGCTGGCTAGCTATGTATGTTGAGGGCTAACAATTTGGACATTTACTCTTTATTATGTCAACAGATTTTTTTTGCTTTTTGCCCTCCCCTATATAGGGTTTTAGTGGTGGGTTCAGTTTACCATGTAAGTTTATGCTAAATTGTTCTCTTATGTATGTTCAGCAGCATTCATGCTGTTATCTTTTCAGACATTTTCGGTGATCACTATCAATCATTAATCACCTCTTTTTTCAATTTCTTTAATTTATCACCCTCAACACGACATGCTGCCAAAAGGCATCAGTCAGGCGGCCTTTTTATCGGGTAACTAACCAGATATGTCTTTCTTTTCATTCAGAGCTTATTTCTTTATTTTTGTTTAAAGAATGAAAATGTCAGTGTCACGCGCAAATCTAACGGTTTTAATTAGGAATTCATCATCACATCACGATCTGGATTCAGTTTTAATTTGATTAAAAAAAAGAAGATTCCTTCTGATTCACAGCTGACATCCATTTTAAAATCCAGATTCTGTTTAGTTAGAAGCCTTACGCTGGATATGGCAACTGACTCAAGTCTCAGCTAGTGATGTGTGAAATAGACCAAGAATCACTTAGTACTCTCGCTTATTGCTCCTGTTGTTGTCAAGCGATCAACCATCTATGTAGTGATTAGGTTTGATATTGCTTAACTTGGTGATCGATCGAGAACTAGAGTATGTAACGTGACTTTGTTGTATTACAAACTATCACCAGAACTGTCTTTTTTCCCATTTTCAAATCGGTTTGACTGGTCATGTATGTACGTTTAAATTATGCGTACTGTTTGCACCAATGAAGCTAGAGAGCTGTAAATTTCGGCATCTCCGCGCACGATTACTTGGCGCCGACTTCTGCACACTGATTTTTCCACGTAGGACCACTTGGGACAGGCGCACAATAACTCAACGCATCTCAGCGCACGGTGGACTTACGAAAAAAACAAAAACAAACACAAAAACAAAAACAAAAACAACAACAAAACAACGAAAAACAATTCATTTAGATACAAAAATTTAGAATATTTTTTACTTGAATCATTTCAGAGAATGAATTCACTTCCGTGTAATTCAATCTGATAATTTATAGTTTGCAACGGCAAACTATAAAACTTTTTAGTTATTTACAGTATTCGGGGATTGTTTTCTTCTCGAGGTTCTATCATCAACAAGAGAATTGGAAATATCGATTGGTCTGTTATAGACAATTCATTAAATTCCGGCTCAATTCTTATTTGCTTTTTCATATTGTTCTCGTTTTGGTTTATGCTATTTGGTAATCTTTGGCAGTGTTTGGATTGCACACAAAGTCTTGAAAGGTCATGTAGTAGAGGGTCTAAATTGTTTATGTTATTATTCTTGATTACTACACATAACTACATGTTGATTTAGCTATATATATATGCGTGTTTGCGTGTGTGAGTGCATGTATACCCTATACGCAGACTACGCTATTAGAATATTGCAAACAAGCATGAATATATACGTATATATATAAATATACTTATATTTGTATTCATGTATATATGCATATACATATATCTACCTATATATACGTTTATATACGCATATAATACACATATACGGATATATATATATATATATATATATATATATATATATATATATATATATATATATATTGCTACCATACATACCGTTGCAACTTTATATCTCATATTTTTCAACATTCCTCATTATAACAGATTTATTTTTTCAATCAAAAATTGTTATATCTCAGTGTTTCTTATATCCAGGTGCATTGTTTAGTAAATATAATGTCAAATATGAAATCGAGTGATAAAGAAAACAGATCCACGGTGATCAGGCTGGTCATGTACCTTCTGCTGCTTTCAAACTGATCAAACCATTTGATATCTGTAGAATGTTTATGTACCTTAAAGAGATCCATTGGAGATCAGGTTGTCAGAGATGTTGGAGGTCACTCACAAGACCACCATCCCTCTTTAATAATTGGTTGGGGTGAGTTATGAAGGTATTTTTCTGCTTCAGGTGTACGTCAAACATCTTACTGAAGCAATTTTTCTTGGAGAGAATTAAGTATTCAAACAGGACTTTACTCCAGTTTACAAGGCAAGAGTGACTTAACAGAGGCTCTATAACAATGTTCCAAATCTGAAGATTGGTCCTCTTAAGTCCAGCTCCAAAACACTTGAATCGCAAATTGGGGTCAGAGATAGGAGGGAATACTTGTAGAAAAAGACATCCCAGTTAAGAATGTCTTAAACGTTCTCTGGTGATTGCAGCCAGAAGATTTTTCAATGATAGTCGGATGTACTATAACTGATAGATGTTCTGATCCTTTTAGACTTCGTGTAAAGCACAAACGAAAGGTTTTTGAATAACCTTTAGTGATGCTTAAAGCATAGTCAATAAATACATCAAATCTTATTTTGTTTTATCATTCACTTTCCTTTTAATCAACGGATACATTTGTAACAATATTTATGGCAGCACAATGTATACATACATACACACACACACACACACACATATATATATATATAATCACATTTTATGACCCCTATTTCTCGCTTTAATGGTTTGAGAAATCAGTTTTCTTTCCTCAACAACCAATTCTCACTTTCTGCCTTGCCCTTTCTAGTCCCCTTTTCTTCCCCTCTACGTCTCTCCAATTAGAACATATCAGACCCAACAGTGTTTCAAAATCATATCATGCGTTTCATGACCTCACGTATGATGCTAGACAAATCAATAATAGTCATCTCAGAAAACTCACAAACATCCTTAACATCTTGCCCGAAAGACAAGAATCTGAAACTATTTGGCTATACAAAACGCTGACCAAAAGGACTAACAAAAGTAAGTGTAAATGGAAGAGTCCAAAGTAAAAGGGGAGGAGGAACCCAAGCAGCGTAGGTTTGTCGACATAACAGTGTGGATTAATATCCACTCTTCTGAGTTTAATAACATTGCAAAAGATCGTACCAAGTGAAGAAGCATTCGTCACGGGGTTATGCATTCTACAGCCATAGCGAAAGAAGTGTTTGTGAACGTCCAAAGGGTCAGTGGATGGGATATTTTGAGGTTTTAGTCTTAGAGGTATCAACGATATGGAACGATTGGGATTGAACACTGTCCTCTGTTTGACCCCTGCTCGCAAAGGCGTAGCTGGAGGAAGGGGGGGGGGAGAAGAGCTATTCGTAAACGACACCCTGGTCCCAAAACGCATTATGAATAGGTCTGGTTTGTCACTCAATAGAAACTGTCACCAAATCAACATCTTTTTGCTGCATGATGTGTTGGGAATGATCAATGAAAACAAATAGAAAAGAGGGGTGATCCCTTTTGGGGATCACGGAAAACTTAGAATTGAGAAAAAAACAACAAAAAAAAAGGCAGAAACAAACTTTTGACCAATTTACCCCCCCCTCAAAACTTATTTAGGGATTGAACTTAAAAAGAGAAACTTTTTTAAGCATAAGGAGTAACTGTTTGAAGTTTCAGTCTTGTAGCTCCATCGGTATGACCTTTGCGTGTGATACACACAGAGCCAGCCAGCCGGGCCAACATAAAAACTATGTTGATAGTTTTGGTTGTCAGTCTCAACTTATAGTTCACCTAGTGCATTTCAACAGATATAATACAATAAAAAGGCTATATTTGAACATTTATGAATTGTATGAATAATGATTCAGCCTTTAGAGTTGTTTTTTCAACGATTAAGTGTAGGGGTATGTTTACTTATTGCAAATGTTCCTTTCTCATCAAATTTCACTAAATGTTTGAGGAGAGCCCTCAAGGAGCCAAAAAAATTCTATCGGAGAATAAATATAGTCAGAATGAAATATACTTATTAAATTTCCAATGGAAAACATCTAAAGTAGAATGAGGAAAACGTCTAGAAATATACAGATTCTGGAGTATGTAGATGTTGTTAATTAACCTGTCACAATAACGTCAAAAAAGCTTTTTTTTCTAAAAAAAGATATAAAGAAAAACATTTTAGAAGGGGTCTAAAGTACTGATGCAAAATTTCTAAGTCTGTTAACCAAAAGCTACCCCTAGGAGGGCTGGAACGCACAAATAAAGAAACACGTTCATAAAAAAAAAATAGAACCCTTTGTTATCTATTGTGGCTACGATGTTCAATAATTGCTCTACTTTCATTTTGTTACAACCTGCTTTTGTCAAAGTCTGGTGTAAACCTAGAGTTAATTTTGTTTTTCTACCGTAATCATCATCATCGTCATCATCATGATCATCATCATCAGCAGCAGCAGCAGTAGCAGCAGCCACCCTTTGCTGTCCGTCATTGGACCTTGACCTTCCCCAAGATCCGTCACATCTCTCTATCGTGAGCATCACCGAGCAAGTGCTTTGCAGACTTATCTAGTTTGTCACACCATTTTACATTTTTGTTGGTCCCTGTTATGAGTGGTGGTGTCCAGCTATGGTCTGACATTTTTTCAACATGACCAACCCATTGCCATTTAAGTTTTCTTATGGAATCTATTATACCTTGAACTCCTATCTTACCTATACCGACTGTTCCTGCTATATTTTTGGCCACAAAAGGCCCAGCCGCATCACTTGCTTTGAGTTAGGGTGATGTGTCCTGAAAGAAACTAGCCAAACACGTCACGAAGAAAACAGCCGTTGTTGGGTCGTCGGCTTTACTGTAATAATTCCTGTAAAATTTCTTTTAAAATAGCTTCACTAGAAAAAAACTTATCGTTTTAAGGAGAATTGTATGAGCTTCACAAGTGTGGATTATGTCAATTCATATTAGTTGGGTGAAAACAGATTAAACCAAAACGTGAGGTATTTTGAGTGGACAATCCATTCGAAAAATGTGCAGTGCAAACACTTTTAAAAACACATTTCAAGCCATAAAATGACCTAAAATGAAAAATTATGTGAAGATAAAGATTAAAACCCATACCTTGAAATCTTTAGGAAAAAGTAATTTTTAAAAACTGTGGCCAATCAGGGGGTAAGAAAATTCAAAATAGTGGATTCGGAATAAGAAAATAAATATCTTTTGAATTTTCCTACCCTTGCAAGCATCATCAAACTCATTGATCATTATATAGTACAATGATTTGTGACGGTAACTCACGGATTATTCCAAAATGTGACTTACAATAAAGATTATTTTTACTATCTCAGAGCGTAAAATTAAAATCTTATCGGACAAAATATCCCATGGAACAAAAGGGAACACATTTGCCGGCTGAAGGAATTGAAATGTATCAGTGATGTATACGATGTGGTAACATGGATTTCTGATCACAGTTGACAGTGAACATACCCACCACGGCCTTGGGTCTGTTGTCGTTGCCAACAGCACATTTTCAGATGTGAGAGTCCACAGAAGAGATCATCATCGAAATAGGGAGCGGTATTAGCCCATCATCATCATCATCATCATCATCATCATCATCATCATCATCATCATCCATCGTTGTATATAGACCTTCCCCAGGATCCGTCACATTTCTCTATCCTGGGCGACGCAGAACCAGTATTTTCTAAATTTGTCCAGTTCATCTCTCTGTCTTGCATTCTGTCGACCGCAGTTTCTCATGTGATCTCTGGGAATCTATATTTGTGATGTCCATCGGTTGTCTGTCATTCTTGCAGCATAACCTGCCCGTTGCCATTCAAGTTTTCTTATGGGATCTTTGATATACTGGACTCCCGTTTTCTTCCTTATATACTGTGCTGTCATGTGAGGTTGAACATGATTCTCTCATGTGCATGTGTTGCATGCTTCTCAGTTTGCAGGCCAGTCTCTTGGTTAGGTCCCATGTTTCAGCTCCATAAGTGACTATAGGGAGAATGCATTGGTTGTATACTCTTCTTTTGGGGATTATTGGGATCGTCTTGTTTTTGAAGTTAAGTAAAGAGTTCAAGTAATTCCACCAACCAGATTCATTGGCACTGGGGGAAAAAAACGATCATTCAATCTTGAAAACATGATTGTAGAGGAGAATGGAAATGTAGCTATTCACTCTTTTGAATTACTGCATTCTATTTCATGCTCTCTGCTGCAAACCAGGAAGCAGAAATACGATGGAATGGTGGCTGACGATCGTTCTAAAATCGATTTGGTTCTCCTCCCTTCCTTTACCAAGAGCTGCATTTCATCAAGGACTCACAGCATATCATCAGATCCGAGAGGGGAAGTTGAATGATATTGACAAAGATCCACTTTGTCGGGGATGGGAGATGAAGGATAACATATACTAGGAGGCGATCTCAGGGCTAAAAATGCATTAGAAAAAATGTTCGTATCATCCATTTTTTATATGGGATTTCCTATTGTTTACCATTTGTTGGTAAAATACCTTACCTTACATTTTGTCTATAAGATTTTTTACCCAGCAGTTATGTATTGACGTAATTGACTATTGAATATCCAATAAAGCGAAATAGATTATCAATCAATCGAAAAAATGTTCTACTTCGACCAACAATTCTACAGGACTAAAACAAGAATAATTTTTACCAAATTTAGGGGAGCAAAGCTGGACATCCTACCAATGTGATTGGAAATCACAACCAACTGATCGGTAGTTGTGTCTCTTACCGACTGCGCTACATTGATATGACGTACATATCTACCAAAACTTATGTTATGAAAACACGAAAGCTTATTACATTGTATCTTATTTAAATTGATATTTCCTGACCGTGATTTGAAATCACGGCTAACTGGTTCACAGGTTGGTGTCTTATTGACTGAGCCAAACTGACAAGTTTTAAGTATTGACAAAGTTCATCCTTCAGATACGCAAGTACTTATTTCATACTAATGAATGCATACATTTATGGAAAAAAATCTTTTTATATTCATTTATTTATTACATGCACAGTACAAAAGTTGCAGAAATCATCTTCATTTGGTATAGAAATTGGTGTGAAGTTTGACCCTGCAGCAGTAGGGATAGTCTCTGTATATATTTTAAAATGTTTGAAAACTTTGATAGAATGAAGAGTGAATCAATTTTATTTTTTTCTCATGATACAAAAATAATACTACATAATGCGATGAACAATAGAGAGTTATGTCGAGAGTGAAGAATCTTTGAATAAAGATTTGAGGGTGACCACACTAAAATATTTCAATATATTAGAATAGTCCAACGCTGAGAGGATTTGGTGTTTAGGTTTCGTGCTAGTAGTATCAGTAAATGAGAATTATCGTCATTGGAAATTGTCCTCCTTGTCCTCCTTGTTCTCCGACTCAACGACTCAACGACTTCTGTAAAACCTGTGAAGGAGCTTCGTTGTTGAGATTAGTTTTCTGAGCACAGGTTTGCATGTAGTGAGGTGGTTGCAAATGTCTGTGTTTGAAGTCTCAACAAATGAAAAAGAATGTGATAGGAGGCACTGATCTGATTGACCCTACTATGGGATGTGTTATGCGTTCAAAGTGTTATTATTGATGATTCTTTAGCCTCGGAGGGGGAATTCATCATCATCATCATCAGCAGCAGCAGCAGCAACAGCAGCAGCAGCAACAGCAGCGGCAGCAACAGCAGCAGCAGCAGCAGCAGCAGCAGCAGCTTTCTAGTGTCAGTCGCCGGGCGTAGACTGTCTTCAAGACTGACCAATTCTTTATATTGTGGGCGTTGCATTACCAATATCACCTGAACATGTTCAGGTCGTCAAATCACCTTATTTTCTGCTCGAAATGATATAGCTTTTTATCTCAGGGGATCCACGTTGTGAATCGTGGCGTCCAGCGGTTGTCTGACGTTATTCAAACATGGACTAAACATTGCAGTTTGAATTGCTTAATTTTACGATATCTCTGTTTTTTTCTCTAATGTTCTGTGCAGTTTTTTGGTCTTTCCATGATGTTAAGCATAACCCTTTCTTGTGCACGTTGCATGGTTCCTTGTTTCAGGGTCAGTATCTTGGTTAGATGACAATTGAGAAGATGCATTGGTTGTAAACCTTTCTTTTCCGTACTAATGGGATCTTTTTTTTCTTGAAGGTTGAACTTGCTCTACCGAAAGCTTGTCAACCAAGAGTAATTCTTCGCTTGATTTCTTTTTGGGAATTGCATGGAAATCCGTTCCCCAGTCCTGTGTACACTGTATGGATCTTGATTTAAATGTCAATGTTTTGGTAAGGTTCCATGTTTCAATTCCTTAGGTGACTCTCGTGAGGATGCATCGGTTGTACGCCCTCCTTTTCAAAACTAAAGGAATTTTAACTTCTTGAATGTTCACCTTGGTCTACTAAAAGCTAGCCAACGAAGGGTGCCGACGACTTTTACATAGTTTTGGAGAGAAGATTAATTTCTAAGATTAATCCTCGTTACATTTCCCATTGAAGAATTCCCTATGAATCTGGAACCGATCGCTCCCAATCGCCGTTTCTTACTTTCTAAAAATCAGAAACCGTCAACAGCTGACCGAAACTAATCTTTGGTCAACAAAGGTTTTTTCAGTATGTCTCAGAATTTTTGAGATGAGGTATTATTATTATTTCTATTGATATTCGAACCATCCTCATCTTTGTTGTTTTTCATACAACGTTTCGGCCGTTGCACTATACGACCTTCGTAGAGTGCAACAGCCGAAACGTTGTATGAAAAACAACAAAGATGAGGATGGTCCGAATATCAATAGAAATAAAGGTTTCTTCAGTTTTTAAGTAACTCTGCCTGCCTCACTATTCATCTATGTACGCAAGTTTGGAAAAACATGTTACAATTTAAAAATAAGTTGGTCGGAATAAACAGAGGGTTAAAAATTTTGAACAGTTACTACTTATTATTCTCTTTAAATTCCCAATTCATTTTATAGTGGAAGTCTATGCTATTTTTTTTATCAGTATGCCACCAAAAGACTTTGATTTCTGACGGTTTCTATTGAAGGACTAACTAGTTTTGTACATTTCTTTTACTCTCAATCACGGGCGTCCGCTAAGGAGTGGGGGTGAACGGGACATATGCACCTCCAATAATCCTCACCCAAAGTAAGTTGGTTTGGAAGTTGTAATCTTATTGTCAATAACGGATAGTCAAGCTGTAGAATTGTTCAATCTAATCCAAACTCAATATACCCCAATAAAAAGATGGAATGATTTCTCGCTCGTATGCATACACGCCAGGCGATGCAAAAGACTTGGACTTTTCTGGCAGTCAGAGACGGCCTAAGGGCTTTTCTTTCGTTTGTTACTATCCTTTCAAATAGGAGAGGCTGCAGCTCCATTCCCAATTTTTCCCATCCCAATCAAACAGCTTAGGATGTACTCAGTAAGCTGCAGAGTGCAAATGGAAATTTCCAAACTTTTCGATCACACACCGGGAAACAAACTTGGATACCTCTGCATTTGAGGCAGACGTGCTAAACATCACCCCATCTGGACGGACTTGCTGTCATTACTAAAATCGACTAATACTCCGGATACATTCCCTAACCCCCCGGAAAATATCCTTTTGCCACCTCCCGACCCCCACCCCCGGTAAAGTGGCAGCGGACGCTCGAGCTCGAGCTCTCACTTTTCTCTGGGTTTCACATTTTTCTTTTCTTTTTTTCTTCTTTTCCCCCTCCAAGGAATCCTTCCATCTTCATGTACAGATTTTTATTGCTTTCTTTGCTTTCGATTATTAAAGGCGTTTAGCATTCTTGCTTGCCACGCCACTTGTTTCCCCAGTATCAAATACATCGATACCCTTTCCTGCTGCTATTCTAACGACTATTCGCCCTTGCCTTTGGTTCTGCACATGCTCCAGTGTTCGGTGAATGCGTTGAGTCGTCCGTGGATTATCGATCCTAGTTTCTGACACGGAGAGATGCCAACCAGGATCTGGTTTTACTCGAAGCGATTTTGTTGTTATGGCCAGGGATTTCCCTCACCCTCTCCTCAGTAATAAAACGAATTGTTTTCAGAAATATGACACGAAGTATTTCATTATTCCATAGATTTCTCGGGCGTCATCTTTGCTTTGATTAATACATTGTTCTAGACGATATATTCTTCAATTTTTCCCTGAAGTATGCTGCATCCGTTGAGATATGGGATTTGCTTAGTACTTTTTTATTATTATTAGTGCCTTTCTTCCCCCTCCACTTCTTCCCAACTAGAACATACCAGTCTGTCAGAGTCATGGGATTGAATATTAGGGTTTCGTGCTAGAAGTAGTATCAATGAGAGAGAATGATTGTGATTGTAAACTGTCCATGGGATGACTCCGCTGTCGGAAGCACTATGAGTCTGAAAAAATAATTCTGAACGTGAGGTGCACACTTCATGATGGGATATTCTGAAGATATGGGGTTGGGACATTTGAATTTCGGAGGTGCAATGTGAGGAGCGTCCTAGGGCTCAAAACTGAGTCGGGTTGAAGCTTGATTATTTTCTTATCATATTATATTACTAATTGCTAAATTTACTATAGATACCTAATTAAAGATTGACTCGCAAATTTTGTTAACCTAAGGGGTAATTGTATTGTTGTTGGTAGATTTTGCACAATACACTTATTACAATGATTCCAATAAGTTTTCTGAAGATTTTTTTTTTGATTATTAGTGGGAACTTGCCATCGCAGTCAATGATTGAACAACCGTAGCGTCAAAATTTGATGACATACAAAAAATATTCAATCGATAAAAATGGACAGGATAAATTCTGTTTATGGCATTACTGTTGTGCTTTTTACTAAAAAACATCTCAAAAATTGATAAACCCAGCAAAATAAGGCCTCAAATAGTCAAAAAATCTATTCTTCAAAAATTAACAAAAGCTTATTTAGATGGAGTCTAGTGGAGTACTGATGCAAATTTTCAAGTGTGAAGTCAGAACGGTATGAACGTTTGAATACAAAAGCACACGTGCATATAAAGAAAAAATGGTGGAAACATTCACCACTTTGGTGGCTACGATTGTTCAATCAATCAAAGCTTAAGAGAACCAGATTTAACTAAAGGTCAAGAATTTGATCAAACGTATACAATTTACAAGGGCTGTGTGATATAAGCATAGGTGATTCTGTTTGTCACGTTATATATAATCAAGATAATCGAGAACCCTTGGTTTCATGGGTGTCCGGTGACACTTTTCCAAAATAATGACATAATCTGAATATATCTGAACGGCAATCGTTTTATCAGCAGTTAATAATCCTATCATTTTATATGGGTGCATCGATTTGGAGTTACGTAATTGTAAAGCAACATTATACTTTATTGACTATAAAGTTTCAACTCTCAACCCCACAACCCTCAGTGATAAAGGGATTGATCGAGAAAGGGGTGGTGCAGATTTTTCTTTGGCACCCTCAAGGGGACGCCAATACCCGTATTAAAGTGTTGCAGCTGACAATTTCCAGATAGCCTGTAAAGGAGGCTTCCTGGCTAAGTTTAGTTTTCAGAGCATTGATTTCTGTATAGTGTTATCATCTATGAGGCCGTTACATTTTCATTTCTTGCATTTATTCATATATATATATATATATATATATATATATATATATATATATATATATATATATATATTCATGGCATCATTAATCCATGATTTATGTATTTTCCTGGCTTTCTGTCACTAGATCACTAGAACTCATAAAAGAACGATTTCCGATTTAGACTCGTTGGATTCTTCAAGAGATTTCCGATATCTTGAACTTGTTTTGACCTATAACTATGTGATTTTAGAATTAGTCAAGTTGGCTACATATGTATGTATGTATGTATGTATGTATGTATCACGCGCATTCTTTTGTTTTTCTATTCTTTTTTTAGATAAGGGCTCAGCTTACAATGTATGTTTATGCTAAATTGGTCCCTAGTTGTGCCCGGTTGTGTTCTTGTTTGTTTTTTTTTTTGAAAATTCAGATGTTCCAAGGATTGCAAACCCCATCCCAAAAGTCAACAGATGTAACTCATTCATCGGTCACCTTTTTTTACGATTTTCTAAATGATTACCCCTATCACGCTGCCAAAAGACGTAGGTCACGTGACAGTTCCTTTTAAGGGATTAATTTCAACTGTTTACCTTTATTTTTTATTCTGAATCGTTTACTTACTCCTTCACTCTTCTCTTCCTCTCTGTTTTCCTCTCTTCAAGGCAAAAGCAAGCCCCCACCTCATTCCCACACAAATGCACAACTGTGCAGACATATAACCACACAAACAGAAACCGTAGACATGCACACACAACTGCATTCATACGCATACACACATGCTCACATACGTAGATAGACACACTCGGACACACACCAGCGAACACGCACACGGACAAGCGCGCAGACACATACACTGGCATTAACACGTTCACACAGCCCTAGAGAAACGCGCACACACACACACACACACACACACACACACACACACACACACACACACTAATGTTTTCTCTCTCTTTCACTTTTGTTTACGAATATATTTCCTCTCTTAAAATTCATTTAATCTCATTCGACCTCAGAATAGATAGGAGGATCTAAACGTCACAATTTCTACAACCTTAACGGCAATAATAATGAATGCTTTTCATATCACCTTTCCCTGCCAAAATGGCTTCTGAGCAATTTCTTCTTTCTCTCTTTTCTCCCCACCTCTCTTCTCAATCCGTCTGTCTTTCACTTAACCCATTTTTCTCTCACTCATACCCCTTTCTCCCACCTCATATATATATATATATATATATATATATATATATATATACACACACACACACACACACATATATATATATATATATATATATATATATATATAGGTAGAATGAAGAAATACACTAAATTCTATGTATTTTCGTAATTTCTTAATATAGCATAATATATATATATATATAAGAGTGTATTATAATCACAGATAACGTTATAAAACAGTTATCAAAATCAGTCGGAACTTTCATATCTATTATATGAAGGTGTTTATAAGTGGAATACAATGGATGGTTTCTAATAATGCAATAATACAATTCGGTCAGATGGGACTGAAGTGGATTTACTTGGTTTCATTTCTTGCTATAATGTTCGGAGGAGACGAAGAAGAAAGAACATTCAGAACGTACTATCTCTACTCTTGAGAAGGGTCATTAACATTCAAAGAGTTTTTCAGACAATTAAACTCCTTGTTGTTTGCGTAATTAAAACGATCTTCCAGCCAGTTCATTCTGCTTCCTTTCTACTATCGTAATGTCATGGTGTTTTACAGAATTTCTCTTCAATGATAGAAACGCTTATAATGGTCGATTCGGATGACGTATGTTCCTTCCCTTGTTAGGCCTGGATTTCCATACTTTGTTTTTTTGTTGAAAAGCAGAGGCCTCATCAGGTTGAACTCGGCACTTGTCTAACTTATACACTCAGCCGACATGTTGATGCAGGCTGCTTTCTTGATTTTTCTCGGGTCCAAACAGCGTTCCTTGTCTATTGTCCGGACTTCATCCAAGAGAGGATAATGTTCGCTTTCCTTTCTCTTTTAGATCACCGTCCCCCCGAATCCAATATTGTAGCGTTGCTACCATTGCAAAAATTCTATTTACCACCATCACATTCGAATAACACACCTGAAGAAGGACGTAGAATGGATCGATCGGGACGTCGTATAAACAAATAAGTTCAATCGTCCGAAAAAACAGTCCAAACAGTTGAACACAGTGATGATAATATCTCTACATGGGATTGCTTTAGACTAAGTCAGTGATTTCCAACTGTAGGTACCCCTCCCACCCCAAATGGAATTCAGGTAGTCAAAGGGGCTATAAGGGGCTATAAGGCTATTAAATAAAAATAGAAATCGTGGTGAATGTTTTCGGCTGAAGGACAGTGAGGATAAGTTTATCGCTAATAGACCTACCAACCGAAGAACTAGTTGTCAAAAAAACAAAAAACAAAACAAAACAAAGAGACAAAAACAATATTAGAAATTACATTTGTGAGAATACGAGTTACTCTCGCAGAATTTTAATTCTTTTTGATAGTTTGGAATTTCAAAAGATGTGATCCTAATTATTTTCGCTTTCTTTGAATTTCAAATACACAGCAGCTGTACAGTAATAAGATTGACCTAATTCTTATTATAAAGGTGTTTAATTACACGCAAAATAAAATATCTTGGCGCCAACAACTTCGGTATTTCATCGTTGTGGTAGTATCGCAGCTCGCGTAATCACTAAGCAAAACATAACCTTCAATGAAATGAGAATCGGTCAACGACAAAATTTTGCTAAAACAGGTGTTTTAATTATTTAACAATTTCTAAAAACAGGGTTCGACTGTCCTTAAGAATGATAATCGAAGTAAATTATACGGTAATATTTTCATTTATATTGAAGAAGCAGACTCAACTGATTTGTTTGAAATTAGTTTCGTAACATTAAGAGAATATTCATCAATGAGATGCATTTCTCAGTAATACTTAATCTCTTTGGACTTGTGAGATTTGTCTTTCTAATCTTGTTTCCCAGTTGCGTTTTTCCCTCCTATTATTATTTGGAGTTATTTCTTGTGTTTTGAAGAGTTCTGTTACCCTTTTTTCTCCAGCATAGATTAGGCTGTTGAGCTCAGATAGGCTGTAGGAGGGACTTGATATGATCGGTCGAATCTCCGAGTTTCTTTCTGTCCTTGTCCTTAAGAGTTGGGAGAGTCGTTTTTTCTTCTCGCATGAGTTCTTTCAAAGTTAGCAGTTGAGCTTTCTCTTCCTCCGCTGGGGCTTCAGTCTCTCTCTCTCCCTCCCCCTCTGTCTCTGGTGTATGCCTTTCGTTCGGGGTTTTCTTTTTGTTGGGGTTTCTTTCAATTTTGTTATTCACCCCGTTGGTTATGTTGAGAGAGATTCTTCTTAGGGGAAATCCACTTTCTTCTTTTTCTATTTCATTGCAGATCTCATCTAGTTCAGTCTCTGGGAGCTGTTTGTTTTTCAGAGTTTGTTTTACTTGATCAGCCAGGCGCTGGCTTGATACCTCCACCATTGATTTTTCCCTCCATATTTTGAGCATGAGCATTGATATTATGAGCATTATTATTATGATTATTCTTATTATCATTATCATTATTACCATGAACATTATTATTATTATTATCATTATTATGAACATTATTATTATCATTATTATGAACATTATTTTTATCATTATTATGAACATTATTATTATCATTATGATTATTATGATTATCATTACTATTATTACTTTTATTACTATTATTTCTATTATCATTACTATTATTACTACTATTATTATTACTATTATTACTACAACTATTACTATTATCACGATCATTATTGCTATTACTATTATTAATATTATTATCACTATCATTATTACTATTACTATTATCAATTCTATTATCATTATTAGTATTATCATCATCATCGTCATTTTTTCCAATCATACATTAGTATACCATTAGTATATCAACTCAAGATGTCTGGTGGTCATTGCTGAAATGATAGCAAGTCCTGTCAAATCTCCAGCACCCCACTCAGTATCGTAACACTGCAGTCTATACAGTCTCAACTCTTCTTATTTCTAACTTATCGAATCTTGATTCTAGTGTTTTTGTCACTCTTCCAATTACCATAATTATTCTGTGCACTCTCCCAACTTTCTAACCAGGGGGTGCTCGAACAAAAAACAAACAAACAAAGACATGCACTTATTTAATAAAAAAAGGATAAAACTCTTTATCATCTTTGATGGCTACGGCTGTTAAACTTATTTTAAATACTTGGGTTTTAATGAAATCGTCTTTGGTTGGAATCTGAGAAAATCAAATAACAACTAATGCCGGGGAATTTTAAACGATCTTTTAATCTAAAACAAAAAAACAAAAACAAAAACAAAAACGAACGAATTAGGTCATTTTTCTCCTAAGCTGACCGATATATTCGTTCCGTTTCATCTTTAAATTCGGTTTTTTATTTTGTCAAAGTCCATTAAGCTCTTTTATAAAAAATACACGCGTTTATTCAACATCGTCTGTTTGAAACATTGGTAAAAAAAACATTTGCACTAAACTAAAAAATAGAATGTTGAAACGGAACGAAACCGCACGAAAGGAAGCAATTTGAAAGACAAACAAAACAGATTCGATTAGTCAATCGATAGAAACTGTCATGCAACCAATATCTTTTGGTAGCATGCCATGTTGGGGGTGAGCAATCAAAAAATTGTGAGAATAGAAGATCAATAAATGAGTTACTTTAATACAGCAGAAAAAAAAAAACGTTTTTACTCGACATAATAAGGAGTAAGTGCTCAAATTTCAAGCTCTCTAACTCTATTCGTGCGATCAATAGGTGAGATACATACATACATTCATAGCCAGCCAAACCAATCTAAAAACTGAAATAAGCCTGTGTTGACAGTTTTTGGTGACAGTTCCAGCTTTCGGTTTCTAACTAGAGAGGGAAAGAGCCAAAAAAAAAAGAAAGAGATAATTTTCTGTGCAGAAGTTGGCAACCGTCTTTTGTGGGATAAAAAAAAGGTAAAATGGCGAGAGGGCGTGATCGAATATTCTTGAATAGCGACTTATTTCCTTTCATCTTGCCGCTGTCTTCAGGGGCTGGGGGTGGGGAGGAATTTCCTCACCCACCAGAAAGGAAACGAATGGAATTGGCACGAAAAGAAAAAAGGAAAAAACAAAAAAACAAAATAACAAAACCAAAAAGTCTGGTTAGTCTTTCATAAGGAACTGTCATGTTATCAATGTCTTTTGGCAGCATGCTGTGTTAGAGGAGATCAATTAAAAAATTGGATGATCAATGATTAAGATACTTCTCTTGCTCTTCGTTGGGAAATGATCGCTAAAAAGTCTAAATTAACAAAAAACAAACAAGAAAACAGAAGCGAATGTTACTGGTCATAAAGTAAACGACCTGTCCATCATAGATGTAAACGGAAAATCTCCCCCCTCCGGTTAAAAACATTTAGGGCGTAGAATTTAAAAAATAAAAAACAAAAGAAGAAAACTTTCTCTAAATATTGTTAAGATTGAAAGATTAAATTTCAATCCATCTCGCTCCATTTGTACATGAGATATACATAGCCAGCCAGACCAACTTAAAAACTGAAGGAACCTATGATGACAGTTTTGGTTACAGTCACGGTGGACGGTTTAAAGAAAAAATCATCAAAAGAAGACGGAAAGATAAAATAATGGGAAGTTCAAGTGAAGTAAGTAAACTATTTATTTGTTTCACACCCATTGTTATTTCAAAGCGGTTCTTTTTAAAATTTTCAATTGGTAATGAATAAATAGATAAATAAATAAATAAAACTTATTTTCTTGACTGTCTATAATTCCTTTTGTGTTAGTTATAGTCAACCAAAACAGTCGCCTAAACTCTCAACATAGGTTTCTATCAGTTTTCAAGTTGGTCTGGCTGACTGGCTATGTATTCGTTTATGCATGTATCACGTGCACTGGTCGTATCAATAATGCTAGAGGGCAGGAAATGGAAACATTCATTCTTTATTAGGTATAGAAAAAACTTTCCCTCAATCCTACCAATATGTTTTCGAGTGGTTCGATTTGTAATGTAAGTTTATGCTAAATTAGTCTCTTAGTTTGTGTCCGCTAGTATTCTGAAAATTCAGACATTTTTGTGATCACTGCCCAACAAAAGGTGAGTGAAGTAACTAATTCAGCGATCACTCCCTTTGCGAGTAGTTTTTTTTATTTGATCACCCCTATCATTTCGTGTTGCCGAAAGACACTGGTTGATTGACAGTTTCTATTGAGAGACTAATTTCTCTTTTTTGAATGCACTGGTCGATACCCGCTTGGCTTCCGAAGCAGAATCTCCGCTTCTGAGAAAAAAAAGAACGATTTCTTCGTTTCTCATACTTCAAAACATTCAATATTTTTATCTATTAGTTCAAACCATAAGCAAGAAAAAGAAGGCACGCTGTTTGTCTCGATGCCATAAGTCCCAAAGAATCGTTACAGTGTGTCTAAGTAAAATTTACTCAAAACTGTTCATTATTTATCTGTTTGTTGGCAGATACAACATTTAGTTGGTCGGTTACGCCCTGAAAAAACTAGCCACAAAGTAGCTAGCTGCAATAAGTATAACGAAGAAGCTAAGCCACCGAAAGAGTTAGCTATAGAGAACTTAATTCTAAAAGTGCCAACCATAAAAAGTTACCCATAAAAGAGTTAGCCGTAAAAGCCACTACAAAAGAGCGAAGACACTGAAAGATTTAGCGGCGAAAAGCTGCTACAAAAGAGCTAAAACTCAAAGATCCGACCATAAAAGAGCTAACTGCAAAAGCCACCACAAGAGAACTAAGATACCGAAGGAGCTAGACACAAAACAGCCACAAAAGAGCTGAGAGCGAACGTTATCACAAAAGAGCTGATACACTGGAAGAGCTTGCCATAAAAGTGTTAACTACAAAAAAGCCACAACAAAATAGCTAAGTGACAATTAGTAATAGCCTTTTTGAGCCATGTGACAGAAGAGGATTATTTGATAAGGACAATGCAAGAAAGGAATAAGAATACTGTCTATTCTAAAAACCAGTTCGAAGTCGTGCATGTCTACAAGCGGATTATATTTTTGTACGTTATAAAGAATTAAAAAAAAAATACATTGTTTGATCTATATACGTACAGGTATATTATATTTATGTAAGCCATATATAATAAACCATAACCCTGACCCAAGTGACGTATGGTAGTTTGTATCATGAGTCTGCCCTGAGGTACGGATGCATAAAAATGCAAAAATACTTTTGTGTCTGTAAAAAGCAATGGGTGATAAAAGATTTTTTGATACATTGTGTAGAGCAAGGTTCCAATTGTAAATTGTAAATTGTAAAGGTTCACACCGTTGCTCATTCGATGTTACAAACAGCAAACAAATAAAAAGAAATAAGAGAGAAAAAATGAATTGTCTTTTAGTGGTATAGAATTTTAGAATTGCCGTAATTAGCAAATGAATAATAAAACATGAATATTTTAAATTTTCTTTTGAAGATAAATCCTTTGAAGCTTTTTTTTCAACTGACACTTATAAAAGGATGACCTGTCAGAAAATGTTAAAATTTACTGTGAGGAAAAAAATTGAACAATTTCGGAAAAAAAAGTTGAAATTAATTACCATTTCCTAAACAAATTCTAAGACAGTCATTATGGTGTCACCACTCCGACAGTGTTATCCTTGGTGCCCCCTATCTGCATCAGTACGCCCCCGCATATCATGGCGTCATTATCTGCATTGTCAGCGTAGTACAGTCACAAACACGGTCGTCTGAAATACAGTAAAGTAATCCAGCAATTTTTAAGAATAAAATGATTATTTATTCATGATGATGATGATGATGATGATGATGATGATGATGATCAGAGCCAGTATTTCCTGAATTTGTCTAATTCATTTCCCCATCTTGTGTTCCGTCGGCCTTAGTTTCTCATGTGATCTCTGGGGATCCATGTTGAGAGTCGTGAGGTCCATCAGTTGTCTTTCATTCTTGCAACATGGCCTGTCCATTGCCATTTGAGTTTTTTTAAAATAGTTTCTATGATGTATATGCATTGTTTGCATACTCTTCTTTTTAGGATTATTTGGATCGTCTGGTTTTTGAAAGTTGAGCTTGCTCTGCTGAAGGCTTGCCATCCTATAGTGATTCTTCGTTAGATTTCCTCCTCTTTTGAGGATTTCATGGAGATTTGTTGTCCTACGTAGATGTAATGGTCAACCTTGCCGAGTTTTGCATCATCCATCTTGACGGTTATGTTCTTATTCTCAATTTGATTGTTGTACATGATTTCTGATTGAATTTTTATAATCTTATAATTTATAAAAATGCTTAAACAAAATTCGAAATTCCGTCTCACATGTAGATATGTTCATATAAAAAAGTTTTCCAAACAACTGAAAACAATATCTTACATCTAAACACAACGAAAACAATCCAGATTTAGATGTTTTACATCTAAATTGAAACACTTCAGTCACCCGACGTAAACAAGCATAATTTTCAATATATTTAGAGTTTTTTTCTCTTTCAACTCAATCAATCATTGAATTAAGTGATTTTCTTTGAAGCAATTTTCAGAAGCCCACTTTATTTTCTTCAGAATATTTTGAATTAAACTTGAGTAACAGTTTAATTACTTTCACGTCCGTGGTAATTTGTTGTTGACAAAAATGTAAAATGTAACAAAAAATCTACCTGAAAACCTGCTTTACGATAAAGTTTAATTAATTTATGCTTATATAACTTATAGAAATGAAGTGAAAAAATCGACAGAAAAAAATTGTATATGTTTTATTTGCCAACTTAACAAATAACTGTAAATCATCAATTTCAACGTATTTATGTTTCACCGATAATCATCATCATCAATGTCATCACCATCAATCCCTTAACGTCCGTCTTTGGACATAAACCATCTCTAGGATTCACCACATTTCTCTATCGTGGGCGTCGCGGAGGCAGGACTTTCGGAATTTGTCTAGTTCGTATCTCCATCAAGTATTCTGTCGGCCTCGGTTGCGTATGTGGTCTCTGGGGATCCATGTTCTTGGTCGTGATGTCCATCGGTTGTCTGCCATTCTTGCAACATGGCCAGCCTATTGCCATTTGAGTCTTGTGGTCTCTCCATGTGAGGTTGAGCACTATTCTTTCATGTGCCCGTTACACGGTTCTCAGTTTGAAGATCTGTCTATTGGTTAGGTTCCATGTTTCACCTCCATAAGTGACTGTCAGAAAGATGCCTTAGTTGCATACCCTTCTTTTTAGGATTAATGGGATTTTCTTTTTTTTGAAAGTTGAGCTTGCTCTGCCAAAGACTTACCGCCCTAGAGTGATTCTTCATTTGATTTCTTCAATGGTAATAAACGAATCTTGACTTTGAAACAGTCTAAATAATCAATGAAAATTTGTTTTTCGTTTCTTTAGACAAGAATCTGGATGTTTTCTTTCTAGCAATCTTTCTGGCCGAATAAACAATTTAATTTGTGGACAAGGAAAATTGTCAATCCTTGATTCTTTCAGCGAAGGAGCAATATATTACTGAAATTACTTACCAGGATATATTTGAGACAAAAATAGAGTCAATAGGTTCAAAAACGGTCTTGATAAATCTCGCTGTGACGGCATAAGTAATAAATTAAAGCAACAATGCTTGGAACTTTCAAATGAAATTTTCAAGAGGATACGAGTTAATTGGATTTTATCTTTAACGTAGAATAGTGTAAACAAAACGATATTATATGAGATCTCAGCCAGGGAGTCGTTATATTCGATAAATAAATGAGTAAAAAAAAAAAAGGTGAAGAAAAACTTGACAGATTTTTTCCAATTCTAATTAATTACGTTTTTGAGATAAAAGACAACAAAGTTCTTGTTTCAAAACATGTTGTAAAGTATTCAAAATCCGATTTTTGGTCAATACAAACCAGGTAAAACCTTGATTGAAATTATATTTTCCACTACAGAGTCTGAAAAGTCAGTGCGTTTTATACACAAGAGATTTTTTTCCCAGGATTTCATAGTCCATCATTAGGGGTGGGGTGCGTATTATACACAGAAAATTTCAGCAGCATAAATGATAATCTAGTACTTTTCTCGTAGCGTTTAGGAGAGCTAGATCTTTCGTGGTTAGATTCAAGTTGACATACGTCACCAATCGTTAGTTTTCAAGTCTTCGTAAGAATCATGTCTCAAATCTGATTTTGAAGGGAAGCATAACTCAAAAACCACACGGATTGTACTAATTCCCTTTGTTTTTGACTTTATCTTTGCTTCTACAATATTTGTATATCTGCCTGTTTTATTGCTTTCTTATAACCTGTGCAGGATTTATATTTTCATTTCGATTTATATTGACTCATAATTTGCAGATGACGGGATTTTCCGTTACTTCAGTTCCATGGCTTACTCAATATATTGAAATATGAGGACTAATAGGGACTTTGTAATTGAATATTTAATTTCATTAGATATCTATTCTATTTCCAATAGCATTTCTTTGTTAAAGATACTTTTTGTGTGGATGCATGTGAGTTAATGTAAGCAAACTTAAATACTTGATCAAAGATAAGATAAGTTACAAATTAACCCTTCCCAGACGCCAGTAGGACGATAGAAATATTGAAAGTAGATTTATTGACAAAATACATCGTGGTCGGTTGGAATATTTGCAGTTAGATAGTCACTTGATTAAAAAGACATTAGGAGAAAGAAAGTGAAAAGAGTTGATAAAAAAATGACAAGGATCCTAACAACGGAAATAAATTCAATTGCATGAGAAACAAAAGAAAGCAGGAAGAAAATTGAAGAGAAAAGGGTAGATGATCATTTAGTTCCGGTATCGGATGAAAGAAGAGGGTAGAGTGATTCACTAAAATAGATGGCGATGGAAAAAAGGAATCGTGCCAATAAGTTAGAGTAGCAGACAAGACAAGAAAAAGGGTCTGATTAACCTCTCACCCTCTCTTTTTCTCTGAGTGAGGAATTAGTTCGGTCTCCAAACAAAGACTATCGATGTTTTCTTTTTCGGTTGACCTAAGAAAAATAAAGATTCGATTTGGAATCTCAACATTTGCATATTGGTCTTTCGTTGTAGCTGCGGTGCCGGCAGAATGGTTCCTCGTCGAAAAATGTCCCCACACCATTATACTTTCAAATGTGATTTCTGTTTTATTGTGACTGAATGGCAACTCTGTTTTATCTGTGAGTTAAAGATTTTATTTTGCAATGAATACCTCTCAATGGATTATCTTTCAACGGACGAGGGCTTTTATCCTACGATGGATATCTCTCACACTTGATACCTTCTGGAGTTAATAGGTTAGCAATATTATGAAGAAAAATCAATTTGGTTGTCGATTCAGTTATGGAAACCCCTAAAGTAGATTCAATTTCTTTCGTTGTGTATTTTAGGAATGTTTTCCTTCAAAATGTCTCATACACAATTTTTGTTTGTCATGTGAATGTGAGGTAATCCGACGAAATGATGGTAGTCATTTCCCATAATGTGGAATGCAAAAAGAAATTGTGAAAAACAAGAACTAAATCTCAACATTCATATTATCACCAGGTCAGACTTGATTCATTTCGTGGGTTCATGCAAGCTTTTTCAAAAGGATATTTATCAATTGCGAGAACTGTTACAAACAAACGTGTAGCTGTTTACATGTTCGAGTGAAAGAGATGAAATAAGGAGAGAAGTGGTATGTGTAGTGAGTATTTTCTCGTTGATAAATAGGAGAGGAAAGGGTAGGATAATTATGTGGGTGTCCCTGAAGAAAAAAAAATCGGATGAGAAAGATTGATTTAGGAGTCCCGGTTTGGAGTGGAGGTAGACAGAATGAATGGTATGTGGTGTTTGTTGGATAAGTGCAGTGTATATTTAAACGTTAACTTCAAAATAACTACAAAATTCATCAAATATATCCAATGTATATAAATACAAACATTTACAATAAGACGATTCAAAGATCCAACTCAATTGGAAATCCTATCAAACGGATTAAAAAAATATGTCCTCGTAAGCTTTGGCTCTTCCCATAATTTCTAAACTCATCTAATTTATTTTGAAAACTTTGTACTCTATTGTTATTTTCAACTTGACTAGGCAACGTATTCCAAAATATGTATTACCTAGAAAAAATTCTAATTGTTCAGTAGATTTTGGGGGGAATGGGGGAGTCTATATTGTCAATCGATTTTCAGTTCGAGAAGAGATATTGAAGAATGATTTACCATATTTAGAAATTCCATTAATTATTTTGAATGTCTCAATTAAACCGCTGCCATCTTTCTCTGGCACAGTTGTTAAACCCAAGGACTCCGATCTTCCTTTATAATCAGGATCTTTTAATCCATTAATTAGTTTGATTGTTTTCGTCGTACGCTCTCTAGTTTTAAGATTAAATTCCAGTTCTCATGTCCAATTACCGGTGTCCAAGCCTGAGTTTAATGCAGTGAAATTTGATTCGCTTCCTTCTCAATCCAGCCTAATTCAACAGACCCCTTCCCTCTAGAGTGGTCATTTGATCAATTCACTCCAGCAATAACTCCGGTCCTCATTGAATACCACACTAATCTAGCCTTGTGCCAGACTAAGATGAGTTAAGTAAAAGACTACTTGGGCGTCAAAAGAAGGATTACGGTTGGCAAAATCGTTACGCAGATTGATTCGCTGATAGTGAGTTCGATCTTCATTTAGTGTCCCACTACCGTGGCCTTGTGCCAGGGTACAATAAGCTTACATTCCTCTGTCTACCCCCACACAGATTTCTAACTTTCTCTTTCTCTGATCTCTCCCTCTTTCTCTTTCTCTGATCCCTCCCTCTTTCTCTGATCTCTCTTTTTTTTCTCCCACTCCCTCTGATCTCTCCCTGTCTTTACGCCTGTGCGTTCCAGTCAAGATCAGTTCAAGACGGTAATTCACGAATCCATCTCCAACGAACAAGAGATATAACATTTCATATTAGTTTTACACTGTCGAATTTTGCTAAAGCATGAAGCACATACATTCAAATAGAAGATACGTAGAAGAGGATTGGAGGGAAAAAAAGGAGATTCTCATCACTTAATTAATGGTTGGTTCACTTGGCCCAAATAGACAAAAACAATATTGTATTCCGATTACAGTGGATGCAAACAAAATAGTAATTATGATGTAAAAGGCTTCTAATGTGAGAAACAAAGTATAAACTACATGGTTTAGGCTGTTTAATGTTGGAAGAGTGAACAAATTCAGTTTTGTGTTCATTCACTCGGCCAATCTGAATTCTTTTGTGACAGAGAAGAAAATCATCACAAATACTTTTGACGTTTCATCATCATCATCATCAGCCATTTTTTTTTTGAGGTGAGGATATCAACCTTCCTCCAAATTCGTCTGACTTCACGATCGTGAACTTCGTAGAGCCAGTACTTCCTGAACTTTTGTAGTTCGTCACACCATCTCTGTCTTGCCAACCGTAATTTCGTATATGATCTGTTGGGATTCACAACGTGAGTCATGATGTCAATATCTAAGATTTTTCAGTTGACAAGATTACTGGTCTCTATGAACGTGAAAGATCGTAGATTCAAAATTCACTTTTATTCCTCAATCTCAGGAATAGGGATTTAGGGCCACATCGTCATGGACACACCGGTCCACGAACAATCCCCCAAATTAAACAACATCGCAGATTGATTAACATAGCTAATAGAAACAATTATAGGGTTTTAAATGAGCTAGTTGTTATACAACGATGAAGATTACGTTATAGAAACTCTTAAAACTTTATGTCTGACCACCCTTTGAACAGCTTGACTTGGGTTGAGATTTGAACAAACTTGACATTAGGACACTTGAATTATTGAAACATGAATAATCTAATTATTATAACTTTCAGCTCCTTAGTGCCGATCAATACATAAATAAAATCGTCATTTTGGACGGCTATATGCTAGTCTAAACACATAATTGGCACACATGCAAATTAGTTTGTTTATTTATTTATCTGTAGTATTCAAGTTCCTGATATAACCTTACGTCCATAATGGACTCGCCATAATCTGATATATTCATGTTCAAGATATAACATGAAATAAGAGAAAAGTGGACCCATTCCTGTTATAATATCCTTATCATGACTCAAAAATGAAGATTAACTCAAAGAAACTTTTGATACCTGATCACACAATTTAAGAGATTAGAACAAACTTGAAATCAGGATTCTTGAATTATTAAAAATATATCTCATAAAATAGCTTTATACCCTTTACAATCGATTCATTCATATATAGACAAAGTCATTTTTCACCGACATTTTCAATTAGATATAAACTGACTGCAAAATATGTCTCGATCTATTGTAATAAATACAACAACCGGTCGTTTTGGCCGCGGATATTGCGAATATGGGCGAAACTCACTTTTGTTTTCAAAGGCAAAATGACAAAGTAGATTTAATCTAAAATTAAATAACATCACTGTACAGTAATTCTATTGGGCACGTTGTTCAGTATTAGATAAATCCTTTCATACTTTATGGCCAATTTTTGTCCATCAATGTATTGATTTATAAAAGGCAAATAGAATGAGTTTAGATTCTTTTTATACCGAATGAAAAGAAAAATCATTTAAAAAGTTGCTTTATGTAAGTGTGAAAATTTCTCTATTGTGCACATCCGATGTTAAAATGGCACATAAATGAAAAGAAATATGAGAATTCATGACAAAAAAAAGTAGGAGTGAATTCGTGAATCATATTCACGGTCATTTTTGTATTAAAAAAAAAATGTGGCCGAGATATGCCAAGTAGTTATGTCTGTGACTGGAATGTTCGGACCGAAATGACCCTACCAAAAATAAATGCATACATCTTGACTAATTACAGCGTGCGTCTAAATCCATTAAAATTTCTTCAACTTTTATCATCCTTACATTTATCGCTAGAGGGAGTAATGGTTGTTCTCAATCACAGTATAATCCGGTTTATGCCGACCATCGTGGATTTAAGAGTGTCATTATAACGTTTGGCCAAATATGCCTATTTCTTAATTCAGGACAGTTGCATTGAAAGAGACAAGTAGACCGTAAGTAAACAAAATGAGAATTCCGGTTGAAAGCACTTACTTGGACTTTTGCATTACCGACGGCTATTTAGCTCAATACGCTACGTTCAAGTGGCTACCTTATCAGTGGCAGTTTCGATTCCGACGGCAGCCCCATTTTCTTTGATTGTTTGAATGATATATTAACCGTGTAGTAGCTGGAGATCATTTCAAATGAGTTCTTATTTAATATATCGCAATTTATTGTTCATTCTGTCGGACCAAACACGTCTCTCTCTCTCTCTCTCTCTCTCTCTCTCTCTCTCTCTCTCTATATATATATATATATATATATATATATATATAATGAGGGCACAACGCACGTAAATATCAAAACATGCATGTCTCATCGTTGAGTAATTACTTATTCTAGCGGGTAATCAATTTTATCGTGAGTTCAAGCCCCACTGGGTGATTGCTTTTGTGGCTTTGTGACTGACTAAGCTAAACTCAGTAAATACCTATACACGATCATCGCTTATTCAGCAATGATAAAAATATAATCCTCTTTGTCCCTTGCCCTCATTTTTACTACTGAGCAATGCCCAAAGGTGGATTTCCAAGGCCTTCAATGTTTGTTACTTGAGTTCAACAATTCAGTGTTGTATTAATAAGCCATGACAAGATAATCCGTCTTAGCAAATTGTAAGTCCAGTGCCACCAACGAGATAAATCGTCTTACTATAGAGTGCAATTCTTTTGCAAAATGACAAATCTCTCAGAGCACACACGGGCAACTATAGGCTCTCAGGCCAGATTTGACCCGCTGCAACCTTTTTAGTGGCCCACGGTCAATCGAAGCATTCATTGAAGATCTTATACAACTTTTTTAGGGGGTCAAGTTTATAATGTTTATCATCATCATCATCATCATCATCATTGTCATCAGTCTTTTATTGTCCGTCTGAATTCGTCTAGTTCATCTTCCCATCTTGTATTCTGTCGGCTTGGTTTGGCATGTGATCTTTAGGGATCCATGTTGTGCGTCGTGATGTCCATCGGGTGTCTGTCATTCTTGCAGCATGGCCTTTCCATTGCCATTTAAGTTTTCTAATAGATTTTACGATGTCTCGGCCTCCCGTTTTGTTCCCGATACACTGTGCTGTAGTGTGATCACTCCATGTGAGGTTGAGCATGATTCTCTCATGTGTGCGTTGCATGCTTCTCAGTTTGTTGGTCTGTCTCTTGGCTAGGTTCCATGTTCCAGCTCCATAAGTGACTATTGCGAGAATGCATTGGTTGTTTATCAGGATGGCCAAATCACAATTCGTGACCCACATGCAACTATTTGACACTTGATGAGTGACTCCTGGAATATATTGGCTGAACTCTTTACTGAAATACACGTTGAATACGTGAAATACGTCCAAAATAATTGAAAGAGTCATTAGTTAAGATGTGTACATCGTGAACGAAACAAATACAAATTGAAATCTAGAAAAACAAAGCCAAATTAATGCATAAATATTGTTATGTCTTCTGGCTCTCAAATATCGAAAAATTATCGTATGTTGCCATCCCTGATTTATAAAGTAAAATTGCAATTGTTTTGGCTTCACAAATCAATAATATAATAATTGTAATTCATACGATTGTCTGAAATAGAAATTAAGTACGCTTCCTGAATTATGATCAACATTTTAGATGGGTAGCCCGAATAAAGATGGAAATTATCATATGTGGCCCTAATAAAGATGACAAATGTCTTATGTGGCCAAAATAGAAATGGCAAATGTCTTATGTGGCCAAAATAGAGATTGAAAATATCTTCTGTGGCCCGAATAGAGATGGAAAAATGTTTTATGTAGCCCTCTAAATCAACAAGGTTGCCCATGTCTTGTCTAAAGTATAATTAGAAAATACACCAGGGTGAGAGAGTAGGTACAAATGTAATGAACGTTAGCTGGATCCATGCTTTAAGATATTTCAAACTCATTTGAATTATTAAAATTGATTTTATTTTAACCCATTTATGTTTACATTACTTTCAGTAGATATTTCATATTTTTATATTAATATGGACAACACAATATATATTGAATGTAATCGACACATAAATGGGTTGAAATAAACTTTATTGATCTTCGTGAGAGAAGGAAACTGGAAACCGTCCCAAGCATACAATGAAAACTTTCTTTTCAAATTCTAAGAAAAGATTGTCGTACGGTTTTTTCAACGTTAAAAATATCCTTTGCTTCTCCACGGGTGTGCAGGGTCTTTGTAGCTGAGGTGTGCCTTGCTGAATATTCAGAACAAATTAACCCACATCCAAGTTGCTAATTCTTGCTCGCTGGCAAGATCGAAAATCGATGAAATCCAATCAATCTAGAAATTCGAATGATTCTCTGAAGCAGTCAGTTTGTCGCCAGTAAATTGCCGACAAAAGAGTACGTTGGTGCCAGAAGCTAAGCGGTCGGCATTCGTGGAAGGTGCAGTGGGGTTGGGGAGGTGTGAGATGGCCTGCTTTTTCATAGCGAATCAGGTAAAGAGAGAGAGAGAGAGAGAGTGAGAGAGAGAGAGGGAGTAAATGGGTGTAGGCGGTGAGACGACCGAGAAATAAACCAACAGTGGCGCTGTATTGGTACCATAGCGTCTAGAAATGAGACCTGATGCCGTTAGATCTTGGTCCATTTCGTACAAGAATCAATGCAGGTGAGATGTGGAGGTTGGGTTTCGAGTTCGCTTTTTTGGCAGGGTATTCTGTTTCTAGTTTACTTTTATTCTTCGCTCATCCTGATTCTGTTTCATTGTTATTTTTTGTCATTCCAAATGCACGTGATACGCCTTGCATGCGTTTCAGAACTTTCCGGTAAGTTCATAGGAACTTGCTTGACGCAGTAAAAAAAAGCAGAAGAAGAAGAAGAAGAAGAAGAAGAAGAAGAAGAAGAAGAAGAAGAAGAATGGAATCAGAAAGCTAAGAATTTAAACATTTACTCCTTATGTTTAGTAAAACCTTATTTTTTAAATTGCCCCTCCACCCAATAGGTATTTAGTGGTTGCTTCAAATTACAATTTAAACTTATGCTAAATTGGTCTCTGATTTGTGCCCACTTATATATATATATATATATATATATATATATATATTTGAAATTCGAACTCTTTAGTGATCCTACAAAAGGTGAAGAAAGTACTTCATTCATTGATCACTTCATTTTCAATTTTTTTAATTGATCATCCCCAACATACACACACACGTGCACACATTTATTTCCCTCCTCCTTATCCTCTTCTCTTTTTCTCAATATAGTGTGTTTTTTTTTTCAATGTGCCCATAGATGCTACTACCGTCTGGGAACGGCTTTACGATCATAGACAGAACGCAAATAACCCAGAATTTTCTTACGGGTACTATGATAGTAATGCAGGGATGGAGAGGGGGTGGGATCATCAGCATTGTGCATTGTGACCAAAATGTGATATGCAAAATGTGCACCACAAAAAGGTGAAAATATTTTGAAAACTGCATCTAACTGTGCAGCAAGTACTGTTTACGAGAGATGTTCTTTCCAGGATTTCCTTAGATGCATATTGTAGACGAGTGCTTATTATACACAAATAATTACGTTAATAAAAATAACAAACTCAGAAACCTTCAGGAACCCTTCAAGGGAAGAAAATGGGAGGAGAAAACATTCCATATTGAGAGAAGAACTTGGATATCATAAAGACTTGATGTCACTTAATCTCTAATGAAAGTGTCCAGCTACTCTTGGTGAGGAAGCAAGCACTACTACTACTACTACTACTACTACTACTACTACTACTAATCATATTAATGATGAAGAACTGGAAATCGGGACCGGGGGAGAACCGCTATCATATAGATGACAACGTTACTAAAATCAAAAGAAAGCTACCAGATACTATTGGAAAATGCTCATGTGCTCTGCATGGATTCAGGGTAATCAATGATGACAGGTCCTTATGAAATGATGAATATTTTCATAGACTGCAGAATTCAAGTGATATTTATCTTTGGACAAATTAGTTGGCCTATTTTCAAAATAATGAATGAAGACTGGTCCTTGCGAAAATGATTAGCGTTTTTGTTGACCCTCAAAACTTGACCTCAAATGGCATTTGTTGCCGGAAACAACATCTACTTATTTCCATGGTCTAATTAGGAGCTCTTTCTTGGGTATGGGTATGTTATGTAAAATCCTAATCAATTGTTACTCTCACCTGGAGAGAAAAGTTCATCCACTTTCCTTCAACATCCAGCCAACTTCCGTGTCCTCCAGCCGTTTTCCATGCCTTTTACCCTGCATCTATCGTGTTGTATTTTCTGACATTTATAAGTTGATGATCCCTGATTCCGTATGATAAAGAAACTGAAATTTAAGCAAGACGTTGAATTGTAACTACGGCATTTTCTACTTATTCGTCTCTGCTAATTTTAGCCTTTACCACGGACACGCAAATCACGGGTCCAACTTTTTAGCTACTGCATCATTTCCCTCGGCAGCTCAATACGTAACAATCTCACTAGAGAGAAATCAATGAAAAAATGATTATACTATCTGTAAGACCTAGATCTGGCAATGCACCACGGGGTAAAAATGACAAAAAGCAATGAAAGTGGGAAAATATTGGGACTTTGCCCGGGAACTAAGAAACCGTGGCATATGATGCTTAGGGTCGTGCCTGAAAAACTAAGACTGTCCTGACTGATTAATTACAAAATTGATCACTAAATCCGGACCAGACGATCATATCTAATCATGAAAGAGAATGACAAAACGATTCTTGAGAAAAAATTTGGAAACGGCGTTGACCAGCAAGACCAAAATATCACCAATAAGAAACTAAATAAAGTAGTAGGTTTGCCGAAAGGGAAATCAAATATATACATAATCTAATCTTAATCCCTGTAGGAAATCATCTGTCTCTGCTAGGGTTGAATCACTAAGTTGATAGCACCAGCTGACCAGAACAACATTAGAACGATAAACATCAAAGCTGAAATTCACAAAACATAATAAAAACAGGGTTGGTTAGTGGCTCAATAGAAACTGTCACGTCCCCGGCGGCATGTCATGTTAGGGGTAATCAATTGAAAAATCGTAAAAAGGGGTGATCAATGAATAAGTTACTCCACTCGCATCCTGTTAGGGTAATGACTGCTAAAAAGTTTTCATTCAAAAAAATGATGGATACAAAGGGATCAATTTATCATAAATTGACGTTGCAAATTGAATACATCCCTAAACCCCCACACAAAACGTTTTTTCTTGACATTACGAAGTATAATTGTTTAATTTTTCAGCCCTCTAGCTACGTTGGTGCTGTCCGTACGCATGATACATAGCCAGCCAGCCTGACTGGCTTAAAACTGAGAAAAACTTATTTTGTCAGTCTTAAAGACAATTTTTTAAGTAAGTGGGTAAGCAGGTAAAGATATTTGAGTATGAATAGGAATGGCAATATACTAGGAATTGTACAAAGAAAATTGATTTTGCAAATCAATTATATAAGCCCAAACCAAAAGCTTTCTCTCAGAGTAAAGAAAGTGTAACACTCTATAGGATACTGAAATTCTGAAATGAAGAAATTAAACCATTCAGGAAATCAGCGACAAAATACTGAATAGAGCTCTGGAGTGGTGAAGAGACTTGCTCTCGCCTGATATCCAGTGAGAGCTACAAGATACTTCAGATGCAAAAATTCAATAAGTACAATATACGAAGTCTGTCTTGAAAGTAATGAGTCTGGTTTTGTGAAAGTATAAATTGATTATTGAATGGAGAGGTTATATCCTACACAATGGTGTGTTTTTCCACATTTTCTTTAAAAGGTTTTAACCAAAAGTATTCATTATCAACTTGATTACTAATCAACTGTATATTTTTAAAAATAGGTATCTTGGAGAATCACACACCGACAGAGACGTTGTTCCGAATTCTGGTAATGGTGCTGGAAAATTTGGAATGGCCTTCTGCCCTCTGCATTCATCACGACCTGTTGGATAATCTGGACATTTCTCAAAATAGTGGTCATATATATATATATATATATTGAAAATGTCTTTTTATACATTAAGGGTCTAAAGCTGTAAAGCTTTCTAGACTATCTAGACTATATAAAGTCGAAGAAGCTTCACAGCTTCAAACACTAAACAGTTATGTTAATATGTCACCCCAGCAGAACTGATCAAACACTATCTACCTTTCCAATTATATAGTTTTTGCCATGCACGTAGCTGGTCATTTTGTGTAAGGTTTTATGTATATTGATATTATTTTATACTACATATCAATTTTTTGAAACAAGACTTACTTACGTAGGTTACCCTAAAACTGTTTTTAACGATGAGGGATTAGTAAGTATAACAACAGACATGACTCGCTCTTGTATCATTTCTGTTGATATTCACTCATGTGAATATTAAATCCGTTCTGTTGGTTTTAATTTCAGACTGCATGTAAACCAACTTATGATATCATCTTCAAGAATACTAAATAAACTGAAAAAAATTCTTCGAGTTGATTCTCTACCAACATATTCAACCGAAGAATATGACAATTATTTTCCACGAAACTTAAGGTTCATTTTTCAGCATCCGTTAACATCAAGCTTCCATCAAATGTTTATTTTTAACACTTTTAATTATCAAATAAAATATTCTTTTATAGATGATTGAAACGAAACCACTTTCTAGCGGGTATTAACACCCCAATGGGCGATTCCTTTAATAGACTTAAACAATTTGTTACATGGCATTCCATTTTCGATTCCCCTCCTGCCAAACTACCTATCAGTCAGACATATGGACCAGACCCAAATGTTTTCCCCTTTCCCTGGTTCCAATCAATACAATGATTTTTGACTCTGACAAAGACTGGATCCATCCCTTTTGGTTACCTAATTCCCTGTAACGTAAGTAAAAATTTATTTATTTCAGTATACACTATCTATTTATTCTTTTTTATACTTTTGTTAACATATTCCTTAATTTTCCTTATTATTTCAGTATGGTTAAGCTGATATGTTTTAAAGGGACCACGATGTCTAATCATAGCTTTAGTAAATTATATAGAATCTTGCCAGTATCACCACCTTGACTAACCATTCTTACAACGAAAGAAACAATTTTTGGTATAAAATCAAGGAATCCTAAAGTTGCTCTTGCGATTCTCAAATATTCCGATAATATTGTTCCGTAAAATATATACTCAGGAATACTTCTTGTTTTAAAAGGTATTCTCACTATACAGAACGGAAATCTATCCCGTTTATAAAACAATTTGTAGATAAACATTTCATCCTCAATTTTGATATCGAAACGTTGGAATGTTGCTTGCATTCATCTATGTTCACATTTCAATTCAAGATCTTTAGGATATAAATTGCTGTACGATTTTCCTAATTCTCCTCCATCATCGACAGAAAATAAGTCATCAATAAACTGGGTAAAACCTAAAATTGAACGAGCTCGTTTTATATTAGTTCTAATTAAAGATGACATGAATATATATTCGTGTCTATGGAAATACAAATTTGCCCAGTAGGGGGCAGGATCAATTCCCATAGAGACACCTATGATCTGATGATATATTTCATTTTCTATTTTAAAGTAACATTCCCCATTAAGATGGCTAACAACTGTCTTAAGGATAGAGTACGTAAAGTGAGTCTTACTTATATAAAACTCACACTCACACAGCACACACCACTGAAGATGGGAAGAATCCCGGAACATGTCTGAACAATTTACATCTAAGGATTAATAAACCTTACCTCTAAACACTTTACTCCCGAGTCTGTCTCACTCTTTACAGTACACTTTATGTATGTATGTATGTATGTATGTGTATATATATATATATATATATATATATATATATATATATATATATATATATATATATATAGTGAAGGTAAGGTGTTAGGTCGGACATCTTATCTACTTTTCACTAACTTTTGAAATCGTATTTTTTGCAAATGATATTACTGGTATTATTACTAATTTCCCAAACTTATTGTTCCACGAGTAAAAGTCATAACTTAAGAAGCAACACCCGCCTTTTAAAAGAGATATGACTTGGGCCTTAACAACAGTATTCTATACCGTCTGGTCACTACTCTTTGAGGAAGCAAACCTCCATGGTCAGCGCATATCAGCTATGTTGGAGCATCAGCTGTACTATCCAGTGTATCTGTGTCTAAAAATACACAGACGTACTATCTGGGGGTGTTGTACTAAAAGCGTATGACAGCTGTACTATCTTGATTCCCCCCAAAAGGACTGAAGAACTCCATTGTCAGCTCGGCATCTACCGACTGCGGACTGTTCACATACTGTGGCATAACCATGGGGAGCCTTACAGTCGGAATTCGCCTGCAGACTCCTATAACTAGCTTGCCTCTGTCAGGAGAAGTATACTCCTGTCAAACCTACGGCCTTTAAATACGGCTCCTATCCACGCCACCCCGGTGGGAGCTCACCGTTGGTTTGATGGGTGGTGTTGGCTCTAGGCAAGCTGCCTTCACCTTTAAAATCCATTGTTCAGGCAGGACAGATATTCTGTACTCAGACCTCGCTGTCTAAAGTCTTACTGCCGTGGATATCACCCCAAAATAATCATTCATTCATGTATATTGGGGAGCAAAAGTCTGATCCATGGGAGACTGCACTGATACCTTGATCTTAGGCAGACTGTACTTATATTTTGATCCAAGGCAGACTTCACTGATACCTTGATCCAAGACAGAGTGCACTGATATCTTCATCTAAGGCAGACTGCACTGATATCTTGATCTTAGGTAGAAGTGTTGCTCTTAACATAATAAACTCCTCCTATTGATGGGTATCGTACAGATTATCATAATATTCATAAAAATCATTGTTGCTGTTGTGTAATAATAGTTGTTATATCAAGTGTATGAAATGAAGTGTGGTTCTATTAGAAACTGTCAACCAAAACTGTCAACGTAGTTTTCTCGCAGTTTTTAAGCTGTTCTGACTTGTTATGTATCATGCTGTAAGGCTGCAACAATACAGCTGTGGGGTTCAATTTAAAATGCAGGTTTATGCTAAACTGGTCCATTGTTTGTGCCCGCATGTCTTTTTAAACTTGAGACGTTTTTAATGATCACTACCCAACAAAAGCGGGAGATGTAACTCATTCATTGATCCCCCGTTTTCAGATTCTTTAATTGATCACCCCCAACATGACAAGCTGCTAAAAGACGTTCGTTACGTGATGGTTTCTATCGAGCGACTAACCTGACCTGTTATTTATTTAATTCACAATAAGTCGGCACACTGATCTGGAATTAGTGCCAATGTGACGGATCTGATTTAAAATTTGCGGTCAGAGCAACTAAATTTGCCGAATCATGACAGCAATTGACGTGGTAGAACAAGGATAATCTTATAGAAATCATATATCTAGCCTTCAAGATTACGAGGTAAGATGACAAGTTATGTGGAAGTAGCCGAAATCCTGCCGTACGGGCGGGGTTTTCAACTAATTCGTGCGGAAGGCCTTCGTTTGACTTTTGGCCCCAATACCAGATCAAGGATTTGAATTATGTTTTGATTTAATCATACCTTATTTGAAACTCATCACCAATATGGTCTCTTGGATAGCATTTCATCTAAATAATCTAGATTGGGGATTTCACAGAAGATATGTGAATTATAGTAAAATAAATAGCTTGAAATCAGATCATTACTATCAGTGTGAGCAAAAACGTAGACCACGATACTATGTTTTCGGAATTAAAAAAAACTAACTCTTTAAAAAATATGCCTTTGGATCCAGTTAGTACGCACAAAAAGATTCATGGAGATATATTGTATGGTTCTTTAGTAACGCTGTCATATGCAGACGGACAGATATTTGGTGAATAATTGTTGGATATGCAATGACTAACTACGGAGTAATCTGGGTACGTTTGTATCTGTAAGGAAAAATTCAAGGGTACACGAGGAAGAGATACAGAAATTCGGATAAGACAATTTGTCCTTACCTTGATTATGACGAGAAAATCTACACGACATATTTAGTTCTCAACGTAATCTCCTTTCTTGTTAGTGCACCAAACTAGAAGCTTCTGCATTACTCACATGGATCGAATATTATGGAGCGAAAATTTCAGATCAGAATTCAGCTTATTACTTTGTCAAACTATGGACGATTTAGAACGTGTAGAAAATTCATTTAAATGTGAACAAATACAAATTGTATTTACAAGCACATATCATGATCATATTTACATAATATGTAAGACCTGAAACATTCGTGGTGGTGTAATGAACAAGGTGGTGAAGGGTTCTATCCCTTTTCACATGTGTTTGTCTATTTGTTTATGTTTTTCTGGGTTCCTACGCACCTGGCCATACCGTTTTGACTAGCAGTAGCACCCCGCTAGACGCTTTCTAAAAATGTCTTTTACCACTTGAAAAGAAGCTTTAAAAACGGTTTAAAACTTTAGCTAAACGGGGCGATCAGTAAAATCTAAATTCCAGATATTTCTAGGAGTTTTTTCAGCTCTATTTTAGATGTTTTAGAGAAACGAAATCTAGATATCCCAGGATTTAAATATTTCTAGATTTAAGAAAAAACTCTATTTTAGATGTTTTCCATTGGAAAATGCTAGTGATATCATAAGTAGAATTTATTCTGACCATATTTATCCGTCGATGGAATTTTTTTTTACATTACTTAAAATGTTGTTATATCATTGACTGTGAAGGCGAGTTATAATTCTTCTTAAAAATGATTTACATCTGTTAATAGCACTATATATTCCTGTAAACCATTCTATAATCCTACCAGTCATTTGGATTTTCCTGATATCTTATCTACTGCAATTGAATCTTATCGTATATGTGTGATTTCTCCTCCCTCAATCAAGTTACTCGTCTCTGGAGTTTTTCTAAAAATATTTTTATCTTTCTCTAAGTATGGTGACCAGGTCTGTACACAGTACTCGATGTGGACGGGCATAATTCTTTTATAGCATAAGAGAAGAGTCCTTGTTAAAAAATGAAAAACATTAATCAGTCCCAGTATCGTGTTTACCTCAGCAGCAGCACTAGTAATATACTTGGGAAACAATAATTTATCAGTTATTATATCAATATCATTTTCCGTCATTTACAATATGTAGTATATTTTTGTTCATTCAGGAATCGTGATTTGGATTCGTATTTCCTACAAGTGTCTCTCAACATTTATCTATATTGGAAGCTAATAACGATTCTATTAACCATAACATTATTTCATCTAAGCCTCCTGTACTCTTACTTGGCTAAGCAGTGATTAGATTGGATGCTACAATTTATAAGCGGCAAAAGTTTTATATTTTATTGATATATTATCATTTTATTGTTGATGCTAATTGATTCAGCTTCCGTTGATTATGTGTTCGTAACCTTATCTTCGGCTGCACTTGTAATATATCGCAGGTTGTCTTATTACTCTGAGCTTGGTAATTGAATTCATACCCAGTAGTTGGTCAAATTGTCTAATTATTAATATTGGCTAAAACACCCCAGAAGCACGAACTGTAATAAGTTAAGCGCTAAATGACAAGCAACTCCAAGAAAGTGCTCTTTACAGGAAATACCGAACGGGTATTCAACCTTATGGGAGAGAATAGCGTTCATGGTTATCCCCCACGTTCACTATTTTAGATGAAACGGGTCGTCTTAAATATTGGGTTATCCTACACGGAATGGCAACTCCAGAATTTGTTGAAATTTCAATCATAAAGACAAATGCCAAAATGGCCATTTCAGGTGGAATAACGTAATATATTCAGACTGATAGACAGCTACTGGATATTAGATCTAATCAGAAATCGGTTCTAAAGTGAAGGAAGTAAATTATCACAGCCGTAGGTTATGTAGTATGTTTGCCAATATAGATAATTAGATAATTCGACCAACTTCGGTGTATGACTTCAATTACCAAACTGAAAGTAACGTGAAAACCTGTTGGGATACGACTAGTGCAGGTAAAGACAGATTTTCCAACTCATTTATTTCCTTCATTTTACAACTGATTTTTGATTCTTGGAGGAATGTAACACAGACGACGTTGATTTAAGTAAAAACAACTGGAAAGAGAAGCAAGGATTCTATATCAACATCACACAAATGGTATTACCAGTAATTTTTTTTCTCCGAAAATTTGAGATTTTGCTACTTTGTGGTGATGCCCCAGACAGATTATCGTGTTTTGCTGGTTTTCTACATAGTGTTTATAATTGCATCATTTTGAAAGCGATTTTGAAGAGTAATATTCTTGTTGCGTGATTTAAGTTGCGTCGAGAGGCTTACACGTATCCTCGTGACGTTTTTACTGAATTTTGTCAAGAGATCATAACTGTTTTTAAATACTGAACGCGTCTTTGAATGTTGTTAACGGCATAAAAGACGAAATATATCTGTTTTCTTTCAAATATATTCTAAGGAAAATCATTAATATTTATTTATTCTATTGAAAGGAATGTTGCAAATTTCAATCTTTTGACTTTGTTTAATTTAATTCAGATTAGATCTAATCTCCTGCAGCTGTCTATCAATCTGAACATGACGACCCGCTCTATTTTACAATAGTGGAATTGCTATTCTCTCCCATTAGAGCGGGTAAGTGTTCGGCATTTGCTGTAGAAAACACCCTCGTGGAGTAGTAGCGAACGGTGGAATCTCCCAAGACGGTCTTGTGAATACCAACTAAGTTTCAATGCTGCTTGAATTAAAATCAAGGAAACATAGTGTTGATGTTAAATTTCCAGATATGAGAACTTTTGAAGGTATTAGCATTAGTGCACTTCTTTCCAATTCAACAATGCCAACAGCTGAAACGAGGGTTTGAGATTTATTTCTCTTTTCCCAAACTTATTTCTCTTACTCCGATTTCCGTCAGTTTTCGTTCGACCATTCAAATTTGATTTCAGGTTGTTCAGTCAACAACGAGTAAGTTGCTTGGAGATTCGCGCTGAGTGTATAAATGCAAATACATGCAGCTGTAACAGTACATTTAACCGATTGTGTTGCACCGATTCTCCAAGCGGTATTTGAAGAGCACTTTTTATACCTGGGCTCGAACATTATTTGTTGATCAATCCTGGCATAGTAAAGAGGCTGATGTAATCAAAGTGTCTTGGGTCAGGGAAGCAAATGATAAGTACACTATGAGTGGTAATTGTTGAGTGAATTGATACAGGAATAACAAGAAGGCCAGTAGACGTCGAATTAGTGAACTCTACGTACAATAGAAACTAATAATAGGCAGAACTAAAACATATCCACAAGAGAAAATTCTTTAAAATCCTCGCTGCTACAAGGTCAAATTCCTGTCCCACTTCAATTTTAACAGGAGATAATTACTGTCACTAATTATATTTGTGTGATATATCATATAAATTGAAAAAAATATATATATACATACTATTGTGTCATCCACAGACAGCTGTTTCGATGTATTACATCTCTTCAGCGTGGCTATAGATTCGATTTCCATTATTCGATCCAATACCACGAGAAGGATTGAAACTTTGGCTTCAGACCCGGTGGCCGATATCCTACCTCTGAGCTAAGAAACTGGATGGTCAGTAAAGCTGAATTTAAGCGATATATTTTATCTACAGATAAATTCCCCATCCACCAGACTGCTTTATTCCTATGGAAGAGCATTGCACACACACACACACACACACACACACACACCCATATATATATATATATATATATATATATATATATATATATATATATATATCGGTATAGATATGATTAATTATCAGAATGAAATAAGCGTTTGTGTATTTATAACATAAATTCTCGGCGATATGTCAGACTTATTAGTTTGGCTTGGTCAATGGGAGTGCTGCCTACCGATCACTTGGTTGTGATTTCGAATCACGGTAGGGTAATATCAATTTTATAGATGTGTTTATCTATTAGCATTAAACAAGCCCTTGTGTGTCTCTAAAATGAATTTTCGATGATATGAAAGATTTCAATCTGGCTTAGTCAGTATGGCAAGGGAGATGCTTACAAATCACTTCGTGGCTATTTCGAATGAGTTTGGTTCAACATAATGGGAGAGACAGACGGTGAAGAGGTTATTCAACTAAAATTTTGTGGATTGTTGTTGTTGTTGCTGCTACATTAGATAGACAAAGTCAACTCAGGACTCTGGGCAGGAGTTTAAGAAAATCATCAAAAATACTGAAGAGAGTCCTGGAAGATTGAGGTGACTTGCTATCACATGATCCCCGATGAGAGCCACTAGAGATTAATACTGAATGAATTCGTATCATCATCAGCCTATTAGAGACCGCCGTTGGACATTGACCATCCCCAATTTTAGCCAGACTTCTCTATCATATTTTCCGAACTAGTTCGTCACACTATCTTATTTTCGGCTGACCACATTTTTGCATGTGATCTCTGGTGAGTCGCGATGTCCAGTGGTTGAGTGACATTCTTGCAACATGATCAGTCGATTGCCATTTGAATTTTTTTAATGGATTCTGTGGTATCTCTGACTATTGTTATTTTGTGTTGTCTTGTGATCCCTTCATATGATATTGAGCACGATTCTCCCCGGTGCACGTTGCATGGTTCTCAGTTTGAAAGTCATTCTTTCAGTGAAGTTCCATGTTTCAACTCCATAGGTGACAATCGGGAGGATGAATTGGTTGTATACCCTTCTCATTAGCAGTAGCAGAGATTTGAAGGTTGAGCTTGCTCTGCCGAAAGCTTGCCAACCTAATTTACTTTCTTCAGCTCTGCATTTTCATTTCAGATAGTCAATGTTGTCCATAAAACTGATGAATATCGAGAACTTGACCGAAAGCTGCAAAGGTTGTATAATATGGGAGTAACTATTGTGCCAATGATAACAAAAGCACCAGGAAGGAACTGTCTCAGCGAAAGAAGGAGCAGGGTGTGCTGATACGGACCATAACACTGGTCAAGTAAGTGCGAATACTAAGAAATGTGCTGGAATTTTGAGGAGCCCTTGCTGTCACTTGACCTCTAGCCATACTCACGGAATACTTCTGTGAAGCGACAGACAATAATAATCTAGGAAATATATATGTAAGCATGATAGATAGAAAAGTAGAAAAATGCTTTCTCGACCGGCTGACCGATACTATCAACCAAATCTGTAACAAAAATTGCCAAAATAGGTTTCTTCAGCTTTCAAGTAGGTCCACCTGGCTGTCTATATATGTATACACTCACCAGGTGCTCAGACTGCACAAATGGTATCAGAGGGCAGACAATCTAGATATATATTACTTATTATGTTTATAAAAAGGTTGATTTTTAAAAGATCAATTCCCAAATAGGTTCTTTGTGAGATTTATTTAAACTAAATTGGTCCACAGTTGGTTCCCACTTGTTCTTTTTGAAAATTCAGACTTTTAAATGATTATTGCCAAGACAATAAAAGAGAAAAGCAACTTAATAATAGATTACCCTTTTTTTTCTCAATATGTTTCATCGATCACTACCAACACGGTATGCTGCCAATTGACTTGGTTCATGTGATGGTTTCTATTGAGTGACTAATCAGACATTTCTTATTTCAATTCTCACTTGTGTATAAAGTCATGGACACATCTAGGGCAGTCGATGTGTCATTCAAAAACAACACGACACGAGAGTAAAATTAGCAACATTTGACAAATACGAGCTTATCTTTTTTTGATGTGGGAAATCACCTACAAAATAAATGTCTCCAAAGATTTCGTGATGTTCAAATATAATGGACTTAAGCACTTTGTTCACAACTATCTGAATTCAAAAGTTAGTTGCAAAGCAGAAAAAAGTGGAAGAGCAAAATCAGAATGTAGAAGAATGAAAAGAATTTAATAACATTTTGAAAGATCTAAGAAAAAGAATCACAGATCACGAAAAATGACCCATGAATAATGAATCCAATTATCCGTTCCAAAGTGATATTGGAACCGGCCTTCAAGAAACACATGTTGCAATATAGAATTAAATCTATAATTTCAACTGTGCGTCCACCATCCTTACGTCCATATCCATGATCCCTGATTTCAGGGGGATTCTAAACGGAGTAGTAGCATTATTAGTTGTAATAGTTGTAGCAAAGGGAGGGGGAGAGAAAATTTAAAATGGTTCATCTGAAAATCTGGTCATTTGAAAAAAAAAATCATGTGAAAAAACTGGGAAAATACCAGGGCATACCTCGAGTCTGAGAAAGACGTGGAAAGGTGTGTCGTTTTTTTAGGCCTTATTCTGACAGATTGGTGGATAGCATCAAGATTCTCAAGAGTCTCGATGTTTCTAGTTGTTTTTTACTCTATTTTGAATGTTTCCAGTTGAAATAGAACATATTCTCGTCCTATTTATTTATTGATGGAATTTATTTTACGTGAAATCCAATTATGACTCTACGGTTGTTCAATTATTGACTGAGACAGCGAGTTTGATTCACATTTATTCACATTCTTTGGTATTCTTGTATTAGTTATTAGAGCCTATACAATTATCTGCAAATAGAATCTACTGAATTTTAACCATTCTGTTGATAAATCTAGCCACTTTTAGCCATTGGAAATGGCCCATTTAAAATCCCCCGAGGCGCATTATTGAGAAGATTGTCGATAATGGTTTGTAAAAACAAAACATGTGGAATAATGCGTAAGATCATTGTTAGATGATAGAATCATTTGTTCGGGGATTTGAGCTTCTGTCTCGGGAGCCTTGCTTCTGAATCTCGAAATAAAACTAATTATAATGATGGCACGTTGTTGTAATGCTGAGATAAAACAAGAGAGGAAAGAAGAAAATATGATTTGGAGCGTAATTAAGGCGATCAGATGATTGAGTACAAACCACTCGTGTTGTTCACATGGAAACAGAAATAAAACGTACAGGATGTATGGAAAGAAAAAAAGATTAAAAAAAGATATCGGATACCATTAGGAAGATTAAACCTTTTTTTGCCGTAATGCTATAAGGGATAAAGTACTTCTCCGTTACAAGGTTCAACTCAGGTGCTCCATATTCAGGCTGTTGTTATCTTCCCTGTCTTAAAATGGCTGCTGTTCCAAAGGATTAGGCTGTGTATTTCTTGTATTAGTATTTGAATTAGGTTAGTCCGTCATCAGCTGGAATGGTGGCTTTTAAAAAAACGGAAAAGGTTACAAATGCAGATATTCATATGTATGGGGTTTGTCCAGAAAGTGTCCAGCCATTCTGGATATCTCAAGAACCGGTTGAGTGTCTTTGATGTAACTTGGCAACAAATGGAACGGGACCTTACTGCGCATGCATAAATAGAAACTTTATCATGGGGTTATTGAATCAAAAGTGATATACCATTGAGTGACTTTGTGTACTGTGTGACCATCGGATTCTCAATGATCAAGCTGGTTGACTTTTCTCAAAGAGATTTCAGACTGTGGGCGAGATTAGAGAGAACGCATCGAGGCAGATTAGGTCCTTCTCGAAAGATAGATTTACTGGACTATTTTGGAAAGTGGACGGGATGCTGAGATAGGTAAGAAAGGTTTCAAATGGCTATCTTCTAGTTTAATATCAAATGACCAGATACACTCCGGACTAACCTGATAAATGAATCTTAAAGCCCCGTTCCGTGGCCAAAATAATTCTCTATTTCTTCACCAGTGCCAGTGGTCGATTTTTCGAGCCGAAGTAAAATCCAGAATCTCAAATGCCGATTTTGTGGGGAAGCGAGCAGGTCTTCAGAACATGGACATTTGGAGCAAAAAGATCTTCCTAACTCCTATTCCTCTACTGTTTGATCTTATATCCTACTAAAATGCGCTTATAATTATCAATATGCAAAGATGCGCTTATTATTATCAATATGCGAATATCAAGATTTGATACAAAAAATAATGATAGATTAAAAAGAGATTGCTATAACACAAATCTTTATTACTGATGTAATTTATGTAAGGCTCAACCGACTACTTATACTAAATTGCAGCTAAAACAAAAAGAACAAAAACCAATAGGAGGGATAGTCAACGAAGAGGAGCAGTCGGAGGTGGGGGTATATATGGTACAGATAGTTGGTCTTGCTGATCATGTATGTGTGCATCCTGCATGTGGTTGGCATCAAGTTTATGTCCTCAAAAAAACTATTTTTTGTTTTTGCCCTTCCCCCCAAATAGTTTTTTTGTAAGGGTTCAATTTGCAATGTAAGTTCATGCTGATTTTTTGTGATCAGCAATATTCGTACTTTGAAAATTCAAAATCTTTAGTGATCACTGCCTCCCCCCTCCAATTCATTTAACACCCTGTTTTTTCCAATTTTTTCAATTGATCATCCCAACACCACATGCTGCCAACAGACGTTGGTCACGAGACGGTTTTCTATTTAGTGACTAATTTCGCCAGCCTTTCTCGTTGTGAAAGCCTGTCTACCTTAAAACTCGGCATTTGTGATCCTGAATTTCCGTTGGACTCGAAAACTAGCCACTTTTGCTAGCGGCAGACAGTCGGTTATTTTATCGATCAAACTGACCTTCGGAAACGGAGAATTTAATTTACTTGAATCATTGCTCAAAAAAGAGAAAAAGACTTGTCTGGTTTCAGTAGAAAATTCCCGGGACCAATGTCTGGGTGATCAATTAAAAAAAAAAGAACGTATGTGGGATGATCAAGGTTATTTCTCCCTCTTTTCTATGTGCAAAGATCACAAAAGAATCTTGATTTTCGAAATACAAACGTGATTATTGCTGGGCACAAACTTAGGGATCAATTTTGTTTGAACTTATATCGCAAGATGAACCCCCGCTAAAAAAAACTCCTATGTATGATGCAAACATGTCTTTTCGTAAACATAGTGAGGAGAAAATGTTAAAAATCTCAGTTTCATTGGAGCAGCCTGTACACGTGACACAGACGCACATAGCCGACAAGCCAGACCGATTTGAAAATTGATGAAACCTACGTCGGCAGTTTTGGTTGAATGTTTCTGAAAAGAAAAGAAAATGAAAAGCGAGGAATAATGAAGAGAAAAGAAAAGACGGGTCAGGCCTGTTTGCATGTCTCAAAGATATCTTCTCTACAAGTCGACGCTAATAACGTAATGGCAGGGATATTATCCTGTAGATGCCGTCACTATCACAGGACTTGTCCAACAAATGGCAGCCGCCAGAGATTCATGATGGGGCTTGTCGGTGCCATTAAGGTGCAGTAAAATAAACTGAGGCATATGGCCGGTGATGGTAACGTCGATTTAATGGTCCTTCGATATTAGAGACGATGTCATAAAATCGCCATCACGGTTATCATTTCCGGTCGTGAGGCTGTCGAACAAAGTGTTGAAGGACGACACAGATGGCTGCGAATCCACTGAGAAAAGACTAATGGCGGTCACAGACAGCATTTCACTCTCAGGAGTCTACTTTTACTACACACACACACACACACACACACACTTTCTCTTCCCCTCTCGCTCTCTCTCTCTCTCTCTCTCTCTATATATATATATATATATATATATATATATATATATATCTTAGTTGTTCTGTCCTATTTCTGCTAATTTGTCTTTTCCCTTTGTCCGGCAGTAATCTTGAAATTGAGTCTAAACTCGTAGCAATCTCGATAGAAAACAACATAAAACATGCACGGCCGTGAAATCCCAGACACTGGGTGTTTCCATGTAAACGAGCATTGATATTCTCTAGTTTCTTGGTCAGTAGCATAAAAATAGTAATTAACCTTTAAATTCATACGAAGAGAATAGAATGTCAGGTTCAAGGGAAATAACTTCTGCATAAAATCAGCGCTCTTTGCCCATAGGGGAAATTAAACTGATTTTTAATTGAATACACAAAGCAGTTCAACTGTTTTTACGCAGATGATTGTTGAGTTCAAATGTCGATTAAAAGCTGTTTCTATATCCTCTTCTCTTTCATGTACCTATCCACTTTTGTTTCTCATGTTTCTTTTCACATCACCCTTTATAAATGTATTTATAGCGAAGTTCCCCGTTACTCGTATCTCTAATTCTTGACATCTCCTAAAAAATCTTTTCAATTTTTACATACTTAAACACACTAAAGTGGGCCCAAGTGCACTATCAAGCCAACAATTCAGAATTTGGCAGCGGAAAACTTTGTTTCACAAGCAACCAAATTTTGCCGCACTGACCTGTCCGTGGGATCCTATCATCATACATAAAAGGATCCCATCTCAGCAGTCATTTTTATCAAAGGTTTGAATAGTCAATTCAATTTGTTGTGTTCTACAATCACAGCTGTCTCAATTAATTGACCCTTACAGACGACACACCGCAACGCAGAGGGTAGTCAGAGCCTCCCATTTACAAACTGCAACATCCAGGTTTGCTAACGTGATACCCGTCGTCCTTATCTACATTCTGATTTGTCGGTGAACACTCTCGTTGACATTAGTTACCCTTGTCATCACAATTCAATCAAAGACTATCCATAGTATGTTTAACGCTCGAAAAAATCAGTATATTTATCATTTTTGTAAATCTCTTCCCCCTTTTTTTTTTTACCAGTTATGCTATCCTTGGTATATTACATATTACGATAACTTAATTATCTTAATAAATGTACTTAAAATAGTATTTTCACGGCAGTCAATAGCGCCATTATGTTTACTTCACATGAGTTGAGGTAAGATTAAACTAAAAAGAAAGTGTATAATCGAATCCGGTACGGCCGATTACTGAATTAAACAACTGGAGCAACCGAAGATGACAAAGGGCTCTATTCTTTTTCTTAATATACGCGTATGTTGGTTTGTTCCAGCACTCCTGGCCATACCGTTTTGTCTATCTGCTTGAAAATTGGCATCAGTACTCCACTATACCCCTCCTAAAAAAAATTATATTTTATTTTTAGGAAAAAAAAAAAAGAAGAAATGCCGACCTTCAGAGGCCCTATTTTGCCGGATATAATGATAACATTTAGATTCTCCAGAATCTACATGTTGTTTTTCTCTATTTCAGATGTTTCCCAGTGGAAATAGTATATAGATTCTTTATCGGGAATATACGTGTTTCCTTACTCTCTTTTGGATGTTTTCCAGTGGAAAACACCAGTGATGACATAAGTAGAATTTATTCTGACCATATTGATTCTCTGACGGGAATTTATTTACAAGACTTCAAATCTTGACGCTACGGCCCTTCAATCATAGACTTTAAGAACGACTTGAGATTATTTTTGAAAATATTGGCATTCTCAGTTGGGATAGTCTTTCCCTTAGGCGATTCCACGTGTTTGCTACAATTTCTGGAAAAAAATTTTTTTCAACCACCGGTGGAGGTCTGAATTAGTAGTTCATGGCTGTGTCCTCCGGTTTCACTCTCGATCGATGAAGTCAATATGATAGGCATTACTCAGTTACCTTAATACAATGTGCCTCATTACGAATTCTATCATCGATTTTTGTTTCTCTGTCCTTAACGACAGACTCTTCAAATTGAAGGTTACAATTTCGCTGATAAACATATCTCCCACTCGCAATTTGAAACAATGGACTCTTCCACTGGAACGAGTTCAGGAAATTCTTTTCTTACTGAAATTCATCTCATTGAAGTTGAAATATATCCGTGATCTTTTCATACGTATTAACTAGGCTTTATATAACAAGCATTACTGAAACTTCACCTGTCTTGAAATTCTGAAAATATGTAAACGATGCATCTATTTGCAGAGGAAAAGATAGAAACGACCTTAAATCCGTTCATCGTAAAATTCAGGGTACATGCCTTTGTGGAAAAAGGGATTTGTATCCGTATCTGTTTAGAATTAGAAGACCTTGATGTATTTATTACTAGAAATACAAGTGACAGAGAGGCCACACACATTTCAGTAAAAGTAGATTGAATATCAGAAAATTTTCATTTTTGTAATAGAGCAGTGGACTATCGACTACATTACTGGAATATATAGAGCTATCATCAAATGCAAATGAACCCGTCATCACAGTCAATAATTGAACAAGTGTAGCGTCAAAATAATAAGTCATATAAAAAAGTCCTATCGGAGATCAAATATGGTCAGAATGAATTCTATTTATGACACTACTAGCGTTCCTTCTCGGGAAAGTATCTAAAATAGAGTGAACGAACATTTAGAAACACCTGATAATATTATCAATAAACCCGTCAGAATGATAAATAGATAAATCAAAACAGCTTTTTTTTTTTTAAAAAAGCTAAAATATTTTTAGAAGCGGTCTCGTTGAGTACTGATGCCAATTTTCTAGTCTGAAGACGTGACGGTGAGGCTAGAACGAACGAACAAACTCATGCATATATATTTAATGACCATGGTAGTTCAATCATCATATATATAAAACCGGTACAAATTTAGGAGGCCTTTGCTCATTGTGCAAATGTGATTGTTATTACGTGTGCTTGGATATACAATTTCCATACTTTTTCCTCACTAAGATAAATGTTCTAAAATGTTCTCAAAGTCATATCAACTCCAACTTAATATTGAACAGTCTGCAGCACCGAAAAAATTATATTGTCTACACAATTAGTTTTCAGTTGATAATTTTCTACAATCTTTCTTCTTATCAATGCCACAAAGAATACCACGATAAAATCAATAGATTACAAGTTCCAAACGCTTTTATCGACACATTTTACTTTTTGTCCGTGGTTGGTGCTATATTATAGCTAGAGATACGCATTTCATTTTTCGAAACGAGTCTAGTAAATTACTGATGGCAATTTTCAACTCAATAGATAAAACGGTTGGACAGGAGCATTCGAACCAACATAAAAAAAATCAAGCAAGCAAACAAACAAACACATGCATACAAATTTAATGTTATACGGTAGTTCAATCATTACATGTATTACACCAATATAAATGTTCAAGGTCTCGGCGTATTGTTGAGATATTTGTCTGTAGATACAATTTGTACAGTTTTCCACACTAAAATAAACGTTTTTAAGGTTCTATCTATACTTAAGTATGATAATTAAACGCCTCAGTACTGTTTGTGTTCTGTTAACACGACGCACATCTATTCTAGGACCTTCTTCAGGCGTATTATCTGAATGTTCTCGAGTTTAATCCTAATCTCTTCCTATCTATGACTTATTGAGGTTTATCAAAAATCAGCTGTACACAAAACTATAAGTAAGTTTCGTTGAACAATCAGAAAACCTGGCACCACACGCAAGGTACATACCAGGTGAAAACCGTGCGTTAGGGATGATACTTGTAATCGCCAAGCACGTTTTCCAGTAGAATCTTTTTTATGTATAGCTGAAATAATTTTATGCCTTATCTACTTTCATCTTAATGAAGGAAAAACTGTTAAAATTTTGGGATGAAGTAGGTGCATAATCAAATAAACAAATTTATTTTGCTGTCAAGAAACATGTACATGAACTGAAGTTATAAAAATAGTAACCAAGTCAGTAACCAGCAGGTAACGTCGTAGGTCCACCCTGATAGTTTGGCCCAAGCCTGCTAATGTCAGGATTCAAGTCTTATCTAGTAAGCTTATTTACATGAGTCTCATCCAGACAGCCTGCTTACATCAGGATCCAAGTCACATCCAGAAAGCCTGCCCCCCACCCCAGACAGGATTCAAATATTATTCAGAGAGGCCGCTTCCCGATAGGAAACAATCTACCCGTTCCCGTCTACCCGTTTACAAACTGCAAAAGCCTTTAATACTTTCACGTGAAGATACCCGAACTGGAAACAAGTGGAGATACCTCGATCAGGAAGCAGTAGAGAGAGGATCAGAAACCTCGGGCATGAATCCTCAATTGGAATTCAACCCTTTTCGGTCCGTCCCGAGGATCTCCAACTGCCTGACAACGGAAACGCAACCCAAGTGCCAGAATAAACAGTATTGTCTAATAATGGAGGAATTAAGAAGTCTCCGCTAAGCGAATCACAGACTGCGTAACGTACAAAGTAACAGCGTGCAGAAGCCAGGATCAGAACAATCTTTCTGAACAAACTATGAATCTTGTGTGCTTGTATGGTGCACAGTACCAGGCTTCCTTTCGCATTGAGTCATCCATAAATACTTATGATTACTTATATAGCAGAGATGACAGGATTAACTTAATATAAGAGCCCGATAATCTTTTGATGCTTGAGAACCTGAAAGCATTAACATAATGAGCATGCCTTTTCATTATTACATACACATTCTGTTACGATGATTTCATACAGATATTATCTACAACGTGTACACAATGATATTCATTCGTGTATGGATTTTTGAAAACTTTGATTGAACAACCGTAACCATCAAATATGGTTAAGGGTTCTATCTTTTTTTTAAAAAATATTTGTGCGTTTGTTTATGTGTTTGTGTGTCCCGGCGTCGTTTTGGACAACAGACTTGAAAATTGGCGTAAATACTCCGATAGACCCCTTCTAAAATGTTTTTTTTAGGGAGGGGAAGCTTTTTTCCATCTTCAGGGTATCATATTTTGACGGATTTAACATCGAGATTTTAGGGAACCTAGATGTTTCTTGATTTTTTCACACCATCTCAAATGTTTCCAGTGGAAAATGCCAGTGATGTCAGAAATATGATTAATTCTGACCGTATTTATTCTTCGATGGAATTTGTTTTTACGTGACTTCAGTATTTGAAGCTGCAGTTGTTCAATTATTGACTGTGAAGGCGAGATTGAATTGGTTCCAGTAATCACAAAGTACACATACAAACCAAGAATTTCCAAAATCTCAGCTGATTATTTCTTTAACTATACCAACCAAATTTATATTGTAATGAACTATAGGAACAACCGAGAAAGGAGCTTTGCCAACTTATCCTGGGAACTGTATATAAAATGTCAAAGAGCCACATGTGGTCTGCAAGCCGCAGTTTGGCCACCCCTATTATATAGTGAAACTGGAAATATCGAAGGAATATAAGAAATTGATTAGACATTATTAGAAACCGTCAAACAAAACTAGCCACATTGATTTCTAGAGTTTTCAAGATGGTTTACCTGGCTAAGCACCAACGGGGCTAGAGGTCTGAAAATTTGAAAATTTATTCATTATTTCTAGAAAACATTTATTTTCAACTCTACCTCAAATAGGTTTTTATGGGTAGGTTCGATTTGCGATGCAAATTTATGATAGATTGATCCTTTAGTTTGTGTTTGTTCTTTGCTTTTGAAATTTGTACATTTTAGTGATCACTGCCCAACATAAGGTGAGAGAAGTAACCCATTCATTGATCAACCTTTTCCAATTTTTGTACTTGATCACTCCAAACACGGAATGCTACTTGAAAATGTTGGTCATGTGACGGTTTCTATCAAGTGACTAACCAGATCTGTGCTGACTTTCCTTTATTGGATAAAAAGTGCCATATTAGGATTGATTGTAAAAAGTATTGAAAATGTCAATTATTTCCTTTAAGGCTTTATTAGTCCCTTAGTTTGTGCTGGGTTGCAGCTAAGCTTGTTATTTTTTTAAAGATTTGGAGGGTTCAGTGAACTGATTAAAGGCGAAAGAAGTGATTAATTCCCATGGGCACCAATTGATTAGCTTTTTACTCCATCTGTTGACCCTTCTTCATGCTATATGTTCCGTCCAGTATTTGTCTCTAGATTGCTTTTTCGATATCATTCACTCTACTTCTCACTCGAATCCATATTGGTCTTTTTCTATTGGCAAGGCTTGTTTTTAAGATTGGTCTTTCCATTGCTCTTTCTGCTATTCTGAATTTGAGTTTCCAGGTTTCGACGTTCAATGAAAATGTCCCGAAATAAAATAATGACACAATCTGGCAAGAGAAAATGTTCTGTGGCCAAGTAAGAAAAGAAGAAAAAGGATTAAGGGAACTGAGATTCTGTCAATTGATTAGTGGGGATTATTACGACTTTTAATCCCGTGGATTAACAGTAATTCTTTTTATAGGCTGCTCGGTTATCTCTTATTGCTTCTTGTCTTCTCTTTGCTAAGCAGAATATTGAAACTAATTGCTTGTTTGAGGCGTAACAGATTGAAGCAGATTTGACATGTAAGTGTGCTGTCAGTATCAATAACTTTGTTCATATATGATTGAGCATGCGATCATGTTTGACCGTGGGAGTACACGTGTTCAAACAAGATTAACTATAATGTTTCAGTTTAATCCCTGTTTACATTGGCATATATTCTCTTGCGTCTGGCGCCTCATACCGTAGGGATTAATGTAAGATACAGAAAACAGATTAACATGAATCAGAGGGAAGACTAGATTGAAGGATCCAGATGGGGATAGGCAACGTAAATAGTAAGAAGAAAGGATAACAGATAGAGAAAAAAAGCTAACTGATTGGTCCCTGTAGGACAGTGAACGCAGTTGGAAAAGACTATACACAGGATAAAGAGATGAGATGGAATGATTTGCCGGTAAAATATAAGAGATTAGCGCCATAAAATTGGTCATCGACGGAGATGAGAAAGGCCATTGTCCAGTAGTGGATCTTATGATGACTGCCGCTGCTGCCGTTGATATATGATCGAGTATGAAGTCGTGTTTGACCATGATAGTACACATATTAAAACATCATTAATCATTGTGCTCCAATTCGATTCATGTTTATATTGGCACGAGGATGCTATAACGATTTCACATACACATTTGTTCATCTCTTGTTGCTCGTAGCCGGGTTAGTAAGTGGGTCCGAGGGGTTATAGGGCAGGTGTACCCTTTTGCTTGTGTTATGGAGCGTAGTGTAGTGATTGGTCTCCCCCCCCAGGATCGCTAAGGGAGGATCTGGACACGATTCCTTGCTGCTTACGGCACTTGGTATTAACAGACGGTCACCAATCTAGGTAATGACCGGGTCCAACGTTGCTCAATTTCTGTGTTTGTGAGAGAACCGGCGTTTCAAACGCAATTTTGCCGTAACTTTTTAATAACTATTAGTCTATCAAAATGAGAACTGAAAGAAAGGCAACATAACGTTTTCGGACACCCAAAAATTGGATTTTGTCACGAGGTTCACATTTCGGGTAACTCCGGTTCAGACGTAAAATGCTATGGTTATGGATTCAAAAATGCACCAAAGATGCAAAGCTGGGGAAAGTAGAGCTCTACATCTACCTAGGACAATGAATCTCCTTGAAAACTATGGAAGAGGAAGAGATCAAGTGAAGAATCACCCTAGAATGGCAAGCCTTCGGCAGAGCAAGCTCAACCGTCAGAAACAAGTCGATCCCACCAATCCTAAAAAGAAAGTTACATAACCAATGCATCCTCCCAATAGTAACTTATGGAACTGAAACATGGAACTTGACTAAGAGACAGTCTCGCAAACTGAGAAGCATACAACATGCCTATGACAGAATCATGTTCAACCTCACATGGAGAGATCACAAGACAGCACAGTATATAAGGAAGAAAACGGGAGTCAGAGACATCATAGAATCTATTAGAAAACTTAAATGGTCATGGGCAGGTCATGTTGCAAGAATGGCAGACAAACGATGGACATCACGACTCACAACATGGATCCCCAGAGATCACATGCAAAACCGAGGCTGAAAGAACACAAGATGGAGAGATGAACTACACAAACTCCGGAAATACTGGCTCCGCAACGCCCACGATAGAGAGGAGTGTCGAATCCTGGGGGAGGTCTATGTCCAACGACGGACGTTAAAAGACTGATGATGATGATGATGATGATGATGATGATGATGTTGCTGATGATGATGATGATGATGTTGGTGATGATGATGATGTTAGTGATGCTATGATTTAATCGACCAATTAAAAGATTCTCAGCAGATTCTTTGTACTCTTTTTTTGTTTTTTTCTGTTCAAACAATAGAACATTGAGCCGTTTTGTTTCTTTATTTATGCATGTATTTATTTTGTGTAAAAAAATAAAAAAAATAAGGAGCAGTAGCAATGTAACCATCATAAATCTTTAAATACAGGCATAAATAAATCGTATTGTTACTGATTTGATTGAATTAATTCCGTATTGCTTAAGAAAGAAAAAAAGGAGAAAATGACACAAGGAATCTATTGAGACTTTTTCTTTATTGTTTTGATTGAATTATACCATTGACATAACACTAAGACGTAACACGTGTGGTTTAAATCTCTGACAACAGCAATTTATCCTAGAACCGATTTTGCCCCAAGCATGAAGTGTTTGGGAGAATCGAATTTTGTGTCCCTGAAAACGTTGTTGAGCCGAAAAGGGACTTGAAACACTATTTTTTTCTTCGGACGTATAGCTGTATGACTGAATTTGAATCCTGCTTCTTGGTGGACCAACGTAGCCTATCTCGCAATGATACGATATGTGAATTCGTAGCACGCCAAGGGCTACTTCTTTATTTTGCAATCCATAAGGATTGAATATCGATTATAAAATATTGGAACAACCTGACGTGATACTTTATAACTAAATTTGCTTCACTTTTCATGATAAGCCTCAAAAGACTATTCATTGAGGTACTGTCCATAACTGAGAGGTTTGCAAGCATGCAGTATGCAAGTTCGAATCTTCCAGGAGGCAACTTACTGATCCGCCATTGTTGGCAAACAATGTAAACTAAAGAGAATGGGTGCAGATATAGCACTCTTCAAACAGAAAAATCACTGCAAGTGTCTGGGTGTACTCCCGACCCAATTTCTTTTAGGGGAAAGGCGATGTACTGCCTGGGAGAAAAATTTCCAGAAACTAGGCTTATGAGTATACGCATAACTGCTGTTCGTTTACGATGAACAGAAACATGGAAAAGTAGACACTAGTAAGAAGAAGAAGAAGAAGAAGAAGAAGAAGAAGAAGAAGAAGAAGAAGAAGAGGGAGAGGAGGAGCAGAAGGAGGAGGAAGAAAAAGAAAAAAGACGAGGAGAGAAGAAAAATTAAATAATTGCATGATGTGATGGAAGAAGAAGAAGAAGAAGAAGAAGAAGAAGAAGAAGAAATACAATAATTACATGATGTAATGGAAGAAGAAAATGGGAAAGTAGTAGTAGTAGTAGTTGCAGCAGCAGTAGTAGTAGTAGTAGTAGTAGAAGAAGAGGAAGAAGAAGAAATTAACCATTTTTTACTCTATTCACGATGATGTCCGTCCGTCTAGGGTGTTGGCATGATCGATATGTTCCACCCGGCGTATACTTCCGGCTCCTCGATGATCTGATATCTCCTTTGATGTTGATTACTAAACCATAAACGATAAGTTCAGAGGTTTCTTCCTCGTGCAGGCCGCCCTTCAAACGAGATCCGTCGCTCACAGAGGTTTATGGTGTGTAGAGTAATCATTCATCAGACGTATTTTGTCGTCAACCGACAGCCTGGAGGAGACACACCCACTCAATATCTCTGTCGTTCTTTTAAGAAATTAACCGTTGATTTCCATTTCATTTCGCTTACAAGAACCACCCTCTTCTTCTACATCTATCTATCTATCTATCTATCTATCTATCTATCTATCTATCTATCTATCTATCTATCTATCTGTCCATCTCTGTTCATATCTATCTATCTATCTATCTATCTATCTATCTATCTATCTATCTATCTCTGTTCATATCTATCTATCTATCTATCTATCTATCTATCTATCTATCTATCTATCTATCTATTTTAGTCCATATCTATTTATCCCTATTCATATCCATCTATCCATCTCTGTTCATATCTATCTATCTATATATCTATCTATCTATCTATCTATCTGTCCGTTTGTCTGTCCATCTATCTATCTCTGCCCATATCTGTCTTTCTATACATCTGTCTATCTGTCTATAGATCAATCTCTCTCAATCTCTCTCTCTGTTCATAACTATCTACTTATCTCTCTCAATCCGTCCATATCTATCTAACTTCTCTGTGTGTAATTTATTTATTCAACTATTTTAAAAAGACAGCTAAATCATAATTATTTTGTATATTTTCTATTTTCAACAATGCATTTACAATCAATATCATCATCAAATCGGATTTCAACAACATTTAAAAAATCTGACTGCGATACTGATGACGAAATGCATTATCGGAAATAAAACATGTATGTTTGTCCAAATTGCCAAATCAATGAATTATACATTGTTGGGAAAAAATCTGCACACACTCACTCACTATTTATTTCAGTCTGTTGGTATCTATCTATAAAGGTAGATAGCTACAAGCCGTATATACTAGTTTAAATGACGGCTTTGTTTTAGAAACATTTATCCAAGAAATACTGGAAACTTTACTATCATCTAAATGATGACACGGTCTAGGATGATACTTGTTTCTAAAGTAATCATCATCACCATCATCATCATCATCATCATCATTCATTCATTCATTCATTCAACGTCTGTCGTTGGACATAGACCTTCCCCAGGATTCACTACACTTCTCTATCATGAGCGTCACGAAGCCAGTACTTTTTGAATTTTTCCAGCTCGTCCCTCCATCTTATATTCTGCCGGCCTCAGTTCTGCATGTTATCTCGGGGGATCCATGTCGTAAGTCGCTTTGTCCATCGGTTGTTCACCATTCTTGCAACATGGCCAGTCCTCTGCCATTTGAGATTTTTAATGGATTTTATGTCCCTGACTCCGGTCTTTTTCCAGATGTGCTGTGCTGTCTTGTGGTCTATCCATGTGAGGCCCAGCATAACTCTTTCATGTGCATGTTACTTCTGTCATCATTTGTTGAACACTGATCACTGAGAGAAAAAAAACCCAAAACAAGCGTGAACGTTATTGGATACGAAATAAGGGATACATTTAGCATAAATTTAAATTTTATATTGTACGCCTCCACTAACTACCTATCAAGGGACTTTTTTTTCTAGCCACAATTAGATGTTTTAGCCTTCCAGCTCCATTGTTACGCGCTGCATACATAGCCAGAGAGTCTGAACAATCAAAAAACAGACGAAATGTACGTTGGCAGTTTTGGCTGACGGTTTCTAACTGAATTTCAAGGTGAGCAGAACCCCCAGCATTGAATATTGGCGCCAAACAATCTCCTTACATCCCTGTCCTTTATGTAGTATTGTTATGGACAAATCTAAGGTTAGTGAGTACCTATAAATGGCATTTTGCCCAGAATTTCGTACGTGACTTTTTTTTAAAAAGATGGTCTACAATACCCTTGATTGATACGTGTTAGAATCATAAAATTTTGTATTGTGCCTCATGAAATGGCTGTCTCTGTCATTTGTCTTTATGATTGAGATTTCGGCAAAGGTGGTTATACATATTTGATTATTTACACCACGTTGGTTTACTATATTTTCAACTTAATCATTCATCTTTAGAAATACAATCTCTTATTCTTGAAGACTTTATCCTCGAAAGATATCAGACTATCGTTTTTTGCATAAGTTCAAACTCAGTAAAAAATAATGTTCAATCAGTCAGGAACATCGAATTGCCTTTAGAATTAGAACTTGATAAGAAAGAAACAATGGAATGTTAGGTCCTCAAATCTGAATAATGACTTTAAAGGACACCCTCAGCCTGCGTAGCCAGTGTCATCGAATAACTCTCAGAGATACACACTGAATATAATTCAAGTGTACCTTTCCACTTAACACCCAGCCAACTTCTACGACGATTTGAACTTCATAATCTTGAAAACCCCAAATATTTCAGTATCAAAATTGGATACTTCAACGCTTAGGTGGGACAAGTAAATGAGAGTTGCGTTGGAAAATTCGAATACAAGATACAAAGTGGTGAAGATTTTATAAAGTTTGCTTTTGGAAACAGATTTAAAATCATAAACACCTTCAAGAAGAAACCCAATAGAAAACGGACTTGGATGAGCCCCAATCATGCAACCAAGAACGAAATCGGCTACATCTTGGCAGAAAAGAGCGACACCGTCAAATATATTCAGGTCCTGAATTAAGTCAATACAGGAAGAGACCACAGAATGGTAAGATGTACACTCCAAGATAGCTCTAATAAAGAACATAGGAAAGTGACCAAAAAGAAACTAAAACCACAAAACGTTCCGAAGAAACTCACCTGACACTTAAAGCTCTAACTGAAAAACAGATATGAACTCACCAAATCAGATAAGAACGACACTGGCGTTGACGAGTTTAACAACAAAATAACAAACCCTGTAATAGAAGTCACCGATAGGTTTGAACTAAAGCGAAAACAATCCATCAGCACAATATCAGAAGAGACCAAGAATCTCATTGAAAAATGCTGAAATCTCAAACCACTGACAACAACCAGAGAAAAAATTCATGCAACTGAACTGAATAAAACTATCCAAGAGAAACGGAAAGGATATACTAGATAGACGACAGTGGTTATCGAAGGAATTCTCGAAAGGGTAGGGGCTTCAAAGTTACCAACAAAACTCTCAATGCAGGAAGAAAAAAATAACTGGTGCGATTGGAGATAGTGGAAACCTAACAAAGGACAGGCGCTGGATTCTCAAACGTACTCAAGAATTTTACAAAAACTTCAATTCCTCAAACAAACAGAAATTTGAACAAAATACACAAATCGTGAGCAACGAATATTTCTCAGAAGCTACTATGTCGGAGGTGAAAAAAACATCGAACAAACTAAGTAAAGAAAGGCCCGTAGACCAGATAATATCACCATCGACCTACTCAAAAAAGCTAGTAAAGTCATCAGTAGAAAATTATACTTTAACATAAAAAAAGGAAACTGAAAGATCTGAACAACTATAGGCCAGTAAACCTACTCATTTGCACCTGAAAACATTCTACAAAAGTGCCTACCAACACAATCACCAAAGAGCTAGATGAGAACCAACCACGGGAACAAGCTAGCTATAGAAGAAGCTGCTATTGACCACCTCCATTCGGTGAATCAGCTGAAAAGGGAAAGCATCAAAATATGAAATGCTACTTGCTATAGCATTGGTTGATTTCAAGAAGTTTATTGATGCTATCATTCAACAAGGCGTACACCCAGTATATATCGGAGTATTACAACATATCTACCGTTGCAACAGCTCCTTTATCAGGCAACATAAAGACTCAGACTAGCTTGAAAAAGAAATAAGAAAAGGATATATTAGCTAACCTAAATCGTTCACAGCCTCGAGATGATCTCCCAGAACCAAGACCGAAAAAAAAAAATCAGGATAGACAGCAAATACCTAAACAACCTCAGATTTCAGATTGCAAACCTTCTAGATGCATTGATTTTATAACAGAATCACATACATACAATAGATTACGACACTGACATAAAAGAAATTGACTGATAGCCAACAATCGATTTTAAAAACCGGTACAAGCATCCATACACCACCCCTTTGAAAATAGAAAAAGAAATCTCAACCATTATCAGCCAAAAAATTAAATGAAAATGACACCCCACTTCCACCCTGCCCAACATATATAAACACTTATCAATTTAATCCTAGGCACTAATTCTCCATTCTATAATGAAACAATATCCCCATTTTCCTTATATTAACTATTGTACCCTCTCCTCTCACTGCCATTCTTATATAACACAAGCCAAATCTCCACAGAGACAGGGAACAAACACTCTCTGACCCCATCTCTTATAGACCCATTTCATTTCAAACCAAATGTTACTCTCACCTACACATATACAAACACTCCCCTTCCACTTTTGCTAAACGTCCACGAACATAGAAATATCCCCATTTCTTCAGCATCAAACATATAAATAGCAATAGTTTTATGTAAACATCTAAAAATGTTTTCTCTGGAAAAAAATGTGGCTGACTCTGTCGAGATGCATCGAAACATGCCCACGGAATCATAATAAAGTTGAGAAGTTACACCAACTTCCTCTTGTGTTTTTCTCTTCAGTTTCCAATTGTCATTTTCACACACATACACACACAATCAACCATACACACACACAAACACACACACACACACACACACACACACACGCACACACACACACATATATACATATCTTTTTTTTCCGATTTCATCTCATCGAAATTTTCTGTTCTTTACTTTTGGTCAGTGTGAAAAATGCCTTCAAGCCATTTGTCACATCAGAGTTTATGCCACAAAATGTGCCCGTGATTTTTTTCACAGATAATAACTATTTTGCAAATAATCGTCACATCTATGTTTAGAATGGATTTTTCTTTACAATAATTCGATTTTGCCGACCGAGATGTAACACTTGATGTTGTCTGCGTGAAAAAATATTTGTAGATAAACACACACACACACACGTACAAACACATGCACACACAAGCACACACACACGCACGCACACACACACATACATACACACACACGCATGCGGGAGCAAAATTAATTGCTTTGGGAACAAGGGGTTTGAGAAGATAAACCGAATTTGACTTGACAATCCGATATATATATTCTCTGTCTTTTACATTTTTTCTTGTCTTTTTCGAGCATGAAGGAAGGCAAGGAATCGCATACACACACACACACACACACACACACATATATATATATATATATATGTATATATATATATATATATATATATATATATATATATATATATATATATATATATATTCCCTTTTCTCCGTGCTCGAAAGACAAGAAGAAATGTAAAAAACAGAGGATGGATACAGCTGTTTGCAAAGACTACAGAAAAGCAAGCCTGGTTGCTGCATGATCTAACTCGACTCCCACATCCATTCCGACTGATGAAGATTACTGAAATTTTTGTATTATATATATATATGTATGTATGATACATTTGTTGATGTAAAAAAAGTTTTCTATCATCCTAGTTGATAAGAAGGCCGCCTACCAATCACTTGGTGGTGATTCCAAATTAGGTAAATACTAATTTTATATACACATTGAGTTGAACGTGACGTGATAAATAAACAATGGAGGACTTACATCCACCCTCAAAATTGATGATGATTGTTTTTTTCTTGTTGTTACCGCTAATGAATAAAGTTGAATCTAAGTTGAAAGAGAGGGGAACATTGTAAAAGTGTGAAGATCTTACTAAACATGTTGAAATATAATGAAGTCCCGTTCTAATGGCGTCACCATGACACATGTGACCTAAAAACACTTTTTTTTGGTGTTATTGCAAGACTATTGCTTACAGCAACAGCACATGGAGATTTGAGTGCAATGTTTTGAAAACTAAAATTAGTGAACCTTTAAAATAATGCCGTGAAAAGTAAAGTGACACAAGAACCCGAGAAGAAATTCAAAAGAAAAGTCTCAATTAGCGATAAACTTCGAGTAATGAAAAAGCTGGAACGAAATTTCAGTTATATGCATATATAATATGTGAGTCATTGTAATGAAATTGTCAGTAAGAAATTGCCATTAGGGACAATTTCCAACCCTATGACTAATATTGGCATTACTAACACCATAAAAGCAATGTTTCACTTTTGTATTACACTCTTGGTGCTCGGAATAAATCCTGTCTAGTTATTCAGTCAATTCATCTAGTTTGAGTGTCCCCCGTTCGTACATTACATGATGATTGTGAAACGGGGGAGGGGGTTGTCAGAACAAGCTCCCACCTTATCTCACGCTAAAGGAAACCGTTGCAATAGCTCGTCAGCATGGGCAGATGAAACAGCAGATGTCTGAGCAAAGATCTTCAGTTCTCGACGTAACCACCATTTAATGAGGTGGAACATAATATACTCAAAGGAAATAACTTCAGACGCTGGATAACTGGGTAGAATCTATCTGGTAAAAGTGAAACACTTTTTTTTTTAGTGTTAGTTGGCGATACCAATAATACAGTCCTGTCAGTCCCAGAAGTTATTAGATAATGATCACTGAGTCTTTTTTTACAGGATAACAATAGGGAGAAATGAACAAAAATCGCAAGATTTCTGAAGAAAAAAATGTATTAAAACATATAATCTTTGAACAAAGCTTTATAAAAATCTGGAGACGGTGTTGGTAGATTTTGTCTCTTTCAGTAGTTTTCCTTTGTGACAGGACGTAATTGATTTGGAATATTTTGATTCCATTCCTAGATTTGTAGATTAAGTGTCATCTAGTTACAGATGTTCAAGGCTATCGGACTAATTTCATACGTACGAGAAAAGATGTTCAAATCTTTAAATACCGAGAAAGAACAACAAGAAACCGGGAGATCAGGAGGAGACATTTAAAATTGAGAGTCTTCCGGCAAAATTGGAAGAGTTGGTAGGTCTGATATTAGCAGTAGGGGTGCAAGCGTCAATATCGACGATCTCATTACAGTTAGTATAATTACCTTTCAGTTCATTCATTTTACTTGCATATCTATAACCAGTATACGGGGAATTAGACAGTAAAATGGTGATGAAAAAGTAATCTCTTTCTTCACTCTTTAATTTTTCTATATAAATACACTTCGCGTACAATTCGTTATAAAAAACATTATTAAATCCTCGCGGTGGCCTTTGAAGCAGGAGTCTGCTGTAAATTGGAAGAAAAAATGAGTGTCCCAAAGAGACCATCACAATAGTAGAGAAAGGAAAGAAAACAAAATGGAATAGGCCTTGCTGTCGCAGGGTAAAGCTCCATTCCTACTTCCATACAATAAATTTTTGCACATATGTAAGATTTGTCGATTTAGCTCTATGGTATTGTATCATGGATCAGCAAACATCGATCAGGCCGATGACTCATTGATCGAGAAGAGGATAGTCTTGATTAAACCAGGTCCTGGTTTGCACATGTGTCGATAGGATATGTTGTGCTGGAGGGGTGTTGAAAGAGTGTTGCTTTCGTTGATGTCTGGTGGTGAAATTTCTCATTGGCATATAAAGTCAAATAAATCAGAAACATATTTCTTTTAACATCTGTGGTATAAATTTCGGAAGAATATGCAGATTGCTAAGAGAGAGAGAGAAAGAGAGAGAGTGTGTGTGTGTGAGAGAGAGGGAGAGAGAGGGTGGTGAGAGAGATTCTGAGAGCAAAAAACTCTTAAACTTACAAAAGTCACTTTTTAGTGGCACCTTCTCTGGGTTGGGATGAGGCCTGCACCCCTAATCCAATAAGTCAATTGTTCCTGGTGTGTATAGAGTCTCAGAAACTGGCTGAGTGGGGCTGACTGGCAAAAATTTTGTGTGTTCATAAGAATCCTTTGGGTGAAATATCGGATGGGTTGTTAATTTGAAAAACCAAGTAGAGATATACACAAGCACATTGTACGTAGTGGAAAAATCCCATCGGCAAGTTAGTTTCAAAGATTCTACTTTCATAGCACGGCTTTAGGCAAGGTTCGACGTCAGGGGTCAAGGTTTGACCTCAGAGGTTAAGGTTCGATCTCAGGGTCAGGGTTCCAAGAAAACAGTAGGGTTTTAGGTTAGGTCTACCTCATATACTTGGTGTCCGTCTGGTTTGCAACAATCCTTATTTGCGATGAGCATCTTCAGTTTATAAGATTTGTTATGTCTTGCAGTTATTGAACTGTAAAGTTATTCATCACGAAAACCACACAATTTATTTCAACTTTTATTCAATGGGAAATTAGATTCTACATTGCTGCAGGGTCAAACCCACTTCAATTTATATTCCAAGTGAAGATGATTACTCAAACTTTTGTATCGTATATATAATAATAAAAAAATCATGAAAATATCTTTTTATCATAAATGTATTTATGTCTCAGAATGAAATAAGCGTATCTCCTACATAGGTTTCCGCAGATACGAAAGACTTGTCAATTTAGCTAAGTGTAAGAGAGATGCTCACCACTCACACATGATTTCCAATCATTGTTCGGGAAAGTTAATCTTAAATGTCTGTTTTGGTTAACGTGATAGGTTAGAGAAACAGCGAAGAAGTTATTCACCTAATATTATTTAAGATCTTCCTTGTTACAGAAGAAAAACAAAGTCAACCCCAGACTTGGCCTGGAGTTTGACAAAATTCCAAGAATCGTTGAGGTCTGTTTTGACTTGAGAATCCGGGTGGATATATTTGTCTACAGAGAAAAGAAGAAGAGAAAAGAATAAGAGAAAAGAAACCATTAAAAAAAAAGCAACACTGAGAAATTGTAGAGAGTGTGGTGACAAAGGAAGAAGTGAAAAACAGCGTTGCATATGGGTGGTGAAGAAAAAGAAGAAAAAGAAGAAAGAGGAGGAGGAGGAGGAAGAAGAAAAAATAAGGAGAGGAAAAAAGGAGAAGAAGTATGATGAAGAGAGAAAAGAGAAGAAAAAGAAGTAGAAGGAAGATGATACTGACGATGGTGATGGACAAGAGAAAATGATGATGGTTATGAAGAAGAAGAAGAAGAAGAAGAAGAAGAAGAAGAAGAAGAAGAAGAAGAAGAAGATGAAGAAGAAGAAAGGGAAGAAGAAGAAGAAGAAGGAGAAGAAGAAAGGGAAGAAGAAGAAGAAGAAGATGAAGAAGAAGAAAGGGAAGAAGAAGAAGAAGAAGGAGAAGAAGAAAGGGAAGAAGAAGAAGAAGAAGAAGAAGAAGAAGAAGAAGAAGAAGAAGCAGAAGCAGCAGAAGAAGAAAATCATGACGATGACAAATAAGATGGAGAAGAAAAAAAAGAAAACAAAGGAGAACAAGAGTAAGAACATATAGACAACGAAAGAAATACGAAAGAAGAAGATGTTGAAAAAGAAGGAAATTAGAATAGCATCAAATGGAAGTCGACGACAAGGGAGAAAAAACAGAAAGAAAGTTAAAAAGCGGTACTTTCCTCTTTTCCTTTCATCTCTCAAGTGTACTGCGGGGTGTCATAGGGAGGTGTAGACGGTGATCAATGGCTTGATATGACAGACAGGCTATGGGAATTGAGTGTTACTTTCACGCCCCCGATCAGACACCTGCCAGGGCGTCCTCTTACCCAAGCGCCTGAACCTATGTAGGCTCTGAACACTAGAAGGTCATTTGCAATTTCTTGTCAGATGTCCTAAGTATTTATTTCCCTGGAACTCGATGAATTTGTAATCTGGCATTGTTCCGGTGATCTTCCTCTTAAAATAACAATTACGATTGAGTATATTGACGCTATTTGAATGAACAATCTGCCTTTGGCAGAGTCAGTGTGATAAGAACTTGATTAGAGTTCAGTTATGTTCATGAGTGGGTCAGGTCAGAATGGGAGATGTTGGTGAAGATTTCCCTGAAGGTGAATCAGTTCGATGCAGGAGGGTTAAATTCTGGGTTTAACGGGAACTACTCAGGACGACGACGGTGACGATGACAAAAAAAGACCTGTGACAGAGGATACCGACCAAGTATAACATTGACACCGGACACTAACTAAAAATTGAAGGAAAATTTGAAAGCTCTTGAAGAGCACATAGCTCTGCAAACGCCATTGACTGTAGGTTTAATTGTGCGAGGAACCACCCGAAAAATTTGATAACTTCTTCCAAGATCTTATTGCCCACCCTTTCACAAAATTTCATAGAAATTCAATGCGAACCTTTGGATATATTGTTTAGACAGACATGAAATTATGGCAATATTATGCGGTTAGGTTATATAACAACGAAGTGGGGGAGATAATAGTAAGCTTATTCGTGGCCTATTGTCTAACCTTCCACCGATTTTCATAGTACTTCATAGAGAACTTTCGGAGATACCGTGTGAAAAGATATAAAATTATGAGAATATTATGTGGTTCAGATGTACAACTAGGATGTGAGAGAGATAATAGTGCATAGATCCCTTTCAGAATTTAAACTTTTTTCTCGTAACCTAAATTCATTCGATACTTTCTGCAATATCATGTGGACAGACAAACGAACAGACGAACAAGTGCTACCAAGTACATATACCTCTTTTCAACTTCTCTGTACGGAGCTTGATAAAATAACAAAAACGAAATAAATAACCCAAACAGGGAGGAGAACGTTAAATGTTCAAATATTGAGTTATTTCCCTTTATTCTAATTCTACTCGTCTTTATAAACTCTTCGCTTTGAACCTTTTTTTCCTTTTGAATGAATCCACCAACCTTTTCATTGAAATTTGTTCAGAACTTGTTGATATATTGTGTGGAGAAACAGATGGACAAACCAATGAACAGACCGACAGACACAAGTGAATACATATATCATAACCAAATTCGTTTGCAAAGGTAAATAATTCACACATGTAATAATAAGTAATGTGCTTTTGTTGTCTATCACTTTTACGTCATCAGTGACGCCTGGTGACGTAATTTAGCTCGAATAGAATCTTCTGTTTCATCAAACTTGATAAATTGTATGTTTGCCTAATTTTACCCCATGGTTAGTTTAATATTCAGGAAATATTGAAGACTAACAAGATAATGCTGCAGAACTTATTCTTTTTGATATTTTATAAATACAATGCAATTGCAAAATTACTTGATTATTGACATGCTTTTGTTGACAAAGGTAAATGAATAATAATAATAATAATAATAATAATAATAATAATAATAATAATAATAATAATAATAATAATAATATCGGGTCTGGTTAGTAACTCAATAGAATCTGTCACATGATCCACGTCTCTTGGCAGCATAACGTATTGGGTGTGAGCAATTGAAAAATTCAAAAACTGGGTTGATCAATGGATACTACTTTTTTTCCAAAAAACAAAAACAGACATAACTGCTGCTGGACACAAATTGAAGGACTAATTTAGCTTGAGGTTGGAATGAAAATTGAACCCTCACCTGACTAAAAACCTACTTATGGCGAGATCGATCAAAACACAGAACAAAAACATTCTTATCTAGACATAGGAGTAAATGCTTAAATTTTCAGCTCGATCGGTGTGAAATGTTGGCGTTATATATATATTTATATACACACATATATACAGAGCTGTCCAGCCAGACCAACTTAAGAACTGAAGAAACATATTTTGACAGTTTTGGAGACGGTTTATTATTCATCATTATGTTTTTGGCTTTGATTTCAGTTTATGTAAGTCGGCAGCTGAGTTTCAACCAGAAACTTTAGGCTTGGAACTTGGTTAGTTATGACAGTCCGGTCTCTCTTTCTCTCTCTCTCTCTCTCTCTTTCTCTATCTATCTATCTATCTATCTATCTATATCTATCCATCTATCTATCTATCTATCTATCTATCTATCTATATATATATATATATATATATATATATATATATAAAGAGAGAGAGAGAGAAAGATGGGGGTTTACTTATACAAACAATACAACACTACCAAACTTACCTATCTATGTACATAAAGTGATGCATGCAGAGTGTAGTACATACTTTCACATTGACAAATATTTTCTAATAATATGTGCAGTGGAGATGAGAGCTATTTCCTGTATCTCATATATACTGGGCTTTCCAGGTATGCTTCTTTTTCCCACGAGAGCGATAAGTGACACAAGGTCGAGTTTAAGATGGAATGGAGCAGCTTCAAAAATAGCTCCAGCCAACGCAACCGAAGTCCTTCTTAAAGCAATGGAACAGCGCCGCCTTGAGGCGAACTGCTTCCCTGCAGCTGGGCTGTTTTATAATGGAAGAACCTGAGGACACCTCCAAAGGCTCCCAATGTGCTTAGCAATGCGAGGCCTCAGTGTTCCGTAATTGGCTACAGTATTTCACCTGTGCACTCGATCTTAAACACACCCTTCAAACCAGTCTCCGGTGCTGTTATAACAATCGGTATCATTTTTATCCTGAGTTGCCACTACCACCACCACCTCGTCGTCATCATCATCATCATCATCATCATCATCTTTTTTGCATTTCTAGACTAGTTGCCTGGTCGTTAACGATAAGGACTATTGGAAGCAAGTGTCCAGCCGACTCTCACAGTCCACTGCAGCAATGAGGGTAAAAGTTTCACACCAGTTGCTTGGTGGTTATCGTTGAAGACTGAGTGACAGCAAGTTTCCTCAAGTCTCCACCCTTTTTTCATAATCCACTTCAGCGCTGCAGATAACAGTGTCACGCCAGTTGCCCAGTGGCTATCGCTGAAGGCCGAATGCCTCTGGAGAGGGAAATATTTATCATATGATCATGTTGATAATGATTATTCGATTGCAAAAACTCATCCTAAACAAATATTGGACGACAGGAAGATAACGAGATGAACCAACTTTTTAGACTAAACAAACACTCTGAAATTCTTCGAACGGATATTACTTTTACGCTTGGCCAAGGAAGGGGAAACGAAGTCAATTATGGGAGCCCAACAAGATTTGACTGATCATGGCAGGAATAAAAACAATGAAAATAAAACGAACATTGACCAACAAAGACTAACAAGGCAGGTCTAGTCAGTCACTCAAACCATCATGCGACTAACATCTTTTTCTTTTTGCAGCATGCCTTGTAAAGGATGATGAATAGAAAAAATTTGAAAAGGGGTCATCAATGGATGAGGTCCCCTTATTTGGACGGTGATCACTAATACGTTCGAATTTCAAAAAAATAAAAATAAACAAACAGGCAGGCACAAACTAGTAACCAATTTAGCATAAACTTATGTTATAAGTTTAATTTACAGTAAAAACCTATAGGGTGGGAAAAATAAAAAAAAACAACAGTTTTTCTCGACATGATAACGAGTACAAATTAAAAATATCAACTGTCTGGATCCATTAGTGCGGTTTATACTTGTGATACGTACACACAGAGCCAACCAGGTAGCCAGATTAACTTGAAAACTGAAGAAACTAATGTTGACAGTCTTTGTGACTGTCTATGGTTTATGGTTTCTAATATGGCTGAAAGCTAACAAAAATGTGGCTTTCGCCTCACGAGGAGTAGAAATTTGAAGCGTAACCCTCCACGGATCATTGGTCGTTTTCAAAGTACTTACATTATATGAATACATAAAGGTACCTATACGTGTTTATGCAAACAAAGCCTGTAAATGATTAAGGTTTAAGGTTATCTGATCATACAGGTTGTCAATTTAGTGTTTGTTGCGCTAAAATTAGCTCTTTTTTTGTTCTGGCAGCACGAAAATCGCTACATAGTGCAGCAATATATTTAAAACCATTTTTGCCGGTTCTGAAGAGTTTTTTATTGGTTGTCAAAGTAATGCAAAAATTTTTTGACCATTTTTGGCAATCCTGTTGGAGTGTATCGACCATTTTTGGTGCTTTTTGACTATTTGACACACACACACACACACACTCATACACACACATACACTCATACACACACACACACACACACACATATATACATATATATAGTGCTTTTCAGTAATCCTTGACAATCAAATTGGAGCAAAAATATTTTTTGAGTGGGCAGCACTTATCAAAGTGGCCGTTTGCGGTGTCAGACCATCCCTGATCCACACGAGTTAAAGTCTGGTGTACCAAGTATAATGCGATTTCAAATCTACTGCAAACTTACTACTCTGTGTTTAGACAAGCTGCCATATTTAACGCCATATGATCCTCTTTTTCTTCCTCCATTATCGCTCAAAGGGTAAACGTTAACTTTTGCTTTATTAATAGCCATCAACCATTCACAAAAAGTCGACACCAAAACTGTCAAAATTGGTTTCAAGTTGGTCAAGCTGGCTGACTGGCTGACTGGCTGACTGGCTGGTTATCTATGCATGTAAATCCAATATGATGGTCCTACCCAAAAATAAAGCTGAAGCTGTCACGTTTTTTTTTCGTATGAATGTACTACGTGTACAGGCCACACCAATTGAGCTACAGGCCTGAAAAATTCAATATCTACTCCTTAATTATGTCTCATATATATTTTGCTTTTCGGAGAGTCTACCACTACAAAGGTTTTTAAGGGGGCTTTACTTTGCGATGTAAGCCCCTATCACATTGATCACTTTTTGTGTCTGTTTGTTTCTTGAAGATTTGGAATATTTCAGTGATCACTGCCCAAACAAAGGGCAAGAGAAGTAACTCATTCATTGATCACCCTCCTTTCTGTCCAAAACTATAGACTATCAGGAGGATGCATTGGTTGTATACTCCTCTTTTTAGGACTAATTAGATTTCTGTGTTCTTGTAAGTTAAGCTTGCTCTGTCGAAGGCTTGCTATCCTAAAGTGAGCCTTCGCTTGATTTCTTTTTCTTTTGAAGATTTCTTCGAGATTCATTGTCTTAGGTAAATGTAGTCATCTTTGCGTTTTCAATTTTGATCGTTATGTTTTTATTTCCGTCATGATTGCAGCACATGACCTTTGTTTAGCTAAAGTTTTTCATTTAGTTTTGAAGCATTGGTTGGAGCTCGTGAAGATTCTCAGTCAAAAGGACAATGTCGCTTGCAAATCTAAGATTTCTAAGATATTTGTTGTCTATTCTGATTCCTTTAATTTCCCTGCATAGGTTTCGGAAGATCATCTCAAGGCTGGATGTGAGGAGTTTAGGTGAGCTGATATCACCTTGTCGTACCAATTATCAGGTTACATGAAGACTCTGAGCCCTTTCAGCTCCAGAAAGAGCGACGACAAAGTGATCCCAGCTCACCCTAGGTTTTTTAAAGTTTAATCAACTCTTATTGCTATTGTTTACATACTCTTCAGGAATTGGTTGGAAATTCTGAACGGACGTATTTTGATCAGTGAAGTGATGTTGCAGTTTGCACAAGCTCCTATCTCGAGGGGTTCCCAACGTTTAAAAAAGAAATTTTGAACGAAAGGACAATGAAAACTTTGTAAAACTTCAGAGCTTGAAAACTGGTTAAGTACAGACCCTTTTGAAGGAAGGTGTAGAAAAGAAAGTATGAGTCATGATGGTTGCTTAAAGGAATTAGGGTAAACATCGTTAGAAAATAGGAGAGGTTATGGAGACTTGACAGAAATGTTTGAAATTATGTGTTGTATGGAACTAATGTATTTTTTTTACCAAAAAGGAGAAGAAGGGACTGAGAAGCCATGCATATATTGTGGAATTCATTGAAGTAGATTGAATATAAAAAAGTTTTTTTCAGTGTTTTATGATAATGGAATAGACTACCGGAATATGGTGTACAATCGACAAAGTTTTTAAAGAATTTTGATTAATATTACACCATTGCTAGTGCTAATGTTTCATGTCTTGGATATTGTGTGAATATGATTATTTGATGTGTGTTTTTCTACACAAATTGCACACTTTTCTTCCACACTTAAATAAATGTTTCAAACAATTTGCAAACTTGGCAGAAAGAAATATTGAATTGAATCAGTCAAATTGTTTGAATTTGACCAAAAATGACCTTTTCTCGTAAAGAGAATTGACCGATGGCTTTGTTAAATAACCACCTCAGTCTTATACTTTTATATGCGACAGACCAAGCACAGGCAAAGTAGAGGACTGTACACGGAATTCGAAGCAAATTAGAAGCTTGTAATCTTCAAAAATCATTAGGGAGTTTCTGGTGTTTTCTTTTTCGTTTTTGAAAAAGAGATTCGGAACTGAATGAAAAAAAGTTCTATAACAACTCAGAGTCTGAAAACTGATGGAATAGAGGCAGTTTTAGAAGAAGGAGTCATACATAAACTTGACAGAAAGAATAGAGATGAGTGTGTCAACCCTTTAGATGTGCTAGTATCATTAGTGACTATTGCCGTCACTGATAAGTCGACATATCAAATCCCTCACACTTTCCAAACAAAGCATTTACTCTCGTTCCCTATATGAAAGTGAGATGCTCATAACCTGATGTCACTCGAGAGGTGAAAGGTTAAAAAAAGGAAAGAATGGCATTACTCTCATTCCAGCGGAATATTTTTTTAAAGTTCACATACCAAATATTTCTTGAAATAAAAAAAAATACTATAAACCACTTTTACTTAAAAAAATAAGTAATATATCTAATAATTTAAGTATCAAATAAATAAAATAAACGTTGAAGATTAAAGTCACATTCAATTTATCAATCACATTTATGATATATATGATATTTCGTAGATTTAAGATTTATGTCTGGAGAATGGTGATATGTTTTAAGACCTTTTTTGATTCAATCTGACATGTGAATTCGAATATATAGTCACTGTTTTTGCTAGATCTTCAGCCCCACAAAAAACCGAATCTATGATCTGACTTTCAGGCGTATCAGTTTACACATATGTTGATAGGCACATTCTACTCAGAGTAAGCGTGCACTCAAACAGGTCTGATTGATCACTCGAAAGGAACCAAAATGTGATCAATGTCAACAGTCGGAGTGTCATGTTGAGGGGATCTAAATTACTAAACACAATATGGAGTAAATTTTCAGCCCTCTAGCTCCATTGCCGTGGCCTGTATGCGTTATACGTACATCCATGGCTTGCCAGTCAGACAGACTAACTAGAAAACTTAAAGAAACCTCCGTTGACAGTCTTGGTGATAGTTTTGTCCGACCGTTTCTAATAAAGCAAATTAAATTTCGACTGAAAATCATTACTTCCAATACTTATAACATTGAAGACGGATCGAAATACATCAACACGCCTGACAGTTTCAATAATAGAGATAATTCGACTGAAATCGAGTAACTATATTCGAGTTATTGAAAAGTATTCAACGAAATCCAAATTGCTATCCAAGCCACAAATGAAATAACATCATAATCTATTTTGCTATTGGCTATCGATCTTTTCCGGTCCGGTGCTCACAAATGGACGAATTGTTCAAACTGTCTAAACCGTTTTGATAGATAACCGCGTCGGGAAGCGTTAGCAACCAGCTGACAAAGACAATACCTCGACTGAAGGACATCCCTAGCTTGCCCCGTGACTGAGATAATTAAACATTTACTGCTAATGCCAGTGATCGGTGTTCAAGCTCAGGCTAAAATCGAGAATTTCGAATGTTGATTCTCTAAGCAGTGTAGCACAATAGAATTAAGGTAGCACTCGTAACAAGATAAAACTGTTTTAAGTTCAACAGATGAAAGATTCGGCAGTCAGGATCACTGGAAATCAACCCGGAATCATTTGCCTATTTTTCACTTGCGATAATCTGGGGAGGCCATTACTCCAAACGGCACAGTTTTTCTTCTCCTTTTTTTTCCACACAGAATCTATTCTTTGGGGTTGGTACCCTTTTTTAGTAGCCCAGCGGACTGAAACAGCTAAGGTGACTGCCAAGCTTTAGGCTTTGTTTTGTTGATTTTTTTTTTAATCCATGAGGCCTAATCTGATTTTACCATTTGTAAATATCTGTTCAACAATAAAATTCTGAAGTAGCCATTTTGATTTTGGCTAAATAACAATACATTTATTTGCTTTTTTATGGACGCTTTAATAAAACAAAACCTTTATTTTGAAATCCCAGCGTACACATCAGATTTTTATTCCCTCGTGACAAAATCTCTAATTTAATTATTTCAAGATTGATTAATTACTTTTATCTTTTTATTCCCAAATTGCACATTTTGCCAAAGGAGTATAGATGTATAAAATGTCAAATTCTTCTTTCCCCAATAATTTTCCTGTTCCAAAAATCGATAATCGTTTTTCCTTTCTTCCAGTAATCGGTTCATATTCTCACTATTGTCGGTTGAAACAAGGTTTAACATTGTTAGTTCAGACGAAGTATTTTTCTTTTATTTTAAATTTTCGAAATGTCCAGCGAAACAGTTGTATTGCCTCATCGCTGGATTTTATCCACCCACGACGGTATTTATGGTCACTTCTGGGGGCTGGTGGTTGGGGGTGGGGATATGGACTTCGTTCCTCAACGAGACGGTCCTGATTGAGTTCTAAATTCACTCGCTTATAAACATCTTGCATTCAATAAATATGCTGTTGGTGATAATATCAAAATAAAGAAAGGGAACCTTCTAATCTTGGGGGAATTTGTTTGTTTTATGTGGGAATTCCTTTCTTTTTTTAATTGTCTCTTTTTTTTTTGAGAAATAAGGGAAATTTGACGGAGAGACATACATTTTGAAGGGATTAATAACATTTTACATTGAAAGACCAACGAAAATAAAGAGTAAGAATCAATGGTGATGATTCTCATCCTATTCATTCCCCTATTTCCATTCCTTGAGATGGCACTCGATTCGTTTCTTGTAAATAGACTGTCTCAGACGACTGAAAGTCTCCATCTGCTAACCAATTTGACTCATACTTTGGGATAGGGAAATTGATTCATGAATCTCCCAAGAGTATTAGTGCAAAGTGATCACACACTACCTGAACCAGATTTTGAATTAGGTTTGTCGTTCACAGTTCGCACCGTCGAACCCAGGATCAATCCAGATCTGGCCAGTATAATCCAGTCGACGGCAGTGCTATGAGCTGAAGACCCCGCTTCTGTCAATTCCGTCAGATTGATGAATGGTCGTGTGTTTGTTAACAATTTGTTTTTCGCAGAGTAGGGGTGAAGTTGGGGAAGCCAAATTTGCGATTAGACACGTTCCAAAGAAATCGGGAAAGGTGGTCATGGCATTCTAAAAATCCGAACGTCTGTTTGAATTCGATTCAGGAAGTGAGAACATTAGAATAAAATCATTAATCAAGTTGGAAACGTCAAATTATGTCTCCCCCTCGCAGTCCTCCTTACCGTGACTGAGAGAAAAAAAAGCAAGATGCTTTCGAGAAGAGATTTGTGACCAAAAACAACTGCTCACCGAATCGTTATCTGATTACAGCTTTCCAGAAAAAAGCAGATTCCAGATGCCCCAGGGGCGGGGATGTAATCAATGTCACTGATTCTTTTTATAATCAAGACAACAGGATCAGTCGATTTGATCAACCCTGGATATTTTTGTAGTCACTTTGACCTCAATGCTGTTAGAGTCGTACCCACGTTTCGTTTGACTTGCGGGTACAATCCACGATGGAGCCTTTCAGTGACAATCCATTTGATCCGTTTTCATCCACACCTTGCCGATGTAAACCACCGTCTTTTTGGCCACCTACGCACTTAACTTTCACAAAACAATATTAGAGACAACCAACCAAAACTGTCACCAAAACTACCAACGTATGTCTCTTCAGTTTTCAAGTTTGTCTGGCTACTTGCTGGCTGTGAATGTATCTCGCATACTGGCCTCACCGAAAGATCTAGAGGGCTGACTAATCCAATTAAATGGTGTAATGGTTCACACATCTGCCTCTTACACTGAAAAATTCAATTCAAAGAATGATTCAAAAGTGTGGAAAACTCTTCATTATGGACAAATACCCGGTGCACCCGGCATCTAACTGATTACACTCTAAACTATTTGACTGGGGTGGGATTGGAATTGTATGATCTCCTATTCAAAAGGAAGGTAGCAAATGAAAGAGGAGCCTTCGGGCAACCTCCAACTACGGTCGGTATATATGTATATATATATATATATATATATATATATATATATATATATATATATATATATATATATATAACTACATGTATGATTTAATCAATATATTAAAATATTAAAATCATAGCTGAAAGGTAGGTGGTATTTAATCAACATTTCTGGAGTGCTATATTGATATAAACGTTTCGTTTTCAAATTTCGGAAACGGTTACAAGTTGAACAAATTATGATCCAAACACGTGAAAATTTATACATAGTACTATGATATCATAGTCTATGTAAAACCAAAAAAATTCACCAAAGAAAATAAGTTATATCGCAGATACTGGGAAATAAGTGACTGAAGTGACATGAAAAGTTTTTTTAATGTGTTTTATGTTAGAAGTTGTAGAGCTTTCTAGAATATATATATATATATATATATATATATATATATATATATATATATATATATATATATACATACATATATATATATATATATATATATATACATATATATATATATATATATATACATACATACATATATACATATATATATATATATATATATGTATGTATATATATATATATATGTATATATATATATATACATACATATATATATATATATATACATATATATATATATATATATATACATACATATATATATATATATATATATATACATACATACATATATACATATATATATATATATATGTATATATATATATATATATATATATATATATATATATATACATACATACATATATACATATATATATATATATATATATATATATATATATATATATATATATATATATATATATATATATATATATGAAAACGAGTTAGTTTTGTTTTTCGAAATTACCTAAATTTCCAGAATGGTCGTCCTCAGTTATAACGAAAATTGTCGAACAGAGAAGATAATGAGTCAGGGTTAGTTTAGGGTTAGGGTTTGAGAATTAGGTTCGGGATTATGGCTAGGATAAGGGTTACGGTTGGGGTTGCAAGTAACAGCAAATACCTTTTTTCATGAGTATGAAACTGAAAAGAACATATACTGACAATTGACGATAAAACTTCATTGAACAATATTTTTGTAACCTCTGACACTCCAGATAACCACATATCTGGTTTCATATATTTGTGGTTATTTGTAACTTCGAGACGAATACGTTAGTAGCAGTAATAGCAGTTACCTTAATAACATCCACATAATTCAGCGTAATCGGTTACCTCCCATTGATATTTAGTTTATGGACCAAGAGACAACTCTCGCCTGTTTTAGTTTCAGCTAAACAAATTCTGAATACAATCTTCTCTTAACTCCGTTCAGGTTTCCCCGTATCCTATACCGTGTCAGAGGGTACCTATGTTTTCACGGTGTGTCTTGGGTGAGATCGATTTCCAGGCTTCATCAATCATGCTCTTAATCATTACTGAGTGCTTAACAGAGGGGCTTTGAGTACCACCTTTGTAGCCATGGATTGAACCCACGGTATTGTGGATTGCAGGCGAGCACCCTACACCTGGGTCATGATGATAGGATCATCATCATCATCATCATCATCATCATCATCATCATCAATGTTCCTCGTTTGACAAAGACCTTCCCCTAAATTCGCTAGATCTCTCTATCGTAGGCGTCGCGGAGCCAACACTTTCTGAACTTGTCTAGTCTGTCACGTTATCTTATCTTCTGTTGGCCACATTTCATGCATGATCTCTTGGGTTCCACGTTGGTAGTCGCGATGTGCAGCGGTTTTCTGACATTCTTGACCATATGACGTTTCTAATGGATCCTACGATATTTCTGGCTCCTGTCTTTTCTCTAATGTACTGTGCTGTCTTGTGATTCCTCAATCCGATATATATATATTATATGTATATATGTATAAAAAACGAGATAGAAGCTGACATAAACGGCTCTTTTTTCTTTCGCATATACAATTCCTATCTGATAGCAACCGGCCATCAATGAGTGAAGCTCTCAGCTGTAATTAGAAGATGGAGGGTTAAGTGGTGAAAACTCGGTAGAAACTCAAAGAAAAATATAGGTAGGTTGATAGAGGAAGTTTATAGTGTACAGATACGTTCCCTCCACTTGAACAATTGACGCAGCACAATCTTCCTATCTGTATTGTTTAATATTCTTTTACAGCTGTTATGGCGATGGATAGAATTTTTTTTAAACAAACGTAACAATTTTCTTATCTAATTTTAGGGCGGTGTTGAACGAGCAACTCAGCTCGGAGGCTTAAAATCACAGATACTACATTTTGATCCATATCTATTCACTTCCCCACGAGAGCAAGATGTGACACAAAGTCGGTCTAATGTGGTGTTCCGCACGGAGAGCTCAAATGATCACTCCAATCCCTGCCACTAGTGTTGCGAAGGCGTCAGGGCAAGCCAGACCTTTGCTTTTTAGTGCATCGAGAGGGTTCTACCCAGGGGTTTACTAATCCCTCGAGACTAGGCAGGGTTATGTTTTTAGACCACAGTACGAATCCTAGGCCTCTTTTGCTTAGCAGTACTGATCCTCAGTAGGCCATCATCAGCTACTATATTGCACCGGAGTAGAATGTACTGCAAGCAGATACTACGCTTTGATCTTGGCCATGCGACTGAGAATCGAAGACATGATGTCTGGATGAACATTGAGAGCCCGTATTTCAAGCGGACCACAGAATTACGATTGTTCCAATTTTTCCCCATATGAATTAATGGTAATTGCTTTACGTGATTCTGGCTTAAGATTTTTTTTTAATGGGAGTGCTCTACTTTCGGTATTGCAGAGAAAACCTGTATTCTGATTACTCATCGGTTGTGCCTTTCCTATAAGAATAAAAAAGAGAAGAAACAAAAGAAGAGAAGTTAAACTTGAAGAAATGGAAAATTTCCCTAGCCAAACAAGAATAATTAGCTGAGCTGGTCGTTAGTCTAAACGAAGGAAATTAGATTTTATGGTTCATTCATTTCTGCTACGTCCGTGAAATAAATGCCTGGAATAAAATATAATTTTGGATTTTGTTAAAAAAGATAAATAAATATAAATGCTTGGTTCATGATAAATAGAAAATAAATTAACATTTCCTGTTCATTCTGCTCCAAAGAATTTGCAATAAGGAAATGTACAATAAAACATAAAATAGAAGTCGAATGATTATTATGGAACGTCAACCGGGACTGTCATTATAGGTTTCTTCAGCTTCTGAGTTGGCCTGACTGGTTGGATAAATATGTATCTACCACGCATACAGGTCACACTAATGGAGTTAGAGGGCTGGAAATTTGTTTATTTACTCCTTATTATGTCCAGAAAAAAAGTTTTCATTGAATCCCTCCTCAAGATATGTTTTTACTGGGGGGATAGATTTGCGTTGTAATTTTATACTCAATTGCTCTCTTAGTTCGTGTCACGCTTCATTTTTGAAAATTCAGACGTTTTATTGATCACTGGTCAACAAAAGGCGACAATGGTAACTTATTCATTGATCACTGTTTTTTCCATTTTGTAATTGATCACCCCATGTCAGCATGTTGCCAAAAGACGTTGGTCACGTAACAGTTTCTATTGGGGGACTAATGAGACCCGTCTAAATGATTTTTTCCATCATGTCCGATTTTAGAATATAGTCATTCGTCAATTTTAAGAAAAAAAAACAAACAAATAAAAACGTTGAATATGCTTATTAAGTATAGTTTAGTCTGACACGAGGTCACAATCGTGGGTCACTAACGCTCGAATTCCTTTACAATGGTTAGCAAAACTAACCATTGACCCGTAACAGATGCTTTTTTGTAAGAAGTGTATGAACTTCGGCTCCAGCTTGTTCTAGTAATATTACAGCTCGCATAAGGAAGTCATAAATTTCAATAAAAATCAGGTTTCATTCACAACACAATTAACTAAATTAACCAATCACTTCATTACATAGAAATAATTCCATTTATATTGAAGAGACAGCATGAACCGATTCGCAAAGATCTAATCATAACTATTCTAAATTTCAAGAGAATATTTTTTTCAATTATCTCTATACATTCAAATATTTTTGAATACTTAGAGCTTGTTTAAACTTTTTTTTTATAGTATGTGCACTTGAAATGGTGGAATATCAGTTCCCTACGCAGTAATGGCCGAATCTGTAGTCAGAGTAAAAGTACTTTTTATAGTTCGATGTATATAAACTTTGTGCCTTAGTCCAAGAGACTCCCGTACCAAATAGCTACTCATTCTGATCATCTACAAGGCATCTCCGTGGAAAGAAACTGTTAATGGTGCAGACCCCCTGGTCAAATGGTTTCTGTGAGTACTTTGCTTCGCAACGATAATAAGTCATTGCAAACCCCAAAGTCCTCAGGGTTGAGAAAATCAATAAGCAAAGAGGTCATGCTCTTGGGAATACATTAAGCTCAGTGTTTCATAAACTGGTTAATGTATTCTGCATAAACGTTGAATGAAACTATTTGGGGGTGAATACTTTAATTTACTCAGATATCGATTTCTTTTCTATTCTCAAAAAGGTTATTTTCTAGGGTCGACACACACAATAAGAAAATAGCATTTCTAAGTATCTAGTCCCAAGACTGTAATTCAGTTAATTTGCTTTACGTCGTCTTTGGTCATTCGAAGTCAATCGTTGGATATAGACTTTCCCAAAGATTCATCAGAGCTTTCTATCATGGGCGTCTTGGAACCAGTATTTTCTTAACTTGTCTAGTTTTTAATGCCGTCTTATATTCTAACGGCCATAATTTTATTCATGATCCTCGGGGATCCATGTTGTGGGTCGTGATGTTTGTGTTTTTCAGATGGTTTTCAGGATATCTCTAATGACTGTAGGGTTAAGCATAATCATCTTCTGTGCTAGTTTCAACTTCATGTGGGATTATCGAGAGTGTACGTTCATTGTGTACCTTTCTTGCTTGGATGGATGGGATTTTCTTGTTTTTTTCTCCACTGAGAGCTTGCCAACCTTGAATGATTCTTGATTTCTTCTTCTTCTCAGGATTTCATAGGGATTTGTTATCTTAATAGACGTAGTTTTCCACTTCCTTCATCCCTGCGTTTCCTATGTTTATCTTTTCCCTCAACATATTTGTTGTACATGACATTTTTTTGACTGAAGTTTATGTGATGACCAACTTTCTATCATTATTCAATGATCATGAATGTTCTCATATGCAGATATTTTATTCTTTGCACTGTGTTGGAGTAATTTTCTCAGATATCTATATTCTTTCTATTCTCAAAAAGTTTCATGAGAAAACATTGTTTGTAAGAATCTACTTCTAAGATGGTCGGTTATTCACCTCGCTGATACAGAATGATTTTACATGAAAAGGGAGAATAAGACGAAAGAGATCAAAAGGAAATAACTTTATTAAGGATCAATGGAATTTCCTGAAAATGACTCAAGGGAGAAGGACACTGAATTAGTTGAAAAAAGTAAATGAATTCCGAATAAATAATGAATGAGACAATTGAGAACATTTGGTTGATGGTTTATGAAATTTTCTGATAAAGATTCGATGATGAAGAACACTGAAATAGTAGAAAGAACGAAATCAAATCTGCATAAAATGATAGGCAAGGGAGAATGGGACAAAAGAGATCAAAGACAAAACAAATATTGTTAGGGGTCAAGGAACCGGGGAGAATGACTCTAAATTAGTTGAAGAAAGACTAGTCTAGAGACTTTTCAAACTTTCATCTAACTTAAATGAATGAAACAATGATGAAAAAAGAATGATCATCACTGAAACTATGGGTATCCTCGTTGACTTTTGATGAGATCGTAAAATCAAACACAGCCTTCTTTGTCCATATTTTGAGAAGTTTCATCAGCATTATTTTGCATCATTCTAATCACGTCGGAGAAAAAGTTGGAATAGCGTTTTCCGTCAAATATCTTTCTCTACGTCAGTATTTCTATCTGTCATTGTAACAAGTTCGCAATGGTTTTATAGACACATGATATAATTAAAACTAAAATAGTTTTTGAAGATAGGCGGATAAAGTGTCAAGTACTGGCGACGATCGACAAGCAAACTTTTTACAGAACTCTCCACGGATCAACAATATTGAAGAGAACCACTGAAGGAATACAAGGACTCGAAGAAGACTTTTGGCCAGTCGCAGACTAAGACCCCAAAGAGGGGTTGTCTCCAAGAGGATTGCCTATATGTCTTTTTTATTCTTCTTTGTAATTATTTTTCTAATGAAGCATGCATCTATCCTCATTTTTTTCCATATTTTCCCAACAAATTTAAAAGAAATTTTGTGGAAGAGTAGACAATGGATTGAGAAAAATTTGGTCGCTTTCGGGGGCGGATCAAGGAATTTTTCTTTGATTGAGAGATACTTCCGTTTTCTCCATACTTTTTGTACATGGTCATAAATGCCTACAATACATCTCCAAAAGTTCTCAATGAATTTCTATGAACATTTGTAGAAGAATAAATGATTGAACCTTTAACAAAAACATATAAATGATACCTATACTTATTTTCTTCATACTATTTCATGTAGTCAGAACTGAAAAATTGAAAACTAAAGATGAATAGAATTTTAGAATATGATAGCTTGTACCATCACATCGAATAATACAGGAGAACCATGGTGAACAATGTATTATGTACTTGTACAAAAAGGGATGAAGGAAAGTTCTGGAAATGTGGTGACATCGTCAGTTATTGCCTGAGTGACTCTAACCATAGTCCCTTTGGTATCCACAATTACTAATGCATGACACAAGCAGAAAACGGGGAACAAGTTGTCTTCCAGGCCATCAATGTTTTTTTTCTAGGAAAACCGCAGAACCAGTGTTGAGGAAAAAACACATTTATTGTCCCCATTCTTCTCATATCATTGGTAGGTCTTACCTATGTATCAATAACACAGGCACTCTTTTAAGACACCCATCCCGGCTCGATTTTACCAGAACAGACTTTTACGGATGTATTTTCGCTAAGGACAGTATTTCCAAACATTTCCCTCTCTATGTTGCCCATATCTCTTTCCTACTTCCCCCTTCACCTCCTTAGTTCCTCAAAACATCACTAGTCCACAAAATCCACCCGAAGAAGGCTGTAGGGTACAACGGCTGAAACATAGTGTTCAAAATACGAACCGAGATGAGGACAACAGCCTGAAAACTCATATACATAATGATTATCACAGATCTAATGGACATAACATGTTTACTTAACTTTCACCCCTTGAATGATTTACGAATTAGTATTTGTAAATAAGAAGAAGTGAACATTACATTCAGAGGGACATAGTAGAGTGATCATTAAGATTGCAAACCCTTGCACTTGTAATTGGTGCACGTCTCTCACCTTGTGTTGTGTTTGACGACACCAAGTCTAGACCGTTAGTGATGCAAATTAACTTTCAAATAATTATGTTCTAGCTTACATAATAGCCGTTCCTATCTCTGTCAAACTCGTGATACCGATCTAAAAGTCTTAGTTTTGAGGAAGCTTCGTTACCCGGGCCGCATTTCTGCCAGAAACCTCACAACCTTGAAGATGGTACAGTGAGATGCATATACAATTTAAATACTGTAATAGAATATTTTTGATATTCACCAAGTTTGTCACAAGGCCACAAAAGTGGTGAACTCAAGAAGGATCGAATCCATAAGAGTTATTACTGAGATTTTAAGGAATTTTGTGAAATCCCTAGTTTCCTAAACTCGCTGTAACGCGTACAAAGGAATTGTTATTTTCAAGTCTCCAACCTTCTTCACAGTTTCACAGTTCATAGTATTGCCGTGCTTCAAAGTTTCACACCAGTTGCCCAGTGGTTATTGGTGAAGGCTGAGTGTCAGTAAGTCTCCTCAGGTCTCCATATCTTCCTCACCTATCACAGCAGCGCTTTGGTTTGCACCGCCTCCATCATTTTTTCTCTCTTTCTGCTGTTAGGCCATTATTAAACAGCTTAGGTCGTAGATTTCATATTTTTAGTACCCCCTTCAGCATTTTTGCGGTCCTCAGTAGGGCTGTGGCCTGTATAGTCTCAATCCTTCTTCTTATCCCCAGTTCCTCGAATCTCGATTTCAGTGTCTTTGGTATGATTTCGAGTCCACCTACGATTACTGGTACTACCCTGAATTCCATATTCCACGCCTTCTTTCTCTCCCAGGTTCTGGTGATTTGCCCTAGCTTTTCACTCTCTTTCCTATTTACTCTGTGATCAGCAGGCAAGTCGATGAATATCATTTGGCAGGTTATCCTTTCCTTGTCCACAATCACCATGTCCAGTCTTCTTGCTTCGATAGGCTGGTCAGTTTGGGTCAAAGTCACAGAGTAATTTATGGCTTCCATTCACCAGGGTTGCTTCCGGTCAGCGCTGGTACCACTTTTCTGCATTGTCGAATTCTATTCGTTTGCTCAGTTCCCAGTGTATCACTATTGCTACCCTATACTCCTTCTCGGCTAGTTGACTACATTCATTAATTATGAGGATTATAGTTTACTTCCTTTCTCCGTGTAGGCGTTATTTGCTGTCCCTTTGGGTCCTGTAGGCTTCCGTTTTGATATCGTTTGCCCTTGTTTGTCTTTGTTTTAGGCTGCCATGATAAGCGATTCTGTTTCTTTCTTCAGGTTAATTTTACGTGGCCATGTCCATGATCTCTCCTCTGCAACATCCTGTCTGTCTTTTAAAAAAAAAATTCTATTATAATAATGATAATAATACTGATAATAATGATCATAATAATAATTTGAAAAAAAAAAGATTTATAAGAAGCACCCTCTTTCGGAGACATTAATGTTCAAATCCTCATCGGGAAAAAGCGATTGAAAACCAGGGCAATCAAAGTTGTAAAATATGTGACGTTTCTTGAAGAACAGTCCAAGGAGAGTGAAACTTGTCAAAACGATTCAATCGAACAAGGATGGCAGGAACCACATTTACGAAGTGTATTCATTTAACGTGTTCGTATAATTGTGAAAATCTCGAAACAAGAAAGTTTTTATTTTTTATCATTCAAAACTTCCCCGTATATGTATGAACCTAAATATCATAGGGTAACTGATTTCAAAGACTCGGTGTTATATTGGCTGAAATTCCTGCGCCTGCAAGTCGCGTTCATAATGATAAGTTGCAAGGTCAAATCGTCTAATTCTGTAAACAAAATCTGGCAATTTATCTATAAGATCTTTCTTTTGCACCCATTCACCTTTCCAGTAGGCTCGGGGAAAATGATAATGCAACCTGGCAATGCATCAAAACAAAACAAAAATCTCAGAACATTTGAAGAAAGATAATAAATTCGTTTCATGTCTGGCTATTTTGTAAGGAAAATCAATGAAGACAAATTTTCTTTACAACAGATCTTGTTGGTCATTCCGTAGAAACCGTAATGTGATTAACGTCTCCTGACAGCATGCCGCACTAGGGGTGGTTGGGTGATGAATTGAAAAAGAATTGAAAAAGGGGTGATCAATGAATAAGTTAATACCGTCTGCCTTTTGTTTGGACAATGATCATCAAAAAAGTCTGAATTTTCAACAAAAAACAAGGAGACACAACCAAAGGGATCAATTCAGCATATAATTACATTAGAAACTGAACCCCAACTAAAGAACTATTAGGGGGTGATTAAAAAATTAAAAAAAATTTAGACATAATAAGGAGTATATGTTTAAAATTTTAGCCCTCTAGCTCAACTGATGCGTCCTGTACACAAGACAAATACATAGTAAGCCAACCAGCCAGCCAGCCAACCAGTTAGACCAACTTCAAAACTCAAGAAACCTTTACTGACTGGTTTCTATTTTTTAACATTGAATGCGGGGTCGAAAAACCTTATGTGTGAGCTGCGACCGAAAAGTTCGTTGTTTCGACCATGATAAAACTACTTACCCCAACACTTTCTACAGTGACCGCCTTGGATATGTATCTCGAGAAGAGTACTACCCCAAAAGAACATTGGCAATGTGCATATTACATTTTATTCGTGCACTCTGTTCAATTTCCTAGAATGAGTGGGTAGTATCGCGTATGATTGTATGTATGTATACTACAAACCTTCAAAGAAAACTGTGTCCGAAATTATCAACATAATTTATTCAGTTTTCAAGTTGGACTTACTGGCCTCATGCATGTTTGTGTATGTGTGTGTATGTATGTATCTTATGCATACAGACCGCACCAATGGAGCTAGACAGCTGGAAATTAAAACGTCTATCTCTTATTATGCGTAGAAAAATGGTCCTTTGTTTCTTGAAAAGAGGCGCCGGCTTATTTATACCATTCGAACGTACAACTGATACAAAGCGTAGTACAGATAAATTCTTACTTTCATATTGTTGACCAACACAATTTTTTCATCAGAATGATTTCGTTGATTTCTATGCGGCATGCATTCGCATTCTCAGAAAACAAGTCTGTCAAAAAATATTTTTCATTGTGCTTTTTTTTTTCATCGACAATTTTCTCAAAAACTATTCCAGTTATATCCATTGAATCAACCTAGATCGATATTTTGAATCAGCATCATTTGGTGAAGGTTTTACATTATTTTTTTGGACTTAATAACATGTGAGGGGGGGGGGGTTCAATGCTTTAAAAATATTTTTGAGCGGTAATTTGTTGTTTCAAAATCATCGTGGTTCCTCAGCTGTGTGGTCAGAGCCTCGAAAAAAAGAATTAGTAGACCTATTTCAGAATCTGGCCGAGGTTTTTTTTCCTCTATTATTTTATATGCTTTCAAACTATTTGTCCTTTCAACCTCACGGGAATTAGTCAGTTTTTATTTTTTTCCAGGCTTTAGAGAGAAGTTCTCTTAACTGTGTTGTAATTCTAAACTGAGCCCTCACTTTTCATTCGTCACATGAAAACCACAAATGTAATTTTTCATTCCCTCAAAATAAATCAAATCATTGATCCGTCTATATCATACAAAGAACCGAATTTCAATTTTTCATGCGCTTTCGATTCATTAGACTTTTAAACCTCCAGGAAATATGCCAGATCTTGGTTGGGAAATATTTAAATTCTTTCAAGACTTGTTTCTATTTACAATCCAGCTATTAAACTAAACCAGAGCCTTAATTTAAATTCTTCGTAGGTGGCAATTGGTTTGAATTTCTCTTTCTCTCAATGCTTATGTTAATTGACCAATGTTGTGTACTGGCCTGCGCGGGTGTGCTTTGGGATATGTGCTGACCTGACCGGGTAGGGATCACGATGGAAAAACAGAGGCATATCTAAATCAGCTGGACACAATTTACTTACAACACATTTAAAGTCGAATTTTATGAAAATTTAACCTCGGATTCCTATGAAGTCCGAAAAAAAAAAGAAATAATTTTAGCGTCAAAGAAATCGATGAGAGCGACAATACAACAATGTTTAGAAACGTGAAAAAAACGAAATCGTTGGATCGATTCCAAAACCTGATGGAGAAAACTTTTCTTTCTTCCTTTCAATTTCAGGTGCTTTCAATTTATTAGACCTTCAAATCTTCCAGGAATCTGTCAATTCTCAAAAAGGAAATATTTAATGGTTTTCATAAGAGGGGTTGCTATTTGCAATGTAGCCATAATGATAACCTACACCCTTACGTCCATTTGTCATAGGAGACCATAGACGTGAATTTCTCATTTTCTCAATGTTTAGCTGGATCTTTTAAGGAATCTAACCCAAAACTTACAATAAAACACTTTTTCTCATAGCAAAAACACTAACCCTATCTTCAACCCCAATCCAAATCCAAATCCAACAATAGAACATGAGCACATCTTAAAACCGATAGTTCGTTTTGATATGCAAACCACTAACGCCAAAAGTGATCAAATGCTTTCTCAGTTCCCAGGAAGAATAATCTTTAAAGTTTCTAGAGTGGTTACACATGCCAGTCTGGAGTTTTTCATAAAATCCCTATGAATATCATTTGCATCCCAGTGTTGTCAGATTCAGAATTTTTTTTCTTGGGAAACGTCAGGTCCTTTAGCTAGTTATACATAATACCATAGAACCAGGGTTATCAAAGTACGGATAGGTACTTATGTCTTGGATCAAAGTATCTGTGGGCTCTACTGACTATCGAAGAGTCTCCGGTGGTAAAGGAATATCTACATACCCACAGAAAAGTGACACATATAAGTAAATGGATGCACATTGAGTTTTATGAAAATACAAGCAGGGATACGCCGCATTGCCCGGGAAAAATAGCTTCAAATATAACAACCAAAGAAAACAAATTATATTTCATGGAGATTTCATAAAATTGAAGGTGGTTGGTTACTTACTTGAAAAATTATTTCCACTAATTTGTTTTCAAAATCCATGACTTCCCCTAGGTCAATTGAGTATGCATGTAAAATTTGTATCCATGTTTATGTGGTATTTATAGCGTCACAGACGAATGGATGGACATCATGGAATAATATGAATCAGTGATTTCCTAACTCTTGCCAGCTGCCCCGTTTCAGAGCATTCATCAGTACCCCCATAGAGTTGGTCAAGAATGCTAATTTGTACGTTCAATTTTTTTTAGTAAACAAACGAAAATCATTTTTCTTATAAAAAACAATACAGTTGTACTAGCACATCTAAAAGTACTCGAATATGTACAAAAAAACCCAAAAAAAACTGGTTCTGGTTAGTCACTCAATAGAAACTGTCACGTGACCAAGGTATCTAAGAAGCATGCCACGTTGCGGGCATGGGAAGCTGCTTCTCACGCCTTTTGCTGGGCAGTAATCACTAAAAAATCTGAATTTTCAAAAAAAATCAAAAAAGAAACCTAACAAGTGGGACAAATCGAGTGATCAATTTAGCATGAGCTTACATCGCAA